>OU898281.1:41581246-41960997 GCA_918026665.1 Diabrotica balteata
ATACTATGGACTTCCAAAAATTCACAAAGAAGGGTGCCCTCTACGTCCTATAATTGCCTGTAAGAATGCCCCTACTCAATCCTTGGCTAAATATCTGGCAGGTATTATTGACACTTCTTTTTCTTCTCATAATACCTACAAAATTAAAGATTCTTTTGAATTTGCAAATAAGATTAATGGGTTTTTACTACCTTTAGGATATGTCTTGGTGAGTTTTGATGTTACTTCCTTGTTTACCAACATCCCTCTTGAACTGGTAGTTTCTATTCTGACAACTAATTACCATCTTATTGAACAGAACTGTACAATTCCCAAAGTTTTGTTCCTGAAACTGATTACCTTTTTATACAACAATACATATTTCACTTTTCAAAATGAATTCTATGTCCAAATAAAAGGAGCACCCATGGGTGGAGCTATATCCCCAACTTTAGCAGAAATTGTAATGAACTCCCTACTTCACTACTGTACTCAAAAAGTTGATTTCCAGTTCCCCTTCATTTACCAATATGTAGACGACCTCATATGTGCAGTCCCTGCAGACAAAATCAACTACACTCTTGACATTTTCAACTCATATAACACTCACCTACAATTCACTGTTGAAACAGAAGAGAATAATAGTGTTCCATTCCTCGACACCCATGTAACCAGACATGAGGACAACACAGTAAGGTTGGATTGGTACAGAAAGAAAACATTCTCAGGTAGATATGTGCCTTTTCACTCGTATCATCCAGACGAACAGAAGATTAACATCATCAAAGGTCTGAAAAACAGAATAAAAAGAATTTGTCACCCTTCTAACTACAATAAGAACATCAAATTATTGTATGAGATTCTTAGAAAAAATCACTACCCTAAGATGCTTCTTAATAAATTGCTATTCCAAGATATGCCAACAGTTAGAACACACCAAAGACAAACATTAGAAGGAGAAACAGTAGAAGTTTTCTATGGGAGATTACCTTACATCAGAGGTTTATCTCCACAGATCACAAACCTTTTCAGACAGTTCAACATAGTGATAGCAAATTCAGTGTACAAAAGATTAGGGACATACTTTACTCACCTGACAGAAAGAGTTAAAAAAACTGGATAACTTCAATGTAGTGTATTCTATTCCATGTGGTTCCTGTTCAGAAGTGTATGTCGGTCAAACCAGCCAGAAACTCTCAAAAAGACTAGCTTTGCACAAGAGTGATGTAGTGAGGAAACCCACCTGCACAGCCTTTAGCCAACATATTAAGAATACTGGACACATTGCTAACTATGAAAATGTGCAAGTACTAAAGAGGGTTGACAACCAATTTAAGAGAAACTTCATAGAAATGTGCTACATCCATAACTGCAGTTCTTCTATGAACTGTAAGAAAGATGTTGAAAACTTAAGTTGTATTTATTCATTTCTACTTCAACAGGACTTGACAAGATGTAACAAACTGGAGAATGTAGGGAACTTATCATAACATACATAGATTGCCCACCTGTACTTGAGAAAAGACTCCATTTCCCTGTTGATTGTGTTTCCTGGGGTTCTTTCTTTCCATATCCATGAGGTTCTAACGTGAAAATTATAACCTCCTTGCATATGTCACCCGGATATTGACAGAAGTCAGAAATATGTCATCAAAAAAGAAGAATAATTCTTCTTTTCTACCTTTAACATGAAGTTGCAGTTTTTGTGTAGGTTGTAATTTTTAGATTTTTGTTGTGTTTGTATTTTAAATAATACCCTGTTGTGTTGTAATGTTTTTATTCAAAATTTTAAATGTATTTTTTAATATTTTTAACATGTTTGTGACAGTGTTCTTCACCTCTAGGACCAACTGAACATTTTCAATGTAGGTTTTATATGTTAATTTCCACCACTTGTACTAAAATAGGTTTTCCATTTAGGTGCTGATGAAGGTGACAACATATCACCGAAAATTTCACATTTAGAATAAAGTTCTACACCAAACTGGCTTATACCATCTCTAGCTGATCCTTGTTTTGACGCTTTCCCGAAAGTTATCCTCCAAAGAATTATATATATATATATATATATATAATATTATATATAATATATATATATATATATATATATAAATATATATATATATATAGTTATGGACTTCGTCAATGGTCTGGCTTACCAGATTGCGCAATCTTGGTAAAAGACAGTTCTTAGAAATGTGTTCCATTCTCAAACATCCTAATGCTTTAAATAAGAGAACAGACATAAGTAACTTGAGTCAAATATATCATTAATGCTAATTAACTTAGACTTACTTATGCAACTCACATTGCATACTTGGTCGTTTTTTCATATATTGATTAATTTGACCCTCTGGTTTTTTTACTTTAATATAAATAAATGCAATTCAACCTTTGAATACTTTATAAATTAAAGTTCCAAGCGTGGGACCTTGGACTTTTTGGAAATTAGGTGCTTATCGTCATTTACCTGTAGATGTATATCCAACTACCACTGTTGACGTTTATCACTCTTTTAAATATGGAGTTGAATGAATTGTGCCTACTTGTTTGTTCTAGACTAGTTGATGCAGGGGATTAGCGTTATCGCTAATTTCTTTCATTGTTTGGTCTCTTACGGGAGGGTTATCATTCAAACTCATGTTAACTTTTTCAAATTTACCGCCCTTAAATTAGTGGGTTGGTACTATTAACCTTGCTGTTCTGTCGAATAATTTTCGACCTCAAGGCTGGCTGTCTGTTTCATGTCATTGACTCGGTACCTTTTAATTAACGCCATTTCAACTGCAACAGGTGCCAAGTAAACAGTGGTAACTTCTCTTTATATCTTTTTTATACATATTTTTTATATCTTAATGTAGTTAACTTAAATAATGCTACCAAAAGTTAAGATGAAGTTAAAATAAAATTTTTTGCATAGTTGGAAGTGAATCAATGATTTTCTTAGTTCTTTTTCACTAGTTAATATTATATTAAATATTATATGCTTATTAGACCACGTGTTCTGTTGCTTTGCTAATTTTTACTAAGTCTCTAAATGTTGTTAGTTATTTAATTGTTTATACAATATCACCATATGATGTCCATTTATTTGAGTTTTTGTACTACCTTTTTAATACCATTGACAACTACATATCTTTTTTAAGGTAACTATTTAACATCTTCTTCATGAATGTGTGGTACTCATAATGTAAAAATTTTTAGATGAACTGATGATGCTATCAGAATTCGATAGCGAAACGTCTTCAAAATAGATGAAGTAGTATCAACTTTGTCTTTTATTTCTCCACCTAGTTGACCGATAATTGAACCCACCACTCATCTGAGTGATCCTTATTTATATATATATTATATATATATTATATATATATATATATATATATATATATATATATATATACTAAGGAAGCAATAAAAAACGGGTGCTTCTAAGTGAGTGTCTTTTATTAAAAGTTAAGCTTTCGCCACATAATTTTGGGCTTCATCAGAACTTGCTGTAATGGAAAAACATTCTTTACAATCATAATAATTAAAGACGTAATTTTTAATATTATTTTAATGTTGACACTATCTCTTAGTGTATAATACAATCGATGTGGAAACTACACATAGTTTTAAAAACAAACCAATCGCATCTCCCAACTGGAGGAAAAATGGTTAAACAAAGCCTTTGTTAAATAATTAAAATTATTTTAATATAACCATGTGGCCGGCATTTTTGACAAGACAATTGTTAATTAAGTCATGTGTCGTTTCGACTGTCACTTATCGAAACGGCACCTGTCTTAATCACTTCTTCTTTTTGTTAGTATAGAACACTAACATTAAAATTAAAAATATATATAGTTCCCGTTCTATATAAGCATATCGTGTTTAAAAATTATTTGGTTTGTATTTAGTGTTGGGTATAGTAGTCAACACTCCGGTGAGTTGTTGAAGAAAGAAGTGTATCAATAATGTTGATAGATATAAAATAAAAGGTAAGTCTTGTTGTCAAAAGGGAAATAACATATCCGTGTAGATTTGTAGATATTAGTATATCACAAATATTTCGTTGTTGTCTTTTACATGCATTTATGTTAGTGATATAGAACACAATATGTCCAAAGAAGGGTTGGACATTTACAGATTTTTTCAAATTCAAAATTAGACAATAGAAGTCTGGTTGAAAAATATAAGAATATAAAAACATGGTTTGTACATGTTTTTATATTTTTTTTTTTAACTTTACTTTTCATTGAAGTTAAGTTATAATTTTTTTTTAATTATTACCAATTGACTTGTGGATTACATTAAATTTAAGTACACATTTAGTACAGGACATCAACTAACAGGTAGAACGATAGGAGTCATAACAAGTAGAACATGACTGTACGTTACAGTGAAGTGTGGAGCAACAGTATTATGTAAATCTAATATAAAAAGGTGGTAGTTTTTTATTTTTAGTGAATTTCTGTTGTAAAATATAAGTATAGATATAACTTAAGTTATCAACATCTTTTTTGTGGTTTAGTGAATTAGAACAATTATTGATATAACACATTTTTAAATATTTTACGATAAGCTTCTTTTGCGGCTCTATCTAGTATTATAGCCTCATCATGGTCATTGTCGTTGACATCACGATGGTCGTTGTCGTTGACATGAATACTCAAACTTGCTGCTAGGGATTAATGTTTACAATCACTTTTGTGAAGTAAACTTCACAAGAAAGAGATTGTGTTAAATCTTCAATGTAAGGTAATGATCTATACTTCACCTGCACGACGCTGTCAGATGCTGACCGATCATGACCAGACATATCACCACTTGCACTAAGTTCTGTGTGTGAATACAAAAGTTTATTGAGCAATTTTTTAGGATAATAATTGCATATTAATTTGTCAAACAACAGTTTTAAATTCTTTTCAGTAAAAGTCGAATGTGAGATTTTTAATATTCTATTTTTCATTGCTAGAACGGCGTTAACTTTCTGTTTCATGGGGTGATATGCGTTAAAACTACTAACTATAGATATAGAAAAACTACTAACTCAGGTAGATATATACCCTTTAACATATACTACAGTTGCAGATACTCGGAATTTTCGTTGAATGTCAGATAAAATATTTCGATAAGAATAAAGAACCACATGTTGTTGCTGATAAAACGACATTAATGAAATTAACAAGACATACTATGTCATGTTTGTAAAATGGCACATAATGCCATGTAACATACAAACGTAAAATTAATTTTTATTTAAAAACTAATATTTTTGTTTTATTTAATTGCATTATGGTGGGTAAACGTGAGAAAACTTCAACAAGACAATCGTGGGATGAAGCAGCAATTCAGACTGCTATTGAGACTGTAAAAAGTGGTCGAATGGGATGGTTAAAAGCAAGCAACTCTTCAATGTCCCCTAAGTGACGTCAAGACGAAGAGCAAATGACGTAAACAAAAGAACCAAAGCAAAAATGCGCAAAAATTTTTGAACAATCTTCAATCACGTTTAGTGACGATGGAGAAAAAGAATTTGTTGAGCACATACTGTTATTAGAGTATAGATTGTTTGGGATAACTACTACAGATATCAAAAACTTGCATATATATCGCAGCGTTGGACGAGAATGGCTCAGAGGATTTGGCTGCTACATCCTGAAATATCCTTAAAGCATTCTGAAGCTGTGTCTGCAGCTAGAGCTATGGCAAGTTTTTTAATACGTTGGAAATCACCCTAAAAAAAAAGAAAAAATTAAAGTTCATCACATTTATAATATGCACGAAAGTGGTTTGTTCACAATACAGAGGCGACCAAAATTTTTTTGCAAAAACTGCAAGAAAGCAAGTTGGATCGTTGACCAGCGCTGAAAGAGTTCATCATGTAACATGTGTCTGTTGCATGAATAGTATAGGTAATAGTAATATCGTACCGGCCTCTCTAATTTTCCTTAGGAAAATAGAAAAAAAGAACTTATAGATGCTTTACCTCCTTGGTCCTTGGGATTATTTCAGGAAACTGGATGAATGACAGCTTATACCTTCGTTTTGTGATTGGAGCATTTTCATAATTTGGTTAAGGCATCTCTCAAATCAAAAATTTTATTGCTTCTGGATAGACACTTGCCACTAGACACTAAACATTTGCCAAAAAAAATGGAATAATTATTTTATGCTTTCCTGCCCACTGCAGCCATTGTATCCAGCCGCTTGATGTTTCTTTCTTTGGTCCCCTGAAAACATTTTATAACCAGGAATGTCCACTATGGTTAAAAAATAATCCAGGCGAACTTTTCAGTTCTGCTTACGAAAAAGCAGCAACAATAAAAAATGCTACTACCGATTTTTGGGCGAACAAAATTGTGAAAGTGTCTTAAGGAAATAGGGGAAAATCGGTTTTTCGTGGGAAAAATGTAAAAAAAAGCTTTACTTCTGCACAAAGATTATAGTGTTTATTGGGGAAGTAAATATCTAAGAAAAAATTAAAAAGTTCCGAACAGAAAGAGAAACAATTTATTATTTAGATGAAACCTGGTTAAACGAAGGCACACTGTTTCAAAATGTTCTTCTTCTTCTTAAGGTTCCATCTTCTAACGAAGGTTGGATATCAACATGGCAATTCTTATTTTACTTACAGCAGCTCTAAATAGTTGGCTAGAGCTCAGACTAAACCATTCCCTTAGATTTCGTAGCCAGGAGGTTCGTCTTCTTCCTACATCTCTTTTACCTTTTATTTTGCCCTCTATAATCAAACGTAGTAGCCCATAACGAGGACCTCTTAATATATGACCGAAATATTCAAGTTTCCGCCTCTTAATTGTCTGTACAATTTCTTCCCTCTTATTAACCCTATCAAGGACTTTAATATTGGTAATTTTGTCTACCCATGCTATTCGTAGCATCCTTCGATAACACCAACGCTCAAAAGCTTCCAATTTCTTAATCTCCAGTTGTTTCAATGTCCATGCCTCAGATCCGTAGAGCAAAGTTGTAAAAATGTAGCAGCGCAATAACCTTATCCTTAGATCCATTCTTAGGTCTCTACTACACAATAGATGTTTCATTTTTACAAATTTTGCCCTTGCTATTTCTATACGGCTTTTAATCTCTTGCGTTTGTTCTGCGTTTTGACTAACCAATGTTCCTAGATATTTGTATTTATCTACCCTTTCTATCTGGATATTATTAATATGGAGTGTCTCGTTGTCTTTTGGATGTTTTGTAATGACCATGAATTTTGTTTTCTTTAAGTTCATTTTAATACCATATATTCATTCAGCCGTTCCAGTATGTTTGTTAGACTTTGCAGAGTTGAAGTGAATATGACAGTATCATCGGCATATCTTATATTATTAATAATTTCACCATTTAGTATCATTCCATCGTTACACTCTCCTAAAGCTTCTTGGAAAATGGCTTCGCTATATATATTAAACAGCAGTGGTGACAATACAATTCAAAATGTTGGATTGATAAAAATATTACCAATTCGCGATAGACTTTTATGGAAGGTTATTCTTCTGGTTTGAACCTACCTATTGGAAAAGGTCGCAGACTAATAATTACTCATATTGGATCTGAAACTGACTTGGTGGTAAATGGTGGTTTCTTAGAATTTACTTCAAGAATCACAAAAGATTGTCATGTGGAAAATAGCTGCAGACGTATTTAAAGAATATTACTTTCTGGTGATTAGTAAAATACCACAAAATTCTTTTGGACACATTTTTGAATTTATAATGAGGTAAGCTCAAGAGAACAGAATTTACTAAACTGCAATGGTCTGTAATATTTAGTATTCATTATCATCGATATATCTATATAAATTAAATTTATCAAATTTTTGAAAAAATTTTTAGAAAATTAATTTTTTTATCAGCTAATATGCGTTTACGAAAAAAATCGACACAAACTAAACTAAGATGTTTAATATGTTGAGTAGAGTTGAAAGTACGGAAGTTTGGCAATGCGGTAAACTATTTTGGGTTTTTAACAAGCAATCGCCTGATAATCAGAGTGACTAATGTTTTAATCATTTGTTTAGTATCAACAACAGGGTCAACAGGTTTCACTTTCAACATCAACGTCAACATTTCGTGACGTAGTGAAATTTGTTAGGAGTCTGGGTTTTGCCAGCGAAAAAAAGGTCGTAAATAAGAATACTATCTTTTCCGTTCTACATGTATGTTTTGCTGTTATAAATAAGAATTGATTTATATTAAAAATTTAATTATAATCTATTACTACAGTAAATAAGTTGTTAAGTCAATTTGGTATAGTTTTCAGGAGAAGACTTACCAGTTTTGACTGTGGTTATAGTATCATGAGTTTTGACAGCATGTCAAAATTCGATTTTATAGATTTTATATGATAGAATGCTAAAACTTACGAAACAGAATAATAAACAATCAGAATGCCCACCTTCAGATGCCGCCTTTGTAGTTTTTCAGCACGCAATCGCCATGTTTTAGAAGGAAGACTCGAATTGAGAAATTTGTGACAAGCTACGACAGAACTGTTATTTAAATTTTTAGAGATTAATATTTTGTACATTTGAAATAATTTAATCTATTCTTCAACTAAAAGTACGAATAAAATAGTGCATATTATGTCTGTAGTGGCCGTAAATAAATTAAACCGGACTAATTTGTCTATGCACACCAGATAAAATAAATGTCAACGAACAGCACTGGTTCCCTCTAAAATATGGTGGAACGTCTGCGCGAACGAGATGCGCATACTTAATTTTCCATGGAGAGTGGGCATTCTGATTGTTTATTATTCTCTGCTTACGATATAATATAAAGAATTAAGATATGATACAAACGTAATATTGGTCTCATTATGTGACTACTAAGTGATATGGATAATGAGATATGAGACTTAATCATTTATTGAATCTATATATTTTATGCAGTGGCGACTTCTGGCAATTTTAGTCGGTGCGGTTATTATTTAAAAAAATATTCAGGATTTTAGATCGAATTGAGTGTCACAAAAATTATTTTCTAAATTTATAGATATAGATGAAGAAAACTAATCCTTGTTAAATATAAATCTTTTTTTTTTTTGGAAAACCCTTTTACCGTTAGCACTAGCATTTGCATTAGTTTCCGTCATCAACTGCCTCTTCAAGAGGCAGCCGATGACGCCACTGCCATTTTTAACCCTTTAGCGCTCAGTGGCAACTTTAGTTGCCAGTGACTTTCAACACTCGTAAAATCTCTTGTTTATTGTGTGTGGCCCATTTTTAAGTGGTATATAGTTTTTAGCGTGTCCTTATGTATTTATAACCTACAAATTTGCTTGTAAACTTGTTAGGTGCTCGTTGGTATTTATTTCAATATTAGAGTTTTGCAGCAACCAAACTTAGTCCTAAACAATGTAAGTATTTTTTAGTTAATTTATAATATTTTGTGTTCATACTAAATTCATCTTAAACCAAAGGTTTATTATATATACTAATCTAAGAAAATTAACTGTTCATTGAATTGTAACATAATTATGGTACCCTAAATTCACGTGGCAACTTTAGTTGCCACTGAGCACTAGAATTATTTTTTTTTCTTTTAGGGCTGAAGATAATACGTTTAGCGTAGATGAAATTATGAAGGCTTGTGAAGAAAATTACGGATCAAGTTTTTTTTTAGAAGAATCAGGTCTGTAGGAATAGTTCTCCTCTAGAATCTGCTGAAGCTGATACTGACGAAGATTCAGATTTATCAGATCACGAAACTGAAGGAAATCCAAATCATTTACCAGGTAGAATCCTCAGATCGAAAGCTATTGTTGAGTTGAATGAGGAAATTGTTGAAAATCATTCAAACAGTACAGTAAATATCTGTTTGGATGAGAAAAATAATGATTTGCTACAGCCAGGTACTTCAAAACCTATTGGAAATAAAAAGCAAAAAGTAATTGCATCTTCAAACAGTGTTTGGTCTCGAAATAAAGAAAACAGTTGAAATTTACCTGCCGTTACTATACCTTCTGGACCATAGACTATAGAATTTTTGAAAAACATTTGACAGGTTTTACAAGGTCCGCCCTCTGTTTGATTTTCTAAATAATTCATTCAAGCTTGTACCAGTTGGAAATTCAGTTGCTATAGATGAGAGCATAGTCCCGTATTATGGACGTCATCCTATAAAACAATTTATATGAGGCAAACCTATTCGTTTTGGGTTTAAATTGTAGGTTTTAGCAAGCCCTAATGGATTTGTGTCTCATGCTGAACCATACTGCGGTGCACATACAAAGCTTCCTGATACTGAACACGGACAAGGAGGAAATGTAGTAATAGGACTCGCTGAATATGCCAACGTTCCTAGCGGGACTAAATTATATTTTGACAATTTATTCACTTCTGTGTCCTTACTTAAAGAACTGTCTAAACGAGACTTGGGAGGAACTGGAACATTGCGAGAAAATAGAATAGCAAAGTGGATGAATTTACCTCCGAAAGAATCTTTCAAGAAATGTGATAGAGGGACGACACATTCCACATCTAATAAAAAGCTAACAGCCATTAGATGGAATGACAATGCTGTTTTAACAGTATTATCAAACTGCCACACAGAAGTGCCGTTTAAAAATGTTCGGCGGTTTAGTAAACGTGAAAAAAAGAAGATGATGATTAAAATGCCTGATGCCATTTCACACTATAATTCTAATATGGGAGGTGTTGACCTAAATGATCAGTTCACTGCTCAATTTAGATATTATAGCAAAATTCGCAATAAAAAATTATGGTGGCCACTCTATGCTTGGTCTGTGGATGAATGTTGTGTTCAAGGTTGGCTTCTATACAGACTTCTAGGTCACGAATTACCGTACTTGCAATTTAGAAGACAAGTAGTATTACAGCTTCTTACAAAATATATATATGTTCCCCAACTAAACCCGGGCCGCATACATCGTTTTCCACTTCCGCTGTTTTAGAAGATCTAAGAACGGACAAGAAAAATCACATTATCGCGAAAGGAGACTCAAAGTACCGCAGATGCAAAATGTGTCAAAGAAGAACAATATATTTGTGTAATAAATGGAATGTACCCCTACATGTGACTTGCTTTGAAACTTTCCATAAATAATTTCCATAATATGTATCTCTAGTTTTGTTAAAGCACGATTAGTTTTAATACATTTCTATTACATAGAAAATTTTTGATTATTACCAAACAGTAAGCGCTCAGTGGCAACTAAAATTGCCACTCATTTTGACTACGTCTTGGCAGACCTTGATTTTTTTATGTATTTTTTAGTAAATATGTAACACTATTTGTAATAAAATCTATAAAAAAATTTACAACTTTCAAACTTTTTTAGTTCTGAGCACTAATGGGTTAATATCGAATATTAAATCTCTAAAATGATTGTCACATTTCCTTTCTTTCTCATTAAGAAATATTTTTTATTTTATAAAAATATTTTAGATCCCGAATTATTGTTTCTATTTTAGATCCCGAAAACTATATAATTAATTTAATTTACACAAGGTAGTAGCGAATTTCGTGTCATTAAGTTTTTTTTTTTTCAAGCACCAAACCAATTTCTTGTGCAACCTTTTATTCCTCTACAAGTTTAAAAACAGTTGGTTGTTTTTTTACTCCTTCCCTTTTCTCTACATAACGTGAGCGTTATGTTCAAGTAAATTAATAGAAGCTATATTTTTGCCCGATATACCTAAAACACTCCACTAGAAGTCACCTGGATATGAAGTTCATTTAATTTTGGGCTGTGTTGTCTATTTTTAGTTTTTCTACCAAAAATTGTTTCTGTTTTCTTTTTTTTTCAATAATGGAAGTTAAGTTTGTATCTGCAGTTTGGTCAACTATTTTCGTTGTTCTTTTTCTTGCTTTCTTTTGGATCATACAGTTTCGTAAATGATAGCTGGCCTTATGGCAGTAATATAGATTCTACTTTTTAGTTTCATTAAAATCTCATAAAGGGATGTGTGTCACAAAACACACCGCTCTCCCCCATCCAACTTCATTTATCCCCCTCCAATTAATAATACAGGCATCATACATTGCTGTTTTAAATAACCCACTATCACTGATTTGAACGCTCAAATAATGAGAATATTTTCATTCTTGTGTAAACTTTTTATCTGAAAATTCAAGTGTGTGTTTACTGGTTGCTACTGATAACGAGCGTTTTTCCGATTTTATCGGTAACAGCTACAAAGTTATAGTCATCAAAAAACATTTTAAACATAAAATACAGGATGTTTAGTGACTAACTCCATTTTGAACTTTTATTATATTTCAACGATTTTCTTGTTTATTTTTAAGGAAATAAGGTAAAACTACCAATTAATGGCCAATAGAAATTCGTGATGTAAGTCCGGCCTATTAAAAATTGAAATTATTTTGTAAATACGTTTAACCCTTAAACGGCCATTGTATACCCAGAGATACAATAGTATATAAAATTTATAAGGGAAAATATGTGCGCCTAAGCGCATAGAGTGCAATGCGCACTGGAAGATACATTCACTCTTTACGAAAAAAGGCAAGGTAGCGCGAGAGAAACCAGTTTGTATTCAAGGTGATTTAAGTAAAATCGAGTTAGTGTTGTTAGTAAAATGGCGGAAGCACAGTCTATTGATGAAGTAAGTAAAAAAATAATCATATTTTTGTTTTTATTATAAATTTGTGTTTTGTTATTTTAACTTATGTTATACCCTGGCCGCTTAAAACATGGAATTAAAGGGCGCATGATCGCTGAATGCAAGCCTCGACAGGCAGTCAAAACTAGATCTTCTGAGAGACTGTTTACACTGTCATTATTAATTTGTGTTTCACTTCCGCTAGCTGGTAAATTTTTGTCTGTTTGTGAGTTCACGTGTACGTTATATTAATTTGTATTAATTATTGTCTGAGTTAGGTTTATTAACGATTTTATTAATTGTGTGTTACGTTTAATAACCTGTAAAAAATGTTGTAAACATATTATAGCAAGAGTGTTAGTCCGTTTTTGTTGAGCGGTGTAAACGTGGGAAAAGTGATAACATAGGGAGAGGAATATTTAAGAGTGCATGCCATTCACGTGATCATTCCATCTTTTCAGCGGCTTAACTATAGTACCTACATAGTAATGCGAATATAAAGGATTTATTCTGAAGTGATAATTTTATTTTCAAATGGTAAAATATCAACTGTTTTTTGTATGTATCCCGTAGTATACATTGATCTTTCAATTTTCTTTTTACATATTGGCAAACTTTATTTTGTTCAGCCATATGATATTCAAAAAGTGTACCTAGGTGAATCAAATTACAATAAGATGTGTTGGAATGCGGATAAATAATTGTTTATATACTGTAAACCATAAATGTGAATTAATGATTGTTTTTTGTATAATTTCTAGATACCAACCACTTCTTTCTACGGTTCACGTAAGAAGGTTATTGCAGTACTTCCTCCTGATGATCCGTATATATCGGATATATGATAGTCATCAGACGAAGAAGAGATTTATGGTGATAACGCTGATGATTTTGATCCCGACTATGAATATCCTTCCTTCAAATTAAATAAGCTTCCAGTTGCTTCGTTCAGTGATACAGAATCAGAAGACGACCAGCCGCTACCTTCACGATCCAAAACTGCGAAAAAGATATCTGAACAGTACAAGTGGAAGAAAACTGATTTTCAACACATTAAATTTCCAACAGAAGTATCGTTCTATGCAACTGATGACGAGTATACACCTCTAATATATATTTAGCGATTTTTTAATGACGATTTGTTTGCCTACATATCAAATGAAACTAATATATACTCCATATTATCAACAGGGATATCTATCAACACGACTCCATTGGAATTAAAAGCTTTTGTGGGCACTAAGATGCTAATGGGTTTGGTACAAATGCCTGCTTTTGCAGATTATTAGAGTCTTGAAACTCGACACGAAACAATCGCTGAAGTAATGTCAGTGAAGAGATTCAAAAAGCTTAGACAATTCATATACTTTCTAGTTACTAACATGGATGCAAACGGCGACAGATTGTCCAAAATTCGGCCCATACTAGAAAAAGTACGTCAAAAATGTTTGTCTTTGAAACAAAAGACACTGTTTTCTGTTGATGAAATGATGATAGCATATGAGGGAAGTAAAGCAGGTAACTTACGTCAATATAGGCCCAAAAAGCCTAAAAAATGGGGACTGAAACTGTTTATTCGCGCAGGAGTGTCAGGTATTGTTTAAGATTTTTTAGTGTACACAGGTTCGAACACTTTCAACAATATACCATTTTCAAGTTATGAAGAATCGTTGAGGCTCTGGGCTCAAGTAGTTATATATTTATGTAGAACAATTGGAAATCAGAACGAATCTGTGGTTTATTTTGATAACTTTTTCTGCTATTTGGAGCTCATAGAATACCTAAAGAAAGAGAAACAGTTGTCGAGTCTTGGCACTATTCGCAGTAACCGACTACGAAATTGTACGCTTGAAACAGACAAAGCGCTCCTTAAAAAGACTGAGGAAGTTTCGATTACAAAGTTGACAACACAAACGGTATAGCAGTAATCAAGTGGGCCGATACTAAATGTGTCACTTTAACTAGTTCATACATTTCCCACAGTGTTGTAATTCAAATGAAACGATATAGTAAGGGACAAAAACAAAAAATTGATGTGCAGTGTCCTCAAGTAGTGAAGCAATATAATAAACATATGAGTGGTGTTGATCTATCCGATATCACTATATAACACACCATTCAAATCGAGAAGGTGGTATCTTTGCATATTCAGCCTACTCATAGATATTGCAGTGGACAATGCATGATTGCTATATCGTCGAGATATGGAAGCATTGGGAAAAAGACATGAAAAACTAAAAAAAATTCGCGTCAATATTAGAAGATCCCTTATTCTTTCAAAAAATATTAGAAAGTCTAGGTGTTCAAGTGCAGAGCAACAACCAAAGAAAAAAATTAAATATCCAGTAGCTCCTCGGCCAACAAATGACGTTCAATTTGACAACATTATTAAGTTATTTAAACTTAATACTACGGCGCGTGTGTATCCTATTATAGCAAGAAATTAATTAGGCCTTTTTTATGTACAAATGTTGGGGTGACGTGTTCTAGCTTTTGTTTTAATCAGTTTGATTTAATTAAGCGACGCAATCAGTTCAAGAGCGGTCGTCAATTCTAAATGTTTCAAATAAACATTGAGAAACTCAGTGGTTACGATATTTGCTTGCAAATTATTACAGGAAATATTTTTTCACCTACATTCAGTAGTTTGTTCATTAGAAATGGATAATAGTTGTACTTTTTATAAAACATTTTAGTTTTTGGTCGGCCAAAACAAAGTAGAATTTAAAGAAATAGATAAGGTCGGTATTAGGGTACAATTTTAGTAGCTAATCTATTCTTCTCAATAGGCCGTAATTACGAATATAGGTTGGTGGTTTTTTCAAGTCAACTTTTTGTTCTTTATTACCCAAAGTTTAAAAAAATATATAGCCTTTAAAAAAATATATTAACAAAAACGTATTATCAAATTAGGTCCCATTTACTTTTTTTTTCTATAAAAGCCTAACAGGAAGTTTACAATTATGAAAATCTTCAACTTGTTCACAAAAATTTTTGTTTTTGTAACTTACTCAAGTTAAAAGATATAGTCTGACAATTAATTATAAAAAAAATATATTAAAATAATTTTGTTTTATTCTGGGCGGTATTAAATTTTATTATCTTTCACATGTGCTCAAATTTCAGCCTAACCTAAATTTAGCCTGATATTCTATCTACAAAAAAAAAGACTCAGTTATTTACATTAATTTTTTTTCTCCAATCATGGTAAGGACTAAAAAGCCAAAGCCAATGCAAAGAAAAAAATATACCCAAGAGCTACTGGATCGGACCCTAAATGACACAAAAACTGACATGTCTGCCTATAAAGCATCCAAGATGTAGGGTATACCAAAAAGTACATTGAAAGAAAAAATATTGTAAGAGTACGCGCACGAAAATATTGAAAGACAACCAGGTTTAAGTAGTTAATCGCGAAATAGATATTGTTTTTGGCTATCACGGGTTTTCCCGTGACACGCAATCAGCTTATTAACACCGTAGCAGTGCTTATTAAAAATCTAAAGTGGGCCAATCCATTTAAGAATGGAATTTCTGGAAAGAGATGGTACTACTATATTCAGAGAAGCATACGACCAGGTCCAAGGCGAAATTAAGATTAACGGAATCAGCATAAACAACATCAGTTATGCTGATAATACTGTCTTAATAGCAAGTAACGCACACGAACTACAAAATATAATAAATGAGGTAGTTCATCACAGCGAAATGTTCGGTTTACATCTAAACGTTTCTAAAACTAAAACTTAAGTATTTTCAAAGACACCAATGAACGTACATGCGTATGCCAAGGGTCAAATGATAGAACAGGTAAATTCCATAAAATATTTGGGAGCAAATATCAATAGTCATTGTAATAAAAAAAAAGAAATACTATCAAGAATCGAACAAGCAAGGAAAACATTCATGAGCATAAAACATATTTTTACAAGACCAGACCTTAGTCTGCAGCTTAGAATCCGAATGATTAGATGTTACGTTTTTTCTGTCTTACTGTATGGCTGTGAAAGTTTGACAATGGACTCTGAAATAGAAAAAAGAATAGATGCCTTTGAGGTGTATATATACAGGCGAATGTTAATAATTTCATGGGTACAAAGAGTTACTAATGTTGAGGTCCTTAGTCGAATGTGTAAACAAAAAGAATTACTAAGAATAATCAAAGAGAGGAAAATGCAATACTTGGGTCATGTGTTGAGAGGCAAAAAATATTATTTACTTTAAGTTATACTGGAACGAAAAGTATAGGGCATAAGATCAGTAGGAAGACGCCAGAACTCATGGCTGAAAGACCTTAGGAGATGGTTCGACCGCTCATCCGCAGAAATCTTTTGCGCAGAAGTTTCCAAAACCACAATTGCCATTTGGATCACCAACCTTCGAAGGAGATGGCACCATGAGAAGAAGAAGATGGTACTAACATTTTCTAACCCAGCATCCGGAAGTAAGACCTACCTCGTGTATCGCAAAATCTGACAGCTAGCCGTTCCTTCGTTACACAGGAAAGGATAAGAAATTGGTTCTAGAAAGTATATAATTAGATTATTTTAGTTAAGATGGCATCACAGATGTTTTTAAATATCCAAGCCGAATATTCAACTGAAACTAGACAGCCTTTTTCATGGCTTCACAGAACAAACAAGTGTAAGTTAAAAGAGAGTCATGAATATGTTGCTTGTGTGAGTCCATTTTAAATAGTTAAAAAAGAAATAAATAATAAACACAATAATCAGTTTAATTTAACTACCTACACGACCGGTTTCGCTTTCTACAATTTGCAAAGCATCTTCAGGTCTGTCGATACAAAGTTAATTAAATGATGCCGGTACACGATTAATTTATGGTTGGGAGAACATAGTTCAAACTATCGTGTAATTGCTGATGATGGGGATCTTCAGTTTTTACTATTGTAACTGTTTGACAATCAACGGCGAAGTTTCTTGAGGAGATAGATTTTATCCAATAAAGTAAAAAAAGGTGTAATGTGATTGTTTGTTTAATGAAAGTGATGTTCTGTATTATTTAATTCGTTAAAAGTTATTTATATTTATTCAAGAGATATATTTTTCGAAATGTGTGTTAATTTATTGAATTTTTTTTTATTAAAGTGATAGTTGTATGACAATGAATAAAACTAGATGTACAATTGTATGGGTGTGCAATTTCTTTAATTTGTAATTATCAAATTTCTTTGATAAAGTTTAATTAGATTACTGTTGTTTGGTATATGATTATATTGTCAAATTTGTTAAAATTATTAAAACTAAAATAATTAATGATACTTAGGAACAACAAAACACACTTAAAATGACAAAACAAACACTAAATTTAAAATGGGAGACTTAATTTTTTTGCGAATTAATAAATATGTTTGTCATTTTTTTATTGATTATTATAATAAAGAAAACGTTAAGCTACCTAATATGCTTTAAATCTATTTTCACTATTATTTCGTTACCTTAATATTTACGTCTAAAGTCAAATATTCCTTAACTGGGCCCTTATTAGGTCAGTTTACCTACTATTTATATTAAACGCCATAACGCCACGTTGATCCTTAATGGTCATAAAGTCTAAGCTAATGTGTAATGTTATTAATATTTTACGTACAAACCATCAAACTACTCAAGTATTTTGATATTTCATTCAATATTAGCAAATTAAGGATCAATCTAGATTATTATGGATTTACATTTTTGAAAAATTATTTGTAAATTGAATATTTTCGTTTGAATTTGTGGAGCTACCAGACACCATTTTATTGAAATAATGCAGTTATTTACTCAAATTGACCAGAAACTAATCGTAGGATATAGTTTGATGTTTGCTAGAGTGTCAGGCTGCATTTTTTTCGTAGCACAATTGTCTTATCTTGTGTGGGTAGTTTTTAGCAGTTGCTTCATGCTGTCCCATTATTTAGTTGTCACTAATTTTTACATATTTTGATAATCCTTATGCCATTAATAGGTTATGTCTTCTTCTTCTTCTTATTCCTCTTTATAAGTTTACTCTCTTCATTACCAGAAACATCTACACCATCATCTCTCTCAGTTACATACTATTGAGTCGCAACTTCCACACACATTCGAAGAGGTTTTAGCAAAAAGCAAGAAAGGTTGGAACATTTTTAAAACTTATAGCCCAGTGCCATATTTTACTTTGTGCAGCCTGCCCAGTTCATATTTTGATTACTCTTAAGTATCGAGCATATGAGTCACGTAAACTTCTCCAGTTTCTTTTCAGTTCCTCGCCTAAAAAATATACTGTTTTAGGTTTTTGTACACAGGTACACAACAGGTGACAGGTTCAGTACAATAGGGCACAGTTATGTTATCGTGTTGGATTTGCAACAGTTGTTACAATTATAAATGAAGTATGTGAAGCAGTAAAAGATTACAGCCTATTTATATTTCTGAACCGACAACAGAAATATGGCAAAAGTCAGTTGAAGATTTTCTAAACATGTGGCAATTTCCATACTTCATCGGTAGTTTGGACCAAAAACATGTAACTATAAAATGCCCTGGAAAAATTTATATGCATTGATGTAGGAGGTTACGGGAAAATAGCGACGGTGGCATATTTGAAAATTCAAACATGGGCTAGAAATTTGAGACAGGTTTAATGAATGTTGGTTTCTGAAGATAAATCTTCCTGGGCAAGTAGAACCTTGTCCACACGTTTTTATTGGAGATGAGGCCTTTGCTTTGAAATCTTTTGATACCTCAAAAATGGTGAGTATTTTTTAGGCCAATTGAGACAAAACTTAAAACAACAATTTCAATTATTGAAACTTGTTGCATTTTGCATATTTTTTTACGCACTAAAGTAAACCAACAAGGACTAGAGTTTTTAGAAACTGAAGTACACTTCAGACAGAGTTTTTATTAATAGAGACCAAGGCGTGCAACCAATTTAGCATTTTCAACTAGAGAAAAATTTGTAAACTATTTTAATACTTGAAATATGAATGAAAACTCTAAATATTAATAACTAAAGTAAAAATATAAAAACAACTATTTAATAAAATAATTAAAGTGAATAAAAACTTTTAAATTAAAATACTTACGGGATTCTTTCATCTCTTGGACAATTTCATCTCATACTTTTTTATCCATCTTTCTGATATTTTTATAATTCTCGTGTGACAAATCATAAAGTATTAGATATTTTTTTAACAATTCTATTAATTTCTCTGTTGGAACCATTCTAAATTCGCATTGATAACGAGAGAAACACAGCCAGCTGCGTTAACAAAATCATAGATAAGAAGGTTAGGTTATGTCATTGATTATAAACCACCCATGGTTGTGGTTTATAATCAATGGTTAGGTTAGGTAAAATATAACGCGGTACTAACGTTGTCGCTGCGAGATATCATCGCACCAATGTGTTGGTTCTCGTTAATCGTCGCGTGGCGATTCGTCTCGCGAAAATTTCGCATTGCGATTGTCGTCACGCCGATTAATCGCAGCAATCTATTTATCCTTTATCCTAGCAAAACATTTTTTTTTCATGTTGTTTTTTTATATTTTTTTACTTACTTTCAAAACTATGTACAGTGGGTGATCAAATTATTATGATCAGTCACAAAAGTTTAAGTTTTTCAAATTTGTTCAAAAATTTTATAATAAAATCATATGCTGCTATAGGATTTAGATATGCCAATATATTTTGTCATTAATAACCTCACTTTTTGACGTTTACAGCTCTAGAACTGTAGCGTTTTAAGATTTGTTAATATTTAATATTCTATATAATAATATAAATTCTGTTTTAAATTTTGTAGTACGCCCCTGAGTTGTTTGTCTCTTTGTACCAGTCAAAGTTAACAGGAACTAATTTATGTATGTGTTTAAAATTGCGTTTTATTTTTTTAACTAGGACGTTAAAATAATCAATAAAATACGTGTTATTTCTGTCTATTTAAAAGTATTATGTTTCAAGGTTATTTGATGAGAGAGATTATGTTTGTTTTAAGTTCTTAGACACGAACTGGCTACGAGACGTAAGGGGAATTTGACTTGCGTTTGTTTTGGAGTCGAAGAAAGATTTTTTAGTTAGTGTAGCAGGGGCATTCGAACTAGAAAGACGTTTGGCGACTTTGATTCAACAGCCGATTTTTTTTTGTGTAATGTCTTAAGACCGGTCAAGGTGATGATTTACTCTTTGTTAACAATGGCATTTTAGAACAGAGTAACCACCATAAGATTTGTGCAGTATACCGGAAACTGATGAAAATTTGAAAGCTATATATAGGGTGTTCCCACCAGCTTCGTTTGTCGTTCTGCTTGCTTCAACCTAGTTTGCTTCTTTGATCGTCGTCTCAGTTTATGGAAATGGTTTTCTTTGTTCCTGTAGAGAATTTGTCTAAGTAACTTCAATCCCAGAGATGTAGCAAGTTTTTGTTAAGTGCGAAATAAGTTAAAAAAGGGTAACATTCAATATATTAATTTTTCCAAATAAAATAGACATTTTTTTAATAATTGCTTTCATTAAAAATTGAAGAATTTGTAATAATTAAAATTTTATATTATGTTAGAGGCGTGGCTAAAAAAATGTCATAATTTATTCTGTCTTAAAATGTTGTGTTGACATATGACAGTTTGGTTATAATCTGTTGTTGTTGTAAAAAAATTTTAATTTGATTATTATATAGAAAAGATGTTCATAGAAAAGATTAAATTTTACGAATTTTCATTTACAAGGATATCCTTAAATCTATTTAGGCCACATTAATATTGTCTATTTATTTTTTTTTTCATTTATGTACAAGTTTTCGTATACATTGAACTTTATAAACTATTGTTTTATATTCTTATTTTCAAACTGCTTATGTATTGATATAGCAACTTATAAACTTCTCAATTGTTAGAAACTATTAACCCACAAAATCTGATGGGTGTTTTATGGGTTGATGGGAAAATTTTTATTTTCATATTTGCTTCCATAAAAATTTTGGTCTTTATTCTATTTTTAATACAGTTTAATATCATAATGTTCTAGTATGCCATATTCTCCACACTCGCAGTTTGGGAATTTACAATTTTTAATTTAAATAGGTGAGATGATGCTAGGGAATGATTGAATCGGAATTCTACAGATAATTCTGATTGCATCTTTTTTTTTTATAAAATTACAGAACCATGGTTTGGTAGGAGTTTCGGCTGAATGCCTTTATAAAAAAGTCCCTTGGTGGAATGATCATATTTAGTATTCTATCATATTTATATAAAGGTCTTTCCCGAATTAATTAATTAATTTACAAAATTATCAGAATCTAATGCTTCCTTGGCCAGTATGTCTACTTTTTCATTATGGATGATCCCACAATGAGCTTTAACCTAAACAAACTTAACTATTTTTCCTTCCTCATATACATTATTTAAAATTGGTTAATATATTTTGTAAGATATAATTAATATTAATATTAGCAGATATATTTGAAAGTTTATCTAAAACACATTTACAATCTTTTTATTATTAAATATATATATTTATTATATATATATATATTATTTATATATATATATTATATATTATATATAATATATATATATAATATTATATATATATATATATTTCTATTAAATGTTGGTATAGGTATCGGAAAGGTTGTTCTTTTGCTGGTAAGAGCAAACCATTAAAATCTCCGGTAAATGCCTAACTGAGAGTGACGAATGAGTCACAGCTGATCTAAAAAGTCAGCAGCTCTACCAACGAATCCTACCTCCTACGTCCACGAAGACATAAGTCACGTAATCCCGGGCAATATATGGCGTATTGTGAGAGTACGTTGTATAGCAGGAGGAGGAGGGTGAAAGGCGAGTTTCGGCGCCTTATAATCGAAACACACCAGCGAACCCTTACCAACCCGCATGAGGCAGCGTGGTAAGGTACGCTCAGAACCCCTTACATGGAAGATTACATTCAAATCATGGCCCTCATTCTCCGTAGGCCAAATGGCCCTGAAATGGATAGCTTTCGAGATCAAGCCAGGAGGGCAGAGGGTGCTAAGAATCTGCGGAGTTTAAACCGCTACCCAAATAAAACAACAACGCTTTATATAGCGACATATAATAACTGCCGCTCGCTATCAAATAAATCCAGACTTGTAGAACTGGGAAAAAGAAACTGATCATATAAAATGGGACGTCATAGGAATCAGTGAAGTAAAACGGAAAGATGAAGAACTATTGGAATTAGAGTCAGGAAACACATTCTATTACCGAGGAACATTAACGGGCAGAACAGGTGGTATTGGATTCCTGATCAACAAAAAATGGAAATGAAGAATCGTAGAAATAACTAGTATCTCGGATAGAGTAGCCAGCTTAACTTTACAACTATCAAGAGAGATATACTGTACAAATTATACAAATATACGCCCCAACAATTACTCACTCTGACGAAGAAATAGAAGAACTCTACAGTAACATAACTGAAGCATTAAATAACAACAAAAAGTCACTTTAAGTATTTAATTGGTGACTTTAATGCCAAAGTAGGAAAGAGAAACGACAAAGAACAAGTCATGGGAAAGTATGGAGTCGGTTGAGAGAAATGAAAGGGGAGAAAGACTGGTTCAGTTTGCTCACTACCAAAATATGCCTATTGCAAATACATTCTTTAAGAAAAAGTCGAACAGAAAATGGACTTGGGTAGCACCAAATGGAATCACTAAGAACGAAATTGACTTCATTCTAACCAACAAGATTGCTACAATAAAAGACGTCAGTGTAATAAATAAATTTCAAACAGGCAGCGACCATAGACTACTCAGAGCAAAAATTGTTCTAGACCTAAAACTAGAAAGAATAAAATTAATCGCAAAACCAACAATAACCGGTATAAATATTAGTAATCTAAAAGAAAACTTAGGTCAGTATCAAAGGACAATTGATGAAAGATTACATGATCAAATCGACAGCTCTCAATTAATGCAAATCATCCTTGATAGTGCCAAAGAAATCGGAGGCCCGCAAGAACAAAACGAACATAGGAAACTATCTAATAAAACAAAAACAATGCTAAAACAAAGAAGGGAAATGAAAGTAACTAGCAACGTACAGAGAATACAATACACAGAACTTTGTAAGACAATAAGAAAAGGTATTAAGGAAGACATAATGAAAATACAATGAAAGGCTGGTAGAAAATGCAATCGAAAACAGAAAGAACTATAAGAAAACAAGAAAAGCATTAATTATTGGGAAGAAGCAAATCGTGGCTCTAACAAACGAAAACACCAGAATTACAGACAGAAATGAAATAATACAACTCGTGACTAAATTCTATAGCGAACTATACAAAGCTCCTGAAACGCTTAAAGAAGCAATCAGTAACCACGAAGATGTACCAGAAGTCCTTCCGGAAGAGGTAGAATCGACAATTTCAAAAATGAAAAGCGGTAAAGCAGCTGGAATTGATGGCATAACAGTGGAACTGCTTAAATACGCTGGCAAAAAGACGTGGAACATCTTAGCAGGTGTATTTACGAACTGTCTAAGATCAGGATGCATACCAGACCACTGGAATACAGCAAATATAATTTTGATCCATAAGAAAGGTAATAAAGAGGAGATTAAAAACTACAGACCTATAAGTCTACTATCAATCATATACAAGATATTCACAAAAATCATCAACAACAGATTAACAAATGCATTAGATGCTGCACAGCCAAGAGAGCAAGCTGGCTTCAGAAGTGGATTCATTACCATGGATCATATCCATACGCTTCGAGAACTAATGAGTAGAGCTAAAGAATATGAAATACCGCTAGCATTAACCTTCATAGATTTCGAGAAGGCTTTCGATTCTATATATCCCAAGGCAGTAATAGAAGCTTTGACCAACCAAGGCACTGACAAATCTCAGGTAAAAATTCAGTTATATTCAAATCTAGGATGCCACTCCACCTGAAGAAAAAGGCATTCGATCAATGTATACTACCAGTCATGACATACGGCCTGCGAAACCTTGGACACTAAAGAAAGATATAATAGCTAAACTCAAAGTCACTCAAAGGTCAATGGAGCGATGCATGTTAGGTATAAACCAGAGAGATCGAAAAAGAATAGAATGGATCAGACAGAAAACGAAGGTCACTGATGTAATCCACCGAATAAAATCTTTAAAATGGCAGTGGGCGGGACATTTAGCAAGAAGAACTGACGATAGATGGTCCACTAGAATTACTCTGTGGTACCCAAGAGACGTCAAGAGACCAAGAAGACGTCCAAATTTAAGATGGGACTATGACATAAGGAAACAAGCCGGTACAACATGGCACAGAAAAGCGAATATTAGACAGTCGTGGGCAGACATGAAGAACGACTATGTAAGGGAGGCTGCACCATAATTGGTTAGAATACGCTGATAATGATGATGATGATATATTATATATATATATTATATATATATATATATATATATATATATATATATATATATATATATATAGCGAATTGCTCAACTGGAATATTCACTCGGAAGTTTTTTAGCCTCGAAAGAGTTTTGTTTATGGTCCCGAAATGCACAAGACGTTATTTCGTCTTTTTTGATGCATCTGTAAATATGATATGATAGTTTTTAAAAACTTTTTCTATGTCTGAATTAAACATCACGTTTCTCAACGACTTAAGATAATTAGAATAATCTCTTAGAAAATGTATTTCTATCTCAGGCACATCAGTTAAGTTGGTAAGGTATATCGGTAACAGTTCGTTTTAATACATATTGTCTTTATATTGCAAGTAGTCTTGATATATAACACTTGATATAGAAACATCATAAAAACAAAGATAAAATTAAATATCAAGAAATTAATAAACAAATAAAACAGAAAATAATACAAGCTAAGGAAACATGGATGTCCATTAAATGTCAAGAAATCGAGGAATGCGAGGCAAGGTATGACACTTTCAACACCCATAAGAAGGTTAAAGAAATGATTTCAGGAAATCGTAACAAACCAATCGGGATATTAAAAAATGCAGATGGTACCACTATAACTGAAACGCAAGACAAACTACGTAGATGTAAAGAATACATTGAACAACTATTTTATGATCAAAAAAGTAGAACAATTATTAGAAGTTAACGGAGAAACCACGGGACCAGAAATAATGAAAGAGGAAGTTATGTATGCTATAAAACACACAAAAGGCAGAAAAGCTCCAGGACCCGATGAAATACCAATTGAACTATTAAAGATAATTAATGAAGATAATATTGATGTCTTGGTTAGACCTTTTTAACTCCATATACAAAAATCACAAATGCTAAAGATTGCAATGACTATCGAACAATTGCGTTAATGAGCCACACATTGAAAACCTTCCTTAAAATCATACATAACAGAATCCACATGAAATTAGAACAAGAAATAAGTGATTCACAGATGGGTTTCAGAAAGGGTCTAGGAACTAGAGAAGCATTATTTGGAGTCCATGTTCTGACACAACGATGCCTGGATATGAATCAGGACATATATGCTTGCTTTATAGATTTCAAGAAAGCTTTTGATAGAGTTCAACATGAGAAGCTTTTATGTATTCTTAAGACTAAAAAAAATTGATAGTAGAGATCTACAAATTTATATCGAATCTGTATCAAAACCAGAAAGCAAGAGTAAGAGTCGAAGGAGAACTGACAGAGGAAGTAAGTATACTTAGAGGAGTTCGACAAGGGTGTATCCTTTCACCACTCTTATTCAACGTCTACAGTGAAGTGATTTTTCAAGAGGCTTTATTGGATATCGTGGAAGGTTATTTATGTCAACGGAAATAGCATTAATAATATTAGATATGCCGACGATACTGTCATATTTGCAATGTGACATGGAAGATCTACAGTACATAATACAACATGTATACAATGCATGTGAAAGTTACGGACTGCAAATGAATCTCAAGAAAACGAAATCAATGATATTCTCAAAAAAACCACAAAATGTAAAAAACCTGATCATCAATAATACAACGATAGAAAGAGTAAAAACATATAAATATTTAGGAACGTGGCTAACCGAAGATGGAGATCAAGTAAAGGAGATCAGATCTAGAATAGAAATGGCAAGAAACACGTTCATAAAATTGAAGAAATTACTTTGCAACCGTAACCTTAATCTAGAGATTCGCACAAGAATGCTACGTTGTTACGTCTTCTCTACTTTACTATATGGCATGGAAGCGTGGACAATAAAGCAGTCTGAAATCAAAAAATTAAACTCCTTTGAGATGTGGTGCTACAGGAGAATGCATAAAATATCGTGGATTGAAAAAGTAACTAATATAGAGTGTTACAAAGAATGAAGAAAGAATGTGAAGTCATTAAAAACTGTTAAAATTAGAAAGATTCAATATCTGAACATTTAATGAGGGGTGAGAAGTACGTATTACTGAGGTTGATTATGCAAGGGAAGATACAAGGGAAGAGAAACTCAGGACGACGTAAAATGTCCTGGCTAAGAAATTTGAGAGAGTGGTTCGGCTGCAGCTCATTAGAATTATTCAGAAAATGCGGCCAACAAAGTTAAAATAGCGATGATGATTTCCAACCTCCGCTAGGAGAAGGAACCCGAAGAAGAAGTCTGATATGAATTACATAAACCAGTTATTCTATTTTCTTTCAGTACTTATTAGTTAAATCCATTATAAAAAAAGTTGTGAACTTTATTAACTATCCTACTATTTTTAGATAAAATTTTGCACAAAAGTTTATTATAGATATATTTTCTTCTTAGCTGTAAAGGCTTTTCACAACATTCTACATGATTTGAAATCGGTGTACTTTTAAAGGCTCTAAGGGAAAATCTTACAGATTTATTCACTAAATTATCTAACTTTTTTATGTTACTGGAGGCTGCTCGAGAGTATAGAAAGCATCCATAATCCAGAACCGATCTAATAAATGACCATAATAATATTAGGGACATTTCTGGATCAGCTCCACAGCTGCAAGAACTTACAGCTCTTAATTTAATTGTTTTTGGAATATAATAAATAAATCGTTTTTTTTTTAATTAAAACATGGAACAAACAGTTGTATTATTTTTCTAAATCTAAAATATAAATACTATCTCACTACTTGAAAACATAATTTCGTTAATATTACAGATTTGCACTGTATTCTACTTTGCACTAAAAACTTCATTACATTATATAGTCTGAACCCTTTGTCCTTTCACTAAAGTTAATATTGTCAAAAAACAATAAGATAATATTTTAAATATTCACCCACTAAAAACTCGTTCTTCGTAACATTTCTAAAGTTGGTAATGGTTCAGAGGTTTCAATACGTATTTCTTTTTTGAAAGTACAAGGATTCTTAGTATGTTATTCTGTGGTAAATAGGTGTACTACTGCTTTGACTGCACAACTCTAAAAAGTATTTCATATAAAATTATTTTTAATTAGGTACATATTCGAAGACAAAAAGTTTGTTTACCTGTCATTTTTGTTAATTAATAATCTCACATATACCTTTTTTCTTAAGAAATGGTGCAGCTGCTCTTGTCCTTATTTTTATTCATGCTAGAATCACTTTCGTCTACTGTGATAACAAAATTATTATCCAATCTCTTTCTCCCTCTGTTTTTGTGCCAATTATCCCAGTCTTTCTCACTTCTAGGGAGCTTCTTGACTGGAAATGGTTCATGTAAGCCCCACCTGTTATCAGTAGTAGGGTCTGGTTCGGAGGAAAAAGAACGGTCAAAGCAGGGAACATTTTTCGCTTTATCCATACTTTTTTCACACTTGTAAAATAAATGTAATATTTTATTACGAATGACTAACACTAGTTCACAAAATATTAAGTATATGGATTAATCACGAATGTGTACTGACTACCAAGAGGTTTCTTATCAACATCTGGTGATATATATCTAGCAAGTACTTGAAATTACTTTATCATTTTATGTATTCACTTTTTTTAATAAAACAAATCCAGAGTATGACGGTTAAAATATGAACGTAACAAAACATTGGTATCAGTGGATTTTATAATCTTGGGATGAGTTTAATAAAATTTAAGTAGAGATAAAATCTGCTACTACAAATATAAAACTGTCATAAATAGAAAACAATTGTATAAAATATACAATTACATGGCATAGCTGAAACAGACCACAATTCACCTGATTCACAATCAAAGAAAAGTCTCCTGACTTCTTGCTGGTTCATATAGAGGTTGCTACTAGAGTACTTACTCGGGCATACTATGTTACTATAATGGCCATATTATATAGAGAGTGGAATAGACAAATGGAATAAAGTTGATAATAAATAAATGAAAGTGTAAAATGAAAAACATAGCAAATATTTGATTTCACGCAAACAGCGCCTATGTAACTGTTGATACGTATTTCGACCTAATAGGTCTCATCAGAACAGTTATTCATAGGTTTCTCAACGTAAAAGATCAATATTTCCTGTCTTTTAAGAAGCAACAGTAAAATGGCTTCGATTAAATGCACAGATTAAAGCAGAAATCTGAATTGTGTTTCGAAACTATTTTACGGTTTTATTATCAGATGTCGCTATTGCGTCCATTATCGATGCCATTTTAGTGTTTGCTTCTTAAAAGACAGAAAATATTGATCTTTCACGTTGAGAACACCTATGAATAAACTGTTCTGATGAGACTTATTAGGTCGAAATACGTATCAACAGATACATAGGCGCTGTTTGCGTGAAATCAAATATTTGCTGTCTTTTTCATTTTATTCGGATCTACTCTGTGCGAGTACAAGAAACCAATTCGCTAAGGATTTCTGCTTAGTTGAAAAGACATGTCGTGGAATGCAAATTTTAGATTCCCCATGTCTCTTTTAACACCTTCATGATCCTCTGTTTTGCTTTGCAATTTTTAGAAAGCACAGATTAAAACAGAAATCTGAATTGTGTTTCGAAACTATTTTACGGTTTTAAATGAAGTGTTTTCTAAAAAACGCTTCTAGACGGATCTTATGAAAGGAAAAATCTTATGACAAAGAAAATACCGTGATTGATACAGTTTACCAAGTTGTACTAGAAGCCTTAGTTATGACAATAAAACACGAACTTACGCTTATCACGAAGGACTGTAATGCAAAAGTAAGATCAGAAAATACTCTCAATATCACTGGAAAGTTCGGTCTAGTATAACGAAATCAAAGAGGATAATGGTTGGAGCAGTTCCGCCGAGAGTAAAAATTTGTAATTATGAATACATGGTTTTGTCTAGCAAAACGCAGACTCTATACTTTTAAATTGATTATATAACAGTCACGGAGCAATGTAAAAACTGCATTAGTCAAGTCTTACCCAGGCGCCGATATTCAGTCATACCATACTCTTATGTACTCTACAATCACAGTTAGACTATGGAGAGTCTGTTAAAATCAAGAAAACCTTTAAAATATCACTGGATGCACTTTAAGATCCATCCACTCTAAATAAGGTTTCTCAAGAAATTACCAACAAGTTCCATGGAATTAGATCACAAGATACCAACATTAATAGCTTCGGAACAATATTAAGATACCAACGACATAGATAATTGCTAAGAATGAAAAATAAAAACAGCAATAATCACTGGATCTCAACAAAATCTTCTAAGACAATGTACAGTTAAAAATGACTGAATGAATAGAACAGAGAAAAATCCAATGTAATACATAAAGAAATCCGAAAAAGAATTAAAGTAGCAAAAGACTGACCAACGGCTACAAGAATCCTGTTAAAAAATTGACAAACTAAAGCAAGGACACAACAGCTTTCATTAGCATAACAAACTGAAAGAATTAATAGGCAAAATTATAATTTACAGGCAAATATATTACAAGACTCAGGTGCTTCAATGTAATGTGATATTAAAGAGCGCTGTACTGAATGAGAAAACTATATAGGTAATATAATTAGTTAAAAATGATCAAAGAATCTACCAAGAAATAATATTTAACTAAGCAGCATGCCCATCGATGCTAATCTCATAAATTCAGAAGGACGTCTATCAAGTGAAACGAAGACAGATTAGAATCACTATTTATAAAAAAAAAGGAATTCCAGACAGTGTAACGACTATCGACTTATCAGTTTAATAAGTCACATGCTAAAAGTTTTTATAAAGGTATGGTTTTATATAAAGTTTTATATGGCATTTGTTCCGATCGTACTCGGGAAGATCTTTTTTGTATGCGAATACTTTTACAATGGGCAAAAAAGTATCAGATGACCGCGCAAAAGATGGAGTGACAACCTTCTATAGAAATATTAATTTTCCAATGAAAAAGCAGAATTGCTTAGAGATAGGTAGAAAAATGTACGTATGTTTTATAGATTTTGAAAAAAACCTTGGATAGAGTACCACATACGTTACTATTTCAATGCTTAGACTTAGTTGGTCTGGACATGTATAACATTAGATTGCTCGAAAATCTTTTTTCTTCTGCAGCCTCAAATAATCCAACTTTGGACATAGGTCCAAAATCAGTCCAGTGTCTTTTATTTTTCGCCACTTGCTTCCAGTTGTATCCTCTGATCTTCTTAATATTACCTGCTCATCTCATTCGTGGTCTTCCTCTGCTTCTCTTTCCTAACCATGGTCTTCATTGTCGAATTTAGTGGTTCCATCTCTTATCCTTCAGTCGGACATTGTGTCCTGCGAAGCTCCATTTTAATTTGGCGTCATGTTCTCCTGCCTCTTTTACTTTAATTTTGCTTCTAATCCATTTGTTTGTTTTGTGCCTATAAGTATCACCCCGAGCATTGATTTTCCATCGCTCTTTGTGCTTTTACTATTTTATTCATATTAGACTTGGTGAGTGTCCACGTCTGTGAACCATACTTGAGTTAAGTATATATATATATATATATATATATATATATATATATATCTATATATATATATATATATATATATATATTATATATATATTAATTTGTCAATGTGTTGTAGTAAATTTTTGTACCCAAACAATTTTCTTAATATTGTTCTGATGGCATTCTGATGGTCATTTTCTTGTGGCATTTTAAATTAATTACTATTTAGCTGGGAATAAGCCACAATTAAAGATAAAAATACGTTTATTGACGTTTCAATTTCCACTTCGGAAATCGTTCTCAAAATATAAACAGTAAATTAAACAAATTTCGTTTTTTGTTACATAGTGAAAAATTCTTCTAATAATTTAATTTTATCTGACTCGTTTATATTGACAATTCAGACATACATTCTGCATTTTAAAGTAGACGACTTTAAAATGATATTGCCAATATTGTTGAGTTGCGCTCCTGGGACGACTTTACTTATAAGATAGTTCATTCGATTACATGAAATCAACTTTAACTTGAGAATATCCGTCAGAAAAAATCATAGCATATAATTCGTTTTTAAAAAGACAAACACATGACATGATGACAGTAAAATTCTCCTGTTAGTGATTCCATAGTAAATTATGAGGGAAAAACCAGGAAAAAAACCTCATAATACTATTCCGACATGGTAAGTACTTGTTCGTGTATTTAGTTTACCTTCAATAAACACCAAAATTCTGATTTTATATGTTTCGTTATTTAAAAAACATAAATGATGTATCCTCTATATGTTACTGACTTACTAATACTGGTATTTTCTTATTAATAACTTCCTCTTTCAATATTGGTAACCAGATCCTACTACATTCTGCCGAGGAATTTGCGACACAATTGGCCTCATTTAGCATAATTAAAGCCGCTTCTTTGATTTTTCTTTTTTTACCATCCGTCTCTTTTAGGACTACATTTGAATTATTCCATCGAACCCTATGTTCATTATCCCATGCGTGTTTACATATTTGAGATCTATCAAATTCTCTATTTTTAATATAAGACTGATGTTCACTTATTCTAACATTTAATGGCCTTGATGTCTCACCTAAATAAAACTGATCGCATTCACAAGATATTTTATAAATGCAATTCTTTGTCCTTTCTTGTTCATTGTTAGGTTTGGTTTTGGACAAAATAGATCTCAACGTGTTTGTTGTTTTGAATGTTGTTGAAATGTTGAATTAATTGCCTATCCTTTTGATAGAGGCTAAGAATAGAGATAAACTAAAGCCCATTGCTAGACCAAAATTTTGTTTATAGAATTCATTATTTAGTTGAAAATATGTATTATCAAATATATCATTCAAATACCTAGGAGCAACAATTACCAGTGAAAACACAGGAGAACGGGAGGTTGAAATACGAATACTGGCGGGGAATAAATCATTCTTTGCCATTCAACATCTAATGAGGTCAAAGCTTCTCTCAAGGCGTGCCAAAATCCAAATGTACAAAACCATAATACGACCAGCAGTGACATATGGAAGTGAAACATGGACATTGAGAAAGAAAGAAATCAATAAGCTATTAGTATGGGAACGCAAAATCCTGCGAATTATATATGGTCCTTGCAGGGACAGCGTGACAAATGAATGGAGGAGCAGATACAACAATGAAATAGACACTCTTCGGGAAAGGCAACATCGTAAGATACATAAAAGCCAACAGATTAAGATGGGCAGGCCACGTGGTACGGAGTGATGACGACAGACTGATTAGCAATGTATTTTGGGAAAGACCAGATGGTAAAAGATCAACAGGAAGGCCTAGAAAAAGGTGGAAAGACGCTGTCAGGGAAGACCTGGAGAAGATGGAAGTAAGGCCATGGGAAATAATAGCACAGGATCGGAATCAATGGAAGGCAATAGTAAACGCGGCAAAAACTCACGAAGAGTTGTAAAAGCCAATGATGATGATGATTATCAGTACATAATGTTAATAACTCCATTATAGCGATATGTTTAGTCTGGTTCTAGTTGCCAATTAATCATCACTCTCTAATTTTGTTTTGACTATGTTTAATTATACTTTTGTTTAATTTACTGTTTGTATTTTGAGAACGATTTCCAAAGTGGAAAATTGAAACGTCAATAAACGTATTTTTATCTTTAATTGTGGCTTATTCCAGCTAAATAGTAATTAAACAATTTTCTTTTTATGTTACATTTTGCAAAACACGATATTTCCGAAATTGAAGATAATTATAGGATATTATACATAACATATGTCTAGAATATTTGAAAAAAAGAAAGTTGGTATTGGCCACTGTTACATAACACATCCTGCATGAAAAGTTTTTATTGGAGAAAATTCGCAACTGAAAATATCAATCGAAGAGTCTAAACGTTTTTTGCCATAACCTAATTGATTTATTTTATAATTTATTCAGTAAGGGTGCAAAAGATGGTGTTTTTCAAAGGTAAACTGTAGATGTATTGTCGCTATAAAAGGTTAGTTCTAATATCCAATAGCTTCCAATAAGCGTGGATTTAAAATTCACTTAACTCTACTGCCTGCATATTTGCCTTTATTATATTTACCTGTAGATCGTATTTTGTAAATATTTAATGTAAATCTGCATTAATCGCTATGGCTTTGTCTAAACGAATGTAATTTTCAGCTCTCTCAAATAAATGTTAACTTTGTTGCAACATTGGTTTTTTGGTACTCATACATTCCAATCAGCAATATATTATTCGTTTAATCGAAACTGATTATTTAAATTATTACGTTGTAGCATTAATCAAAGTACGTGATTATACTACTGCATTTTAAATTAAATCTGCAAATATTTATAATTGCTATTTAAACCAAATATATGATGTTTTTGTATCATTGTATCAATTTAAGAGCTTTTCAATTTCGCGTATAGGTTAAGTTAAAATATACAATTTATTACATTTTCCGTTAATAAAACCACGTATGATTTGTACTTATACAAGCCAATAAGAGAGAGATCTCTTTCACAGAAGTTCAGTGTCTACTGCCAAAATCTTGGTGAAATAAGAACAAAAATTTAATGTTTAATGTCCTGAGTTTTAGCAAGTAACTTTGATGTTATAATATGATGAAATGATGATATTTGAAATAAACAAATTCCTACACCAGAGCTTAGTAAGCTTCTTCTCCTTCTTTGGGTGCCGTGTCAGTATTCGAACGTTGGCCGTCATCATGTTTACAATTTCCTGAAACCTTTCTCTGTAGGCTGCTGCGCGAAATAATTCTTCTACTGTGGAACCACACCATTGTCTAATATTACGCAGCCATGAAAGTTTCTTTCGACCAATCCATCTCTTTCCTTCCACTTTTTCTTGTATTATAAGGCGAAGTAGATGGTATTTAGGTCCTCTAATTATATGGCCGAAGTATTCTGTTTTTCTCCTCTTTATGGTGTTTATGAGCAGACGTTCTGAATTGATCATTTGAAGAACATCTTCATTGGAAGTGTGCGAAACCCACGATATCTTTAGGATTCGTCTATAGCACCACAATTCGAATGCTTCTAACTTGTTTAGCATTGTGGTTTTTAACGTCCATGTCTCACAACCATACAATAGGATGGACCACACATAACATTTCAGGACCTTCTTACGAATATTCATCGACAGGTTTCTGTTGCATAAAACTGGTTTCCACGTCATAAAAGCCTTTCGTGATATTTCGATCCTGGTTATTATCTCTTCATCAGAGTCACAATTTACATTTAACCAGCTGCCAAGGTATTTGAAATGATTTACCCTTTCGATCTCCTCTCCATTAAGAGAAATCAGACCTTGATCTATATTGATCTTTCCAACTGCCATCCACTTTGTCTTTGAAATGTTGATTTTAAGGCATCTCTGATAACTTGCTTCACCTACTAGATTTAGTAATGTTTGGAGATCTTGTAAATTTTCTGCAAGAATGGCTGTATCGTCAGCGTATCTAATATTGTTGATTACTTCTCCACCTAGTCTTACTCCCTCTTGTCTGTCATCCAAAGCCTCCCTAAAGATTTCTTCAGAGTACAGATTAAAAAGAGTGGGTGACAAAACACAACCCTGCCGTACTCCACGTTTGATGGATATTTTTTCAGTCGGACTGTCTCCAATTTGGATAGAGGCTACTTGATTGTAATATAAGTATTTCAGCAGTCTTATATCATAGTGGTCAAGTCCTGCTGCCCGTAGGCAATCGAAAAGTGTATCGTGTTGTACTCTGTCGAACGCCTTCTCGAAGTCGATGAAACAAACATAAACATTCTTTCGGAATTCACAACTTTTTTGTAATAGAACGCGCATACAGAATAGTGTCCTCTCTAGTTCCTAGACCGTTTCTAAGTCCAAATTGCTTATTACCCATCCTACTTTCGCATAGAAGGAATACTCGGTTTTGTATAATTCGTAAGAGTATCTTCAGTGTGTGACTCATCAAACTAATTAGTCTAAAATCGCTGCATTTGGTGGGACTGCTTTTCTTTGGTAATGTTATAAACAGTGACTCTAACCAATCATCTGGTATTTTTCCTTCGTTGTAAATTTTGTTGAAGAAAGTGGTTAAGCAGGCAATGCTTTCCTCATCCAAAAGTTTAAGTAGCTTAGCAGGGATTTGATCTGGTCCAGGTGCTTTATTGTTTTTGGCTTGCTGTATTGCCTTTTTGACTTCCGAATTCAGTATACTGGGACCTCTGTCTAACTGGTTGTCACAGGCAGTATTTGGAGCATTTTCTCTAGAAGCATCGTCAAAAAGGTCAGTGATGTATCTCTCCCATTCTTTGCACTGTTGTTCGTGATCACAAATTTTTCCGTCCGCGCTTTTAAGTATGTGAGCATTTTTCTGTTTTCTTATTCCGGCAGTATATTTAAGTTTCTTGTGGAGGTTGAAACTGTCATGTTTTTTGGAGGTCTCTATTTCTTTACATAAATTCCCAAGCCAGGATTATTTGGCTTGCTTCATTTTTCTTTTCATGCGTTTATTGATCTCACGGTATTCGATAATATTTCTATTTTTGTATTGCCTCGAACTTCATCAGGTCTTATTATATAAGGTACTCTAAATAAATATTTTAAAAAGTTCCCCTCGTCTCCTTTAGCATGGGATATCCTGCACCATCGTGATGTTTAGACTTAAACTGCTTCAGTGCACGATTGTGACTGTGTCAATGTAAAACGATACAAAACAAATATTTTTCATAGAAAACATATTTTTAATTAATATTTATAGTAGAAGGAAGTTTTAAGTAATCACTTTAGATATTAAAGGTAAATCAAATTATAAAAAAAAATAATTATTATCCTTATAAAATAATAAAAACACTCAAAAAATATTTTGAAACATATCTACTTTGTATGATGATAGCCTGCACAACAGTTTTGTTTTCTAGACAAACAAGGTACCTAAACTTCACATTTGGTACATAGTATCCTAGATCAACTTTTGTAACCTTCCATGCTGCACGATCTTAGACTGTTATTTCTATTTCATCAAATGATGGAAGATGGTCATACCCATCATACCTTTTGGCCACAGAAGGTGGGTTCGGTCGACGGAACTTCAACGTATTCGGGCGAAGGTTCTCATCTTGTTCATCAATATCAGTTCTTCTTTTACGTTCTGCGGCATTGACTATACCATCTTCCACCTGCATTCGAAATTCAAATAAGTCCATTATTTTATTTTTGGGTACTAATGTTACAATTGATTCTTATACATACAACCGCCGAGCATTCGAAATTGAAAGGTCAAAAAAATTAAGATGACTTTTAGAGTCCATTTTTCCGTTTTGATTAAGGTCCGGTAGTCTTCTATGGACTGATCAAGAATACTGTTCGCGATTACTTTTGGACATTTAACGTCTGTAAATGCTGATTGACTTTTAACCCATCGCTTGATTTGACAAGAATCATCTCCAGAAGTGCAATTGGATGCTATTAGGACGAATTTGTTGTCCATCCATTTTACAACAACAAATCATTGCTAATGAACTGTTGAGATTTATCACGTTTCATTTTGCTATCTTGCTTAAAATCAATATCTTTTCTACCAGGAATTCGATTCATCATAATTTGCCAGTCCCATGAAGTTCCATTTTATTAATTTTTCCAGTAAAGGTATAGATGAGAAAAACCGGTCGAAGTATACACAACTACCACGTGGAATAGACTTAGATAGATGAAGGATGACAGCAGCTCCCATACCTAGAGATCTGTCTCCACAGTTTGTTTTAGCGCCTTGGTAAACTTCGAAGTCAATCATCAAACCATCGTGAGTAGTGGCGAAAAAAGCTTTTAACTCTTGTGGACGTGGCTTTGTTTTAATAACTGTTCTCAAACCACGTGGATATCTCCCACAAAATGGAATCATCTGTTCGTCTATCGAATACAAACGTTGTTGACGTTCTAATATGTTGCAAGCATTCTTTACTTCATCAAGTACAGGTTACAATTTCCAGAGTGAATTCTGGTTTCCTGTAGGAGCTTTATCACTTTCCACAACATGATCAGCCATACGAAGAACTTTAAAACGATCCCTAGAAATCTTGTCAGCAACTAAAGCTAATCGCATTTATGTTCGCAATTATGTTCCCTATATAAAGTCAATAATGCCAAAAATATTGTTTTTCCAATTACTTTATTACCTAAACAAAACATTAAAAGCAAAATTCAAGGGAAATGTCGAATACATAATAAAATACTTATTAATTACGTTTACCAGTCTCTGTAACAAAATACACCGACATCTTATCAGAAAGGTCAACCAACGCTAAATACCGTCTTAGTCACACGTCCATGTTTAAATCATAAACAGACTTGTGCAGTATCGTTCGCTACCGTTCTGGGCCCGCAAAGTTGATTAGACAAGAGGCAGGCATCTTTTGAAATAAAGTGCACGATCATGTTCGCTCGTCTTGAAAGAGATTATGTGGGAAGAGGTTGTTCGGTCCTATTATCCTCAGAGTTCTTGTATGTATTTGGTCCATTTGAAAATGTCTTGATTTTTATTTGTAATGATGTTCACTGTTGATCTCGCAGTTAGGTAGCTGTGTTGGATTTCTGAAGACTAGCTGCTTGTAAACCTTTTTATGCACATTAATGAAGGCAATCTTGCCATAACCAAGAAGATAAAAAAAAGTATGGGAAGAATACTTAGGAAACTTTTCCATGACCTTAGAACAGTACAAGAGCCCACCGTTGAAGAAAATTCAGGTCCCGAAATCCTACCAGAAGAAATAACGGCAGCCGTCAGACAAATGAAGGATGGAAAGACACCGGTACTTGATGAAATTCCTGCAGAACTGCTGAAGTTATTAGATACAGAACAAATAAAAATAATAACTGATATATTTAATGAAATATACAAGGCAGGAAAGATACCAGTAGAGTGGCTCAAATCGGAGTTCGTACCATTGCCCAAAAAACCAGGAGCAAAAGTTTGTGAAGATTATAGGACAATAAGCCTAAGGCGCCATCTGCTGAAGCTGTTTTTAAAGGTCATCCACAAAAGATTTTACCGGAAAATGCGAGGAACAAATTGTGCCCAATCAGTTTGGATTTGTGAACGCCGTTGGTACGAGGGAAGCTTTATTTAGCGTGCAGATCTTGTTTCAGAAATGTAGAGATGTCAGCTGTAATGTTTTTGCATGCCTGATTGACTACAAGAAGGCTTTCGATAGAGTCAGGCATGAACAAATGATGGAAGTACTGAAGAGGACAGGGATTGATGGAAGAGACTTAAAAATTATAGTTAATCTGCATTGGAAACAATCAGCGGTACTCCGAATAGATGGAGAATATACAGAACAGGTCAAAATCTTAAGAGGAGTGAGACAGGGGTGCATAATTTCACCACTGATATTCAACTGTACTCGGAGCACATTTTTGAAGAGGCCTAAAAGATATTGATGAAGGCATCTCAATAAATGGAGTCAAGCTTAATAACCTGCGGTATGCAGATGACACAATGGTGTTTTCCAATACCATAGAAGGGCTGCAAAACTTAATGAACAAAATAACAGAAACAAGTAGAACCTATGGACTGGATATAAACACCAGCAAAACCAAGCTAATGATCATCAGCACATAACTGGAGCAAATCTGTATGCGAACCAAATGAGAATTAAACGTGTCTCACAATACAATTACTTGGGAACTATAATCAATGATAGAAATGAGGTTGAATGCTCGAATAAATTAACTTTGAAAAATAAGGCTATTATCGAGCACAAGTTAATTAAATCTAGCCCAAGTACTTTCGCTTAAAATAGCATCTTCAGAGGCATTTCGTCAAAATATAAATTATCCGGCAAGCGTAGAATGTGGAAACATTAATAATAACATAAAATTGTACAAACACTACACTAAAACGAGGACAAACAGTTTAAAATTACTTTTACTGACTTTGTCAGTATCTGGAGGGATTATCCCTCCAGATACTGACAAAGAATGTAGCGTAGAATCTTTAAAGTAATTTTAAACTGTTTGTCCTCGTTTTAGTGTAGTGTTTTGTACAATTTTATGTTATTATTAATGTTTCCACATTCTACGCTTGCCGGATAGTTTATATTTTGACGAAATGCCCTGAAGATGCTATTTTAAGCGAAAGTACTTGGGCTAGATTTAATTAACTTGTGCTCGATAATAGCCTTATTTTTCAAAGTTTATAATCAATGAGTCGTGGGACAATACCCAAGAGATTAAATGTCGCATCGGAAAGGCCAAAAGTGCATTCTTTGCTATGAGCTCTGTGTTCAAAAGCCATGACTCATCCTGAAAACAAAAAATAAGGCTCCTTAAAATGTTACGTGTACTCTTTGCTTCAGTATGGAATAGAAACGTGGACATTGAAGGCGGAAACTCTATGAAAACTTCAGGCCTTTGAATTATGGTTATACAGAAGAATCCTGAAGATACCATGGACAGACAAAGTCACCAATGAAGAAGTACTGCGGAGGATGAACACAACGCGGATTTGACCAACATTGTGAAGAGCCGTTAAGCTGGAGTACTTGGGACACATAATGAGAAATCAAGGCAGATACGAGCTACTCCAATCCATTTTGCAGGGTAAAATTGAAGGAAAAATAGCCCCAGGACGAAGAAGAATATCCTGGCGTGCTAACCTGAGAACATGGTATAGAAAGACCTCAACACAGCTATTTCGTATATGCAACCAACAAAATCATCATAGCCAGAATGATCGCCAACGTTCGGAACGGACAGGCACCCTAAGAAGAAGATGCACATTAAAAGTCCGTGTTATTGTTTCAACAACTCTACCTCTTCAGACCGGATTTTATCCAATTTTATTTGGCCTTTCGGTTCTTATTTGTCTCTGAATATTGTTGAACATTATTTTTTGTTCTTTGATTTTCTTCTTTCTTCATGAGTTGCAGTATATTTGTCATTCATCCAACTTTTCCTCTTCTCTTTATTTTCGATTAGATGTTCTTCTCTAATCTTATTAATCTTATTAAATTTTTCACATTATATTCTGGAGTAATGGACAGCCGGTAGTGTGACGTCACATCTGTCATATTGTTGTCATTACTTTCCAAATAATAGTTGAAATGTGAAATCTCAAGACTTATTAATTTCTATAAATTAACATTTTTGCTTCTTTTGCTACTTTTTCTTTTAAGTATAGTGTTTTTTACGATAATACCATCACAATTCAGTGTTCTATTTTTATGAAATATAGTTTAAAAGTATACATTAAGGACATTCTAACCTTACTTTATTGATGCATGCATTTTATTGCTATTTTTATAAAACAACATGATTTATTATTTACAAAACCTTGTAAACTTGTTGTAGTAACTATTAGAATACTTAGATATTGCAAAAAGCGGAAAGATTCTGTAAAAAAATTAAAACACAACGAAAAATACAAATTATCCACACTAAACAACGTTTGTTTGGAAAGTGAAACTGACAGATGTCAATCAAATCTACGTCATCACTGCTAAGGTCCATTATTCCGCATGATATGTTTGCTCCATGTTACTAAGCTTCTCTGAAAAAATCTGTCAGTAATTGAGCCACAAATAATCTGATTTTTTTACGATCCTGATGGTTATTGGTACAGAAAACTTAGGAAAAATATGTAAGTTACTATATAAATAAAACTATTTTTTAGCACGGCCAATATTTTATTATATATATTTATATCACATAAAAAACAATTATTTGGATGAACAATTCAATTTTGATTCAAATAATCTGTTGTATACAAAATAATTTCGAAAACTCCATCTCAAATTTTGAAGACGGTTTATTGAGCATTATAAAAACGCGATCAGAATGGGAAGGATAATTTGTGCGTACATTGTTACTAACTTACGAAAATAGTATTTCTTTCTTAATCAATTTTAAAGCTCATATAGTCTAAAAACTCTATAGAATAAAATGAAAGCTCTATATTTATTTTTATACATAGGTAATAGTTCTGTTACAAAAGAAACAATAACAGAGAAAATAATTTGAAGGTCACTACAGATTTGGTCAGGATCCATTGAAAAATTTTCTGAACCCTCTATGCATATTAAACTGATAATCTCATCCTAAAATACAGATTAGATGACTTTAAATATGATGGCCTCTTATTATAAAAAAAGCTGTGAATACTAAAAATGCTAAATGGAAGTGTTGCAGACCAAAACGTAGGTGAACAGATGATGAATGCAAAATCTTGAGAAAATCTGTGCTCTCATTTGGACCAAACACACGAGAAGAAAATGTAACTCTGTATTAAAGTCTAAAAAGTTAAGGCCCTTTCGACAAAACACATATGGTTTTGTGTTACAATAACATAGTAAAATTTGAGTAAAAAAACATTTAGAGCCATAGAGCCAGAATTTATGAACTAATATAGATATATTTTAGAAATTGAGCTTTAACACTTTATAAACAAGCTACCAATACCAAAAATGGTACAAAAAGTATCAAAATTATTCATCTTTATAATATAGCAGGCACAAGTATTTGATAGCAGCCTTCAGGTTGTATTAGCTATTTTATCAGATTAATTGAAAGCCAAGAGATTAGGAAAATCGAAGATTATACATTTATTGGGTTATATTATATTGGTACATTGTAAGGACCTTCCCATGTTGTGACAATTGGATAGTGTTTTATACCTTTAGTAATCAGTCACGAAATACAAACCTACAATATACCAAGTAAAAAAGCAAGCAGAAACACAACAATTTAACAATAAAATATAATGAGAAATAAGAATATTCAGTATATGATAATTATTTGAATTTATAAAATGGAAATATTACTAATGATTATTGTATAACTATGAAATTCTTATTCTTAAGGATATATCCTTAGAATTTTATATAAACATACAATAAATACACTTGTTAGAGATTTCACAAAATATTATCAATTAACAAGCAACTTTTTTTTGTTTATATAAATTTACAATAAATTCCATAGTAGATAAATCTTGTTTTAACTAAAAGCTTCATGACTAAAAACAAAAACAATAATAACTCTATTGGATGAGTAAAATACATAAAAAATCCTTAATAATATTTGTCATTAAGGACTTCACCTGAAAATATTATATTTATTAAAACTTTTATATAAGCCATTACAAAATACATCTCTCTACATAGAGTTTGTATTCTATAAGTTATTAAAACTCAGTACATAATATTATAATACATATTTCATATACAAACATTGTATTTAAATTCTGACTATTTACACATAAAGTTAAATAAGCGATCAAGAACAAAAATAATATAGGGTAAACTGTGCAAATACCGGTCAGTGGGTAATGGCGGTCATCCCGATTGTGCGAAATCTATTCAATCTGGCAACCTCCTATAACTGCCAACGTGTCGCTACACTACTCTGTATTCAGATTGCTGACGAGCGTTGAGTTGGCGCAAACCATTGTCATAGAAATATTATTAACCTGTTTTCAGTGTTTTCGATCTTATTTTTATGCTGAGTAATATAAGGTCTTAATTCATTTTTATTCACTTGTAGATCTTAAAATTGGTTACAATTGATTATAATGACGTTAGCTGCCTATTCCTTTTTTAAAGATCAATATTTTAATACATGTTTACGAGTAAAAAATTCTAAGAAAAAAAATGCCAACAGGAGGCAATGCCGGTCAGTTGACCGGTATTACCCCCATGCTATAATTTATACCCTATACTATTAATCCTTAGGGATTAATCCATCCATTTTTCGACATTGCAAGAAAGAATAAAAAATAAAAATCTTCAAGGTGTCTCATTAGGTAGAAAATCAGTATTTTCTGCCGAACAAGAAGCTAAAATAGCCACACAAAAAAAATATTTAGCTTAATTTTTTATGGCGTAACAGCAATAGAACTGAGAAAATTAGCATTTGGGTTTACAAGATAATTTTTCTTGTAATAAAACACCTTTTTCTTGTAATTGGCATTACAAGAAAAAGGTGTTTGATTCTAGTTCTTTGGAATCGGATATTGATATATCATGTGATAACAGTGACGATGCATACGAAGATAGATGCCTGGTTTACAGCGAGTTTGGCAAAAACAATGAATTGTGGTATATATTTACCGTTTGCTCACGATGGGCTTATTCAGAGTGCAGTGGATGGGATTCTGCAGAGAGTTATATCTGCGATGACTGTCAACTATTTTTACATTAAAACACATATTTTTGTTATTTTTTGTTTGTTTTGTAATAAAAAATATTTTTTCACCTTTCTTACTGATTTACTTGAATTATGACCCATTAAGCCACATTCGTTAATCGTTTTATAACAAAAAAAATGTTAAATAGATATTGATTTTTATTTTAATAATAACACAAACAAATTGACTGGCATTATCCACACTCATGACCGGTATTGTCCATGTATGGTGACAATACCGGTCAAAGATACTTTTTTATGTTTTGTCTCTGTCAAAGACAAAAATTTTATATTTTTGAAATTAAATATATCTTGCAATAAGTTAAAACCCCAAATTACGGATTGACGGCTTAAATTTGATTCACGAGTTTTACTTTTTTTATTAATATAAAAAAGTAAAACTCTGTGAATCAAATTTAAGCCGTCATCCGTAATTTGGGGTTTTAACTTATTGCAAGATATAGTTAATTTCAAAAATATAAAATTTTTGTCTTTGACAAAGACAAGATTTAATTAAATGTTCTTCTTAGGTGACCGCGATTTGTACACTTTACCCTAACTCCAATTGAAAGAAACTATATAATGGGGAATTAAAAAAAATATATATTTTGTAGATCTGTAGAATTCTCAGTGCATCTTATTGTAATAATATAAAATAAACTATTTGCTTTAAAGCTCATAGATTCGTGTATTTGCATGTGGTGATGAATAGTGCCTGTTTAATTTCCACTACAGCCAAAAAACAAAAAATGGCAAATCACAGTTATAAATGTGACTAATACAGATCCTTAACTCAGTTATTTGGACTCAATGTTAACTGTAAGTTACATTATACAGTATGATGCAAATATATGGAATAAATTCATTATTTCAGAAACACACGAATTTTGTAATCACTTGAATATTTCATTTCATTTCTACAGGGTTCACCAAAATTATGAACTTTGTTAAGTAACATGGAATTACAATAAATATTCATCCACTGAACTAAAATACACTGAGGAACGCCACTGGGAATAAAACAAAATAGTGTTTTTTGCTAGTTCCGAATAAAAAATCTGAAGTTATAATCTGAAATTAATTATTGTAGTAAGTATTCCAAGTTATTTTTCAAAAATATTTAAATCAATATTGGTATTACTCGTGTTTATTTGTCAATGATCTATGAATCTGTCAAATAATGGACGTAAAATTTTTTTCTCTTCGAGTTTTTTGCCGACATTAATAACGGCATTTGCAAAAATGAAACTAATAGAAACATAACGAATTGAGATTTTAATCATAATTGGTTATGGAGATACAGTAAACACTCAAGCAGAAGTTCGCAATTTATTTAATGCTAAATACCCTAATCGCCAACCAATTACTCAATCAACAGTAATTAAAATTTAAAAAAAAAAATGAGAGAAACGAGCCATGTTAAAGATCTTCCCAGAAGTGGTAGAAAATCAATATCCGAAGCCAAGGAACTGGACGTTGTACTGGCGTTTCAAGAAAATCCATTTCAGTTCTAGGCGAGTCTCACTAGATAATAATGTCCACCAATCAACTGTTGTAAGAGTGTAAAATAATGAGAAGTGGCATCCATACAAAGTACATCTGGTCCAGGACCTATTAAAAGATGAGTTTGATAAAAGAATCGAATTCTGCAAAACCGTTATGGAAAAATGTAACAGAGATCAGGGTTTCATACAACAGGTACTTTTTTCTGATGAAGCGTCTTTTATGTTGAACGGTCACCTAAATCGCCAGACTTATAGATACTGGGCAAGTGAAAATCCACATTGGATGGAAGAGTATAAGACACAATATTCCGAGAAGGTGAATGTTTGGGTCGGCATTATAAACAATCAAATTATAGAGCCATATTTTTTTTTAGGAAAACTTAACTGCTTCTCGTTATCTAGAATTTCTTCAGGATTATCTGTTGGCCCAGCTGAATCGTTGAGGTACGAAATAACGTTTTCCCAGGTAGGTGGATAGGTAAAGGGCCATCTGCCACGGTCTCCAGATTTGACTTCGTTAGACTTTTTTTGTGGGGATATTTAAAGAGCAGAGTGTATCAAATTCGACCGAATAATGTAGAAGAGTTGAAGGAGCGTATCAGAACGGAAATTGCACATTGCATTATTGCTAAAGGTCATCAATTTGAACATTTGTTGTAATTTAATTGTATTTAAGTAAACGTTTATTGTAAATGATTATATCGTTGCAAAGTCGATAAGGAGGCCTTTCAAATGAGATGTCGCGTGACCTCGGTTTGTATTAAAAAAATTGTCGATTACGTCATTGCGCAGACACCGATGACATAATGTCCAACACATATATAGCAGTTGATGGCCATTCAAAAATTACAATTCACGTGTGTTAAGTTTTTTAGAAGTCGTCTGTTTCTGAAATAATGAATTGATTCCATACATTTGCATCATGCTGTATGTGTTGACTTAATGATTCACAACACATATACCTATCTATGCATAACCTATGTTGAAAATCAGGTAGAGTATTTTTAAACCTGCTAGCGTTTTTTCACAATTCTGCAAAGTGAAAATAACCAAAATAAATGAATTGCAATAAATAGAACATATATGTAACTCAGCAAATATGGTAACAGGAATATCAATTGTGCAATCTATGGAAAATAGAAAGGATGACAGACCAATCCTAATACAAATAGCATAATACAGAATACAATGATGACCAGTGTCCTTAACTTGAAAATAACTATAAGCCGATACCTAACGATCCACACCAGATGATAATAAACATTGAAATATTGTCACATTGAAACATAACACACTGCGCGTCATTAAAAAGTTCGCAGAATTGATATCAGTTTTACGACTTCGAAGAATGCACGTGTTGTTGTTCTTGAAATACGGCTGCTCTGTTTTTCAAAAATCTTTCATTAGTGTACAGGTGGTCAAAGAGTCAACTTGTGCAATTTTTAAATTTAAAACTATGAGAGAGTAATTTGCTAGAACTGTTCAAATTGTTACTTTAATTGATAATGGAATGGAATGAACAAAAAATAAGGGTCAGACAGCTTCGAGTCAGTCATTGTATTGTCCAAAAAATATACCAAAGACTCATAGAGACTGGATCTCATGAAGATGACCAGGATCAGGCGAGAGAAGAATCACGACGCCAGAGAAGACCATTCTTTACAAAATAGGTTCTTTACGGCTAGAGCAATCGAAAATTATTTTCAAAATGCTTACGGGTGGACAATAAGCACTTCTACAGTGAGAAGAAGGTTGAGGAAATTTGGTCTAAGGGCTCGCTGCCCAGCAATAGGACCTTTGTTAACGGCAGCACATCGATAACGCCGACTTAAATTTCTTATCTATATTAAGTTCTTTATGGCTCCGATGGTCGCATCAAACGTACAGAAGACGTGAGGAACGATATTCTACTTGTGTTCGACGAGTATGTGTTGCTTTTGGAGGAAGGTAATATTTTGGGCCGGCATTTCATTCAAAGGCCGTAACTGATCTCATGTTAATTGATATAGGAGTGTTGAATGCTCACTGATACATTACCGAAATTCTAGACCAGCATGTAATGCCTTTTGCTGGGTTTGTGAGCGAAAACTTTATTTTCATGACAGACAACGCGCGGCTGCACGTAGGCCGTTTGGTAACGCAATACCTGGAAACCGTCGGTGTGCCAAAAATGTTGGCCGGCTCAAAGCCCAGATTTGAACTCGATTGAGCATGTTTGGGAGCAACTCAAGCGAAGAGTAAGAAACAGAATACCTGCTCCGTAAATCGTGAAAAGTTTCGGTTGATCTCATGGAAGAATAGGAACCTTTTCCTCAAGACAACATCCAGAATTTGATCAATTCAATGCCAGGTCGAATAAGGAGTGTAATTCAAAATATAGGTGGTAATACAGAATATTAAAAATTACATCTTTATTGTAATTTTTATAAAGAAAACAGAAATAGATTATAAGAGGAAATAAAGAAATGTAATGTATTCAATGTATGTTTATTCTTGTTATTCAAACCTTTTATTTAGATCCTTAGTTGTCTATATTTGTGTTTATGTATCATGTGTTTATTGCTCCTAAAGAAGCCCGAACAATGATTTTTAATGGTATGTATACATACATAAAGTAATTATATAATATTTGAAAATGGATAAGTTAATGGTTCTAAAAATAACTATTAGTCACATCATAATGAGGTTATTCAATATTCAACATGAAGCCATTGTATACAGAATTTAGAAAGATGAGCTGCTATAAATGGATTAAATTAGAAAATTTAATGAGCAAATAACAATGAAACATGGTAACACTACATGTTCCTCTAAATATTTAAATGTTAGTAAAACTTATAAAAAATATACTCATTTGCTAATGAACTTTCTAGTATACCTTTTTGGCATAAATTTTGCACAATTAATAGAGCAAATCATGTACACTATTAGAATTAAGTTCCCAATCTTATTTTAACTCTTTTTACTTATTTTAGGTTTTGTTATTCAAGAAATCCAGCAGAATACTGCATACAACAGAACAAAATAGCCAAATTCATGATAAAGAAATCAATTCTTGATAAATACAGCAGTTAATATGTCAAATTAGCTAGTAGTGTTGACCATATAAATGTATTATATGGCAATGATAAAACAATTAAATGAAAATATAAATAAGTATATAGAGAAAATTCAATAATTGGCACTGATTATTAAAGTCTAAAACATAAAACTTTAGAGAAATCAAAACATGAAATGCATATCAATTTATCAAACAACTGAAACAAGGATATAACCCCAAAACTAATCTATATACAAATAAAAACTGAGCAATAACCAGCAACACTAAAGATATTAAAGAAGCTTGGAAAACATATTTTGAAGGCCTACTGACTGAAAAATCTTACAATGATGATGTAGAAGACACAGAACATCAACGATTGGAAAAAGCAGAAAATGAAGAGAATGGAAACAAAACCACCAACGATAGATGAGGTTGAAAGGGAAATAAAACTGCAGAAAAGAAATAAGGAGGCTGGATGTGATGAAATACCCGCACAATTGTTCAAGTCAAGAAGGAAAATAACGAAAAAGATATATAAGGTCATACACATAATATGGAGACACGAGAAATGGCAAAAGATTGGAATAAGAGCATCATCTGCCCATCCATAAAAAGTATGACATATTCTCTGTCAAAACTATATTAAAATCTCCCTACTGTTTTGTAGATATAAGATATTTATCAGTATACCTAAACTAGATTACAACCTCCATAGAGAGCAGTCATCACCAACTATTTATGGTTTAAGCAAGTTTTAAGCAAAGTCTTGGAATATGACAGATATCTATATTTTCATCGCCTCTAAACAAGCATATGATTCAATAAACAGGGCACATGTTTATATAAAATGCTTTCTATAAAATATTAAGTGAATTTGAAATACCATCCAAACTAGTTAATCATTCGAAAATGACGACACAGTGGCCAGGAACAAGTACAAAATGTGATGAGAGATTAATTTCAAATAACACGAGGATTAAAATAGGGTGATAGGCTGGCAACAAAACTGTTTAATTTAGCACTGGAATAGGTAATTAGAAAAACGTCAGAAGGTAAAAACAACAAACTTATCAATAAATGCTGCCATATAAAAGTCTAACTGGCAGCATATACAGATGACAATATCATGAGCAGAACCAAAACAACAGATGAGAATATGTACACGGAGCTTAAATCACATGCTAAATGAATTGTCCTAGAAAAGAGGACTTTACCTGACACTTGGCAACTTAGAAAATGTTAATTTATCTATTTAGCAGTCAATGTCACAAAGGACAACACAGATGTTGCAGAGCTTAGCAGAAGAATCATCCTAGCCAATACAGCATACTTTGCTATGGATTAGATGTTTAAATCAAGAGATGTACATCAAAGGACTGAGATACGAATCTACAAGACCATAACATAATCTATAGTGAGCTAAGGATGTGAAACTTGGATATTGATTCAAAAACATGTAAAAAGCAATGATATTTTTGGAAGAAAGATGTATAATCAGATACAAGTATGACATACATAATATATACAAAGAATGACCTTTAACTCAGTAAGTTTGTCTACAGAATGGAATGGAAGTAAACAGAAGAAATCTCCTTGGCATATGATCATAGAGGAGAATACTAGGCTTAGCTCTAATTGGGTTGTAGAGCCATAGAATGGATAGATGGTGTAAATAGTGTTTTACCTAATCAAGGTCTTGGAAAACTGAACATTTTGGAAATCACATGTACAAAATGTTTTAAAAGCAAAATATCCAAGAAGCAACATAGATAGCACTAAACGCCAAGATATTACATTTCTGGTTATGAAATGTCTGCCATATACTGACAAATTCTGACAAAGCAGAATTTTGGTCTTTTAAAATGTTATGGATAAAATCATGCTATTGGTTTCCAACATTCAAACATCAATAATAATAGTAACACTTTATCAAGAAGATAGTCAAATCTGCTATTAAAGTATATATTATATTATATTAACTAATTAAATGCTTTAAAAATTAATGTGATTTTTGCCTCATTTCAAAGATGACAATAAAATATTTTGACAGTAGTGGTAACCAGCTAATATACTATCATTATTCTGTTATTTCAATTAAGATTTTTAATATGAGATGCAAAATTAATCAAAAATGATGAACGTTAAAATTATTAATTAATAAAGAGAAAATACTTAATTACATTACATAATCATATCAGGAAATATGTATATATATATAATATATATATATATATATATATATATATATATATATATATATATAAGAAAAAATAAAGTAAAGTTATATATGTATAACATTTAATATTTATAAATATAATGCACAAGCTAAAGTTAAATGCTAAATACTGTACATAAGATAAGATAACAATATTTTTTTCTTATAATTTATGAAATAGGTAATACAATATTGAAAAAATATATCTTTCTGTAAGTATTCACGTTTTTTCATTAGGCAAAAAAGTCTGTTACTCTTAAGTTCTAAACAGTTTAAAAAACAATCTCATAAAACTAAAAACCAACTGAAGATTCAAACAAACACAATACAAACAAGTTTTTAAAAACCAAATATGAGAAATAATACTGTTAAGATGATAATACAATACTTATTGTTTAACTATATGTATTATCTAAGTACCAATGGATTCTTACTTTCGCTGTATGAGATTACACACATTATTTTAAAACAAACTATGTACTTATGTATATGCTAACAAACCAATTGGAAATTCCACAAAACAAATTGTCTTAATAAAACATTAATTCTTTACACAGTTATCATAAAATATGTGTGATCACAAAGGGTTTGATTCCTGAAATAAATTGAAGATCACAAAATTGTACATAACAGTCTGAAAACAATAAGAATTGTATATATTCAATGCTCTTAGTATGTTTATAGTAAAACACAGTATAATGGTTCAACTATAAATTAAATGGATTAAAAAATTTGTAGACTTAAATGAAACTAGTTGGTCAGTCTGATGGATTATCTAACGATGTAACAGAGTGTTCTTCTGATGTGGAAACATCACCACCATCAGAAGTGTCCAAAAATGCATATGCCACATATTTCAAGATCAGGAGAAGCATATCAAACATTATGGATGATCGAGATAATGCTGAACTTTGACAAAACTGGTTCAGTTATACAGTATTTACTTCTCGGAATATGTTAATAACTATTAAATACATTGAAGAGACATTCCAATGTTATAAGAAATTATTGTAAGAAGTTTTCAGAAGCTGCCGAATAATTCCAATAAGAACTACTTCAAATATTTAACTTAGTTTTTTATAGGTTATGTTCAATATGAGTGGGCACTTGACACTCTTCCACTCAGGCTGAGAGGTCTACATTGTGGCTCTTAGTTTGTTATAATTAAATTCCCATAGAAAAGCAAATTTATATAAATTTGGTTTCTGGTAGAATTTCACTATAGCATAATAACTAGACCAGTTCGAGTTACATGACCTAATCTGTATTTTTGTATTCATAAAATGTTAAGTACTTACTGTATTTATGAGTCAAAAAAATTGAAGTATATGAATATTTAAGTATTAATACATATTTATTATCTAGTCTAAAATCTATTATATGGATACATAAAATATTTTGGTGTTCAGAGTGGAAACCTGAAAAATACACTGGACTTCTTCAAGCGTTCTCTCTTTTGATAAGCTACTGATTTAATATAAAGGACAACAATAGTATTGGAAGCAAGATTGTTGTAGGTAGTAAAACTAATTGAAGTGAAAAGCATTTTTAAGGCTGATTGAGAATCTAATCAATTATGTCAATAATTTCAGAATGTTAAGTCTATGTTGGAGATATCTGTAGTTACAATAATAGGTGTGTTACAGAGATATTTTTAAAACCTTCCATATAAATTAGAATACTATTATCAACTCAAACCAATATATTTATTCAATGTAATAGAAGTTGGACTTTCATCTTACTGTGTCATGCTATTTTTGATAAGTTATCACCTGAGAGCTTTAATAAATAAAGCTAAAAACATATCTGGTTTTTAAATTGTATTTGAAATAGGAAAACAGATAAAAAATTCAATGTTTCTTCTCAAAAAAATCAAGGAATAAATATATAGTTTATTCTAAAATAATTAAGGTAAATGCACTAGTCTTGACACTGTACCAGTAGTTGACATTTTCCATTTTAAGCATAAATAATAAGCTTTTCCAATTATTTTTAATGTAATTATTACCATCATAGTTAAGTAGTGTCATTTATACATCTTCTCTGTAACTGTAGAATTATTTAACTTTGAAACAGAAAATTCCCACCAAATTTTTGTCAAAGTGTTGTGTGAGCTTCAAGTGGCAACAAGTTTTCTAAACAAAAGTATTAAGAAGGTAAGTTTAAAAAAATTAATATTTATTGATTAAATTGTGAATGACTGTAGTTTTAGATATATCAATATATTATATGAATATTAAGGTAACATCTTGCTAATGTTTTAAGTTTGTTTTATTCTCAAAACAAAAATTAGGCTAGGTGTCAATTACTAACTCACAAATACACAAAAATACTAGTAGTTGACATAGGTGTCAACTACTAACCATTTATACTGAGACTGTAAAAACTTAATATTTTATTGTTATTTTCATTGTATATAATGTGTACACTTATATTTTAAATATCACGTAAATGTATCCACTCTATCTAGTAGTTGACACTATGTCAACTATTGAAACACTTTGGATGTCAACTACTAAAACAAAAATTTTAAATTTCAGTTAAAAATATGCCTCCTATAAAAGGACAAATGTTCCAATATACAGAAGAAGCTATGGAGAAAGCTATTGAGGAAGTTCTATGTAGAAAGCCAGTTTCAGCAACATTTAACATTACACACTAGTAGATTTTGCAGTGAACATGGTATTATATTGGTAGCCCTTCATCCAAATGCAACACATTTGCTTCAGCCAATGGATGTTGCTGTATTTCGTTCTTTGAAAGGGGGTTGGAAAGATGCAGTACACCAGTGGCGGATTGAGAATCAGGCTTCTCCAGTTTTAAGGAAAATTCACTTCTGTCCTCTTTTGAAAAAAGTTCTAGAGGAAAGGTTAAGTACCATCAATTTTAAAAAATGGTTTCCGAAAATGTGGCTTAGTTCCCTAGGATGTTGGTGCGATTATGTTTCACAATGAGAAAATAGACATTTCAAAGAAAATGCAGGAATTGCAGGAAATGAAACAAGGGAAAAACTTTATAGAGAAACATATTGATAAACAAAAACTAGCTCTTTTCAAAACAAGCCTAGAATGGAACAATGACAATGAAGATTTATTTCTCTTTTACTTTTACAAAAACATTTGCATAAAATACAGTCTTTTAGAAGAAGAAATAAACAATTTGAAAGCGAAACAAGGTGCAAAGAACCAGATGATGAAGACAATATTATTGAAGATGCCACTTATATTGAGGACATACCAAATGTTGAAGACAGCCCTAATGTTGAAGACATTTACGTAGAGAACAAACCTGATAAGCCAGTCGAAGAACAGTATGAAATAGGTGAGTTATTAAACCAATCTGAGGCTGAACCAGGTAGAAACATTTCGGATGTTTTGGAAAGTCACACTAGTCCCACTAGGAAAAATCTTCAACATAACAATATTGCTATTATTCAAGACACTTGTGCTTCTTCATTAACACAATCACAAGTTCCATCTTCAGCAATTGAAGAATTACCTACACCTTCTACATCAAATGAAATTATACCCTCTCCTTTTAAATGAATACTGTTTTGGCCTGAACCCAGAGTATCCGCAGTAAAAAAAAGAAGAGTGGAAAAAGTTCCTTCTGTGGCTAGTTCAAAAGAATGGCAAACTTATCATGAAAATAAAGAAAATAAGAAGATCAAGCTTCTTGAAGAAAAACAGAAAAGAGCAGAAGAGAGACAAAAGAAAAGAGAAGAAAAAAACTTTGTTAAAAAACAGAAACTGAAAGCGACGAAAAAAAAGTAAGTAAGAAAAAGGAAGAATCATCAAGTGATAATAATGAATCATAGGTTGAATCTGGTAGCAGTAAAATGACAGTAAAACTTCTTTTCGAATTAATGATAAAGATGTGAGCGTAATAACATTTTCAAATCCTCAAAAACCTGCAAAAGGATGCCCCAACCTCAGATACTCATTTCATGAGAAAGAATAAAGTATCAGTTTCCAGATTCAGTGGATGTGGAAACATCTAACATTAAAGTTCTCCTGTAATTACATATTCTTAATAAAATTATCAAAATATATTTGGGTGTCAATTACTAAACCTTGGATGTGTCAACTACTAATTTTTTTTCATTTTGTTGTGTCAACTACTGACACTTTTGCAACAATTTTTGTAAATTTTATAAAAAATATTTAGAAAGCAGAATTGTCCAAAAATTTATTTGTTAAATATTCAGGAAGGATTAGATTACCTGAATATACATATATTTTTTATTTAATTTCATCTACATCGGTTTGAGGCTAAATAATGTTTTTTTTTCTTCTTATAATGTCAACTACTAGTACATTTACCTTAAAACAGTAAATTTTGTATAAGGTATACTTAAGTGCACTCATATTCCTTAAACTAAGAATTGGATCACTAAAAAATCCTTGGTTGTGTCATATCACATTTGTTTCATCTCAAGGCATTGTGTGGAATTATGTTGATTGTAAAAAAATCTTTTATTACTTTGGGAAAAACTTTATAACTCCACAAAATAGGATGGGTTGCCATCACAGTTAGGTAATAATTTCAATCAAATATTGTTATTGCATTGGCAACTGAAAAATGCAAGCAAGGGACAGAACAGAATGGCGTAGAAAGCTTGAGAAGGTCAAGGCCCTCTAAGGGCTGTAGCACCAAGATGATGATGATTGTGATTGCATTGAAATGTGTATAAAATCAATTGTTTAGTAAATATTATAGTTTTTATAAACATTTAAATTCATACTTTTTATTTAAATTATATTTAAAAAGGTGCTCACTTATTGTTAGAGAAAAAAATAGTCAGCTTTTAAGATTCTAAAATAATCTCGAAGATGAGTGCACTTACATGATTAGCTTAAATTAAAAAGACTGGTAACTTGAAAATTATCCAAAATAATTAAAAACTTAGCAAGTGGACATTCCAAGTAATTAATCATAATTTATATACTTGCAGATATTAAAACCCTCCAAAAACAGTCTTCATTTACAACTGATCTAATACAATACAACAATAAGGAAGGTGACTAAGAGTTAATCATGATTCATCAAACAACAACATAGAAGTGACAGGCATGTTAAGCCACAGCACCATTTGCAACAATCATCCTCGTTATTCTGTTGTTGTGTTGGAGGATAATATGGTTGTGGAGGAGGTTGTTGATATGGTCCCGGCCCTGGTCCATAATGTACCTGTGCTCCGTAGGGTGGTTGTTGTCCACCATAAGGAGGTTGTGGTTGTCCATAAGGTGGTTGAGGTTGACCACCGTAGGGTGGCTGCATACCGTAAGGTTGCTGCTGTTGCGGAGGGTAAGGTTGACCACCGCCGTAAGGTGGTGCCCCATATTGAGGTGGTGCTTGAGGCTCATAAGGGGGAGCATACGGTTGAGGAGGTGGTCCATTGTGATGTTGATAGGCCATTTTAAAATATTATTACTTACTAAATTATTTGGCACTCACGTGAATATTTGCAACACTGGAAATACTATATAGTTCAATAGGGCGTGACTGCACACTTCACCAACGAAAAAATCGAATGTAAATGCGATAGACACTTAAAATACTACGTTGTAATTATTATCAACACTTTAAACTACAAGTATAATCGGTCGTTGAATCTTATTTTCGCTATTACGCCTACAAAAATTACACAAATCGATGAAGTATTGTGAAACTCACTCTCTACCCTAACTACTGCTTGGACAACTGACAGTCATAACAACGAACGTTGCCAAACTTCTTGTACGGACGTAAATTTGATATTTTTCAGGAAAAAAAAATAATGGATTTTATTAATGAATGTTGTTTTTATAGAGATTTAAAAAATTACAAGAAATGATAAAATTACTTTAAAGTGTCTATATCATCAAAATTAAATACGCTACTATTATTTGTGTAAGCATAAGCATTTGGGAAAAATTATTCTGTATATACCTACCTACTATATAGGTACAAAAAGGTATTGTACAGGTAAAGGTATTGTAGGTAGGTAGGAAATTATTCTGGGACTATAGAAATCTCTTCTATTTGATTATGATATTTCTATACAATGACAAATTTTGTTGGTGATGATTTAATGATTAAATTATCTGCGTTTTGATTTATCGGCTAGGACTACACTTTTTAGATAACTTTTCAATGACATATTCCTGATATCTTTATTTTTTTTATTCTGGATAATGGTTCTATACAGTTGAGTCCATGGTTCTTTACCCGTGTGTCATTCAGTAGCGCACCTAGAACTTTCCTCTGGGGGGTGGATTTGGTTGGGCACCGAATTTTTTTATGATACCTGCACTATTTTAAGTACTTAAAATTTGTCAATAACAGTGTCAAAATAGGGTCTTGGGGGGGGAGGGGTAACCCCCAAAACCCCCTTTGGGTGCGCCACTGGTGTCACTTATACTTAAATACTTAGCGAGATAAAACACATACTTTTCATCTAGCATCCTTGTCTTCCACGCATGAACCTAAAGACAAACCATCCACAGCCTGTTAAATTAAATAAAAGATAAATGTTGTGTTTATGAATCCTCTAAACTCAATATCGAAAAGAGACAGGTACAAAAAAGACGCTTCGGGACGTTTTCAGATTTTAAATATAATTTGTGACGTTTCTGATTAGTTTACTTGTGGCTCTAAATTTTTTGGGTATTAAGCTGTTTTTTTTTTGTTATGTTTTAGCATTTAGAAGGTATTTATATTACACAAACAATTGAGTGGTCTTTCCAAAGTGAATCTTATTCCTTCGAGAAAAATGTTGAAGAATTAGAAAAAAACATTTTTTGATTATCAGATGGTTCTTTTTGCATGAAACATTCTAGTGTTCATTAATAATACATAACATTAGTATACGTTAAGGTTTTTCGTTTTTGCGACATAAGCTCAAAAAAACTAAATATAATTTGGATAAGACGCACTTTGGAACAACGCAGTGGATAACACGCTTTTTGGAATAACAATAATGTAGACAAAGGAAGTAGTGTGAACGAATATTTTTATTCAAAACAATAATCTTATACCTAAAACAGATTTTGGCTAAAATAACAATATTGTTATGGTCACATAAGCTAAAAAACAAAAACACTAAACACATTTTTTAGTTAATAAACTCTTAATTCAGCAGGATCTGGAAAATAACTTTCGCAATAATCTCTCTCTATTTCTTCCTCGTGTTAGACTGTTAGCTCAGTGATATTATTTGGAACAACATTAACTTCTTCCATAAAGTTTTTAAAAAACGAACACTCAGGATTGTTCTTCATTTCCGAACCAAAGTGACTTTTTGATAAAATATCAATATCTTTAATTTTGTCATTTTTAACTTGAACTCCCTTTGGCAAGTCATACAGTACCTACCATTTTTGAAATATTTATAGCACCGCCCCTTCTTTCGATAGGCATTTTACCGATTTTAACGTAACGATTTGCTAATCTTTGAATTCTTCTGATTTTCGTTACATGTAAAATATTTAAAAATGCTTTTTGACATACTTGGATCTGAAACTTCTCTGTATTATGAACTTTGACAAAGTAATTATGCATTTTTTTCTTGAAGAATTCAGTTTCGTGGCTCTGTCACGTTTCGGTTTTTTTATTTCAATATATTTTAGGAGAAAAGCATCTTGAATTTGTTTGTTTGTTGAAGAATAAAAAGCGGCATGAAATGATTTTAGATCAGTCATTTTAAGTGATTTACATCGAAAAGTTTTACCGGAAGGCCACATGTTGGATAAATAGGAGGCTGCTTTGCCGCATATCTGAAAAAAAAAGATTGATATAAGCAATACAGAAAAAATAATAGTTGAATAATCAGTTTTATCGAATTATTAGTTATTTTTAGCACAGATTTGACAGTAAACTAATAAAACATCTTTACCTGTTATTTTTTTAAACGTTTTTGTACACAGTTTTGGATTAGAAACCGTCTTTCTGTCGCAACCTTTTAGTATTTCTTTAGGTGCTTCTTTTATAACAGTTTAAAATATTAAACGTACTTTGTCAGTAAAAACAATAATTCGGTTTTACTTCACTAATTGAAAATAAAGAGTTACACTCTTTTAATAATAAACAGTAAAATAACCTTAACTAATCACGCAAGTTAAAACGTCAAAACGATCACGTGGCTTAAAATCGGAGGCAGCCATTGGCTGAAAGGATAAGGCTCGCTTTGAGATGACACTGCTCGTGGATAACGCGCATTTTGAAAAGATGCGCAATATTTAGACTTGTTTTATATAGAACAAGAAGCGATTTGAAACAGTATTTTGTTATAATAGTATGTCAAAATCAATGGTACAGTGATATTCAGTGCCAACTTAATCTAAGACTCACTTTGGAATGATGCTACTCAATTGTTTTCACAACTAATTATATATTTTAGTTTGAAATTTATAATAAGTGTATTTTATTTTGCATTAATTTACAAAGTTAACCTTTTTCACATAGTGAAGTAATGATTTTGTTTAAGTTTCCGCAAAAGTGGAAAAAATTACATAAAGAAAATATTTTATTGAATTGTTTTAGATCATGACTGGAAAAACTTTTACACTATAACAACAAGAACTATTTTTAAATTTAATTGAGTACCTACTTTGAATAAGAAAAATGGAATGGGGGAGCGTTGGAATCATTATCATCTGTTCAAGCGGTACAACAAGTACAATTTTCAAATATACACTATTATAATGCTTTAATGACGACAATATATATTTTTAATATTATTTATTTGCCAACTTTATTACCTAACAAAATATTTATAAGTAGGAATTTTTTATTTTTGTTTTTTTTTTTAATTTTACTTACAAATAATATTAATATTTTAACTTTGTGTTAGAGGGTATATTATAATATATGAAAAAGAAAAGAAAAATCATGTTTGATCTTCTCCGGGAAAAAGCAGACCTCGTTTAAAAATGAAAACTAGTGATTTACCTGAGGGCAATAAAATGGCAATTTAAAATACATATATATATAATATATATATATATATATATATATATATATATATAATATATATATATATATATATATATAATGACCAGGGTAGTAAGTGAACCAACTTTCTGTTGAGAATTACAAGTAGAACTTCTGCAAGTAGAAGTTTCTGCAAGTAAAACATCCATGAGTAAAATTATATAAGATTTAGTCTTTAAATTTAAAAAAGTGATCTTTGACAAAAAGCCTTAATTAGGGTTTCCTAATCCTATCCTGCAAGATCCAAGCATCCATAAAATTATTCAGATCAGATTTGAAGTATGGTTTGAACTGCTTCCTTGGAAATAAGCAGAACATTGGTGGAACTGTATTTACCATTGCGCCTACAGTCAGGCAAAAAGTTACTAATGTACCTCTTTCCGCAGAGGTTCCTACTTCTTCTATCCCCTTTGTTGACACAATTTTGCTCGGCTTTTGCATAGTTGTAACCCCTGTCTCATCCTAACTGTATATATTCGTAGGCTCAAATATGTCCCTCCCTATCGCTTTGGTCAAATTGTCAAAAAATGTATAAACATTTATCCTGTTAAAATTTACAGCACTTGCGTGACTTCTCACTTCCGGCACTCTTTATGGTAGGGTAGAGTTTCTCTTCATAAAACATTTGCGTAACGTGCCACTGTTCTGGAACCTTAAGTTTTTCTTTATGCAAAATTCATAGAACAAAGAACGAATGTTAATTGGGGTAAGCCCATAATAAAGGTCCGCCGAATTTCGTATATATTCGCACAATATTAATTCATCTTCCACTGATAATACTTTGTTAAGTGAATTGTAACCAACGATAGGATTCTTAACTCCGCTTTTCATTTTTTTACTGTATCTGTGCAGAGTTGCATGAGAAGTTTTAAATTACCTCATCACTTCTCTTTCGAAAATATTTTGGTCTAAAATCTAGATTAAGTTGCCTGTTATAATAAACTTTTCGAAGGAGTTTTCTCCGTTTTTTCTTATTCTGGAAAGAGATATATTTCTGCAAACTACTAGATAAATTTAAGCAAATTAAATTTATGTATCATTTTGCATGGGTAAAATTGTAACATGTTATAATCGTCTCCTATGAGGGTGTTACAAATGTCCCCGTTCTTAATTTTGTCGGAAAACAGTAATTCTACAAGAAAGCATTTAATTTTGTCCTTTCTAACTTTTAAATTGAATAGTAGAACAATCGCGGAACGAACAGTGTCTTATGTCAACTGCGTCAACCTCAAAGCGACGCCAAATTTGAATCATCTCAACAACGAACATGGGTACTGCTACAATTGTACCATGTAACAACTATCCCCGGTCTCCCCTACATGATAGTCAGTAAACACGAAGTACTAAATACATATGTTTTCGTTAACTAACAGCCAATTAGAGTGGAAGCCTAGACTCTAAGTGAGGCAATGCTTAAACGCTTGGAACCCTGTACATGTGTATGTACAGACGATTACTAAAGTTTCTTCTATTTCTAGTTCTCTTGTTAATCCAGAGTGTAGGATTCGTAGGAATGCTTTTAGTGAACAACACATAAGGCTTATCAAACAGTACTAATTTTTTGAGTTTTGAGTTGGCACAGTATTATACTTATGTAAGTGTAAGATATAACTCTACTCACCTGGGGTAATTTCGTATTGATACTCGACATCTTCAACTTGGGAGGTTTTAGCATATTTAAAACGCCACGCTTGCCGAGCGGGTTGGCGAGTGATTCTATACAATCCCTAAAATCAGGGGATTGCCACTTCCGCCGTCCACGCCGTACCGAAGGTATTCTTCTCCGCCGTGTCTGCCGTTGTGGACTTCATCCGTGACCCTGGACAAGGACCCTAAGCAGGTACTAGTTTTCCCGGGTCAGGAAACCCCTGAAATCTACGGAGGGCAGGGATTGATTCATTTTCCCTGATAGGACTATCCAGAGGAGTTCCTACCCGCTACCCTAATAATGTTCCAATTCATATGGCGTTCGTCGATTTCCACAAAGCATTCGATTCCATCGAATTATGGGCAGTGCTTGAATCTCTAGAAAATGCACGCATAGATTCAAGATACATTAACATAATTAAAAACATATATGAAAATGCCACAATGCATATAAAACTGGACGAAAGCACAAAAACTAATCCCATAAGACTACAACGGGAGTAAGACAAGGAGACACCATCTCTCCCAAACTATTTACTCTTGCTCTAGAAGATATTTTTAAGAAACTGGAATGGAACAATAAGGGTATCAACGTCGACGGATCATACTTAAAACCATTTGAGATTCGCAGATGACATAGTTTTAATAGCCGATAATATCCAAGAACTAAATGATATGTTACAACAATTAAATGCAGTTTCAGGAGCGGTAGGCTTAAAAATGAATTACAGCAAAACAAAAATACTGAGCCGAGACCAGACAAATATAACAATACAAAATCATACCATAGAAAATGTGGAACATTATGTATATCTAGGTCATGTTATCAAACTAGGAAAACCAAATCAAGATGCTGAAATTAAAAGAAGAACACAACTGGCTTGGGGCGCTTTCGGCAAACTAGCACATATCTTGAAAAACACCTCCATTCCTATAAACTTAAAGAAAAAAGTGTATAACACATGCATACTACCTGTTTGTACCTACGGCTTGGAGACAGTAGCACTTACCAAAAAATCTGCCAAAAAATTAGAAACAACGCAAAGAGCAATGGAACGAATCATGCTTGGAATATCACTAAGAGACAAGATTAGAAACACCGAGATAAGACGTAGAACGAAGATTAGGGATATTGTGGAAGAAAATTACAAAAATGAAATGGCGCTGGGCAGGTCACGTAGCCCGATATAATGACAACAGGTGGACACGGAGAATTCTAGAATGGAGACCAAGGACGACAACAAGAAGCATGGGAAGACCTCAAAAAAGATGGGTAGATGACATAAGAGCGGTGGCAGGCAAACAGTGGATTAGATTGGCGCAAGATAGAGAAAGATGGAAGCAATTGGGAGAGACCTACATTCAGGAGTGGATGGAAAATGGTTGACAAAGAAAGTGTAAGATAGGTATTGTATATACTTATATTTTACTCATTCAGTACTATTACGACTTCAACACTTACCATTTGAACCAGCAGCTCTTCCATTTTTAGTTTCTTCCAAAACTTTAATTAATTATTTTTTAAGTATATTAAGCTTGTCTAATTCATCATCTAATCGTTCCATTGAGTCTCTATCATTAGCAAAACATTCGGATGAGTAGGTTTTCCTATTTCTGCTTCTTGCTATTTTCAACATCATCAGTGATACTACAGCCCTAGTGAAGCTTCGACCTTCACCAGTCTACTTCGCCACTCGTTTCTGTTCATCGCCAACCATTGCCCGTTCGCTGGCGTTCTAGTCCACACGATCCCCCCATCTCAGTCTTAATCTACCTCTACTGCTATTTCCTACTGGTTCCTCTAAGAGGGTTCGTCTGGGTGAGTAACGTTTATTTGATCTTAACAAATGCTAAGCCCATCTAAGCATATTTCTTAGAGATATCTACCATTAACAACTATTTCTTTATATTTCTCGAAGAATTCGAAATTAAATCGCCTTCTCCAAATACCATTCTCATAGATTGCTCCCATTATTCTGAGAAGTATCTTCCTTTCGAACACAATTTGTCTGCACTTTAGGATGAGTGTTCTGTATATTGTTAATTTGGTTTTTTGGCCTAAATTAATGTTTTTGCTGCTTATTTAGTCCATTATCCTGCTTATGAAATAGGTAAAGGACCGAATAATATTTAAAGTGTCACCATGCCCTCACAAGGACTCAAAGGATGAGGAGAAGGAAGAGGTGGAGAACATATTTTTGTTCGAAAAGTACCTGACAAAAGAGACTGAACTTGCAAAAAAGGGTAACTTTGTTCTTAAAGAAAAACCAAGAAGTGAGTCTGAGAAAACCAGAAGGGACAAATAATCGCCTTAAATAACATTAAAGTCAAGAGATTTTACTCGAATATTGCTACTTACATACATACAGGTTAATTTGAATTTCCAGCATATCGAATGTATAAAGTTGATGAGACTAACATAATATCGATACAAATATCTTCAAAGTTTGGGCCCAAAAGGACCGAAACAAGTAGGTTTTGCAATATTGTTGGAAAGAGGAAAGACCGTTACAATAGTTTGTGCGATGAGTGCGTCTGAGCTATATATTCCACCGATGTTCATCTTCCCCAGGAAGATGCTTAACTTCAAAATAATGGCTCAATAGGTACAGTATATCACTGCTCCGACAATTGCTGAATAAATAACAAGCTGCTTTACGAGTGGTTAGCAGAGTTAGCAGTAATTTAAGCCCTTTAAATATCATGTTCATTCTAATTTACACTCCCCTGTTTTATTATTACTTGATAATACACCTCAGATGAAGATTTTTGCCTACTCAACAGTTTCTGCCAGTCGTAGAAAATGAAGTAGAAAAACATAGAGCATCTGATAGAAGAGGTTATCTTAATAACCTGCTCTTCCAGAGCAACTGGAAGACCAGGTTATTAATAAAAATGCCAACATGTACCTCAGAGGCAGCCACACAAGTAAATTCTAAAATATATCCAAAATTGGAGCATCAATCGCCAAATAAGTGTACAAAGAAATGATCTGAAATCCTGACATCTACACCGATGAAGAATATTTTCGAGGAAGATGACTTGAAGAGGAAAGAGAGAAACAAGAAGAAGGTAGCTACTACTAAAATAAAAAATGTTTTACAAAGAGACCAAAAATCGACCAATGTTAAGAAGATTAAATTTCAAGAAAGTGAAACGAAGAAATCGGAATCAGGAAGATCAGGTTATTAATAAAAATGGCAAGTCCTAGAGCATCAATCGTTAAAGAAGTGTAATAAGAAACGATTTGAAATGCTGACATCTACACCGATGAAGAATATTTTTGAGGAAGCTGACTTGAAGAGGAAAGAGAGAAACAAGAAGAATATAGCTGCTACTAAAATAAAAACTGTTTTACAGAGACCAAAAATCAACCAATGTTAAGAAGATTAAATTTCAAGAAAGGGAAACGGAGGTCTCAGAATATGACAAAAAAGAAATCTGTGATGATGATGCCTCACATTTGCCTGACTTGTGGAGAATTCGGAAAGAACAGAGAATTCTGGTATGAATGCGCATTTTGTTTGGGTCGGGCCCATGCCCATTGTACTGTGAAAAAAAGTTCGAAGGACTATATATATGACACATGTGTTAAATAAATACTCAGTTTAAAACTATAAAATGTTTTGTAATAAAAAATCAAACTGTATAATTTTTATAATTTGGTTAAAATTTCCCGATACACTGCGTAAAATTATCCACATAGATGGGCAATTTTGCACACCAACCAAAAAAATTAAATTGATAATTTCAAAATGTGTATTTATCGTTGACTCTGTGTCTTATATACCTACGTCTAGGATTAGCTTTCGTAAGCTATAACTATATTAATTTAAATAGTTTTAATAACTAAATAAATAACAATAAAGACGGTTGTGCTAAGTGAGTAGAATTCCTCCACTTTCCCTTAGTATCTATTGTATAACAATTAGTAATGCTCGTCATTTTTAGCGTAGTACATTTAAATCTGTTTATAGGAAATAATCTAAATTTGGCAACGTTAATGTGAACATTTTTCAAACGTGACTACGGTTACGGTTAACCTTGTTGACGATCATTTTTATTCTCTTTTTGTTTTGTTACATCATGTGAAGGTTCTTTCTTGACCTTAGCTCGTTAATAATGTGGGTTTGAGGTTTAATTATAGGAACCCCAAATTTTTATAGAACTATATTGGATAAATGATATCAGTTCTGCGCGACATTCTAAAATTAAATAAAAAAGCAGTGAAATTAGGTAGGAATAATATATTAATGTTGATTGTGTGCATATACTTATGTTTTAGCTATAAATTCCCGTGGAATGTAATATATGAAGTGATATTTTTCGTCACAAGAAAAGAAGTTACTCAATTGAAATAATTATTAATTAAAAAAATCATTATGCATTAAAGGATTATTACTCCTTAATGCCTTTATGACTAGAAAGAAAAGACAGCATCTATTAATAACATAGGAAGTTTCGCAAATATAGAATAACTAGGTATATTCTGCTTATTTTTTTTGTAAAAAAACTAATACACCCAGGTGTTAACCCGGCGCCAGTATAAACATATCAGAATATGATAAAAATTTACCGATAATACTAGAGTAATGTTAACTTGGACACTAAACGTATATAAAAGCTGCTTGTAACATAAAAACTCTAATCTTATCTAAATCTAATCTGCGTCACTTATTTTACATTTGATACATATTTGCTCTGAATGTTCCATGCAAACCACTGCTCACAAGCAGAACAAGTTAGATGAGATTTTCTATGTTTTGACCGTGGACAGATACAACATCTTCCCATTCCTTTTCTTTTTTTTGGACGTTGATGGCTGAGGTTCATCTTCATTCTTGCGCTTCTTTGATGATGTTATTATTTTCTTTCTCAACACTCTGGGTAATTTTGAATTTTCTTTCCTCTCATGAAGGTGGTCTGTAATCAAAGATAGTCCCAACTCTTTCAAGAAAAAACGTCGCTTCATCCGTTTATCCACAGGATTGTTTGCATTAAAAATTACCATAGCATTAATTTCAGCGGTATTCAGCAATGAATAAAACATGGCTAGCGGCCATCTCCTAGTATTTCTACTCACACTATAGGTACCACTAAGCTCGTCCACCACGTCTACTCCTCCTTTAGTGAATTTGTAAAAACTAATCATCTCTGGTTTTTCAGCTTCGCGAGTGGCTGGATCTATTTTGTCATCATGATGGAGGGAAGAAAGAAGTGAAACATTCTTTCCTCTCCGAGGGATGTATGACATTTGTCAAAAGTAACGTTTCTGGCAGTGCCACTTATGGGTGCTATTAATCTAACAACAATGTCTTCTGGTTTGTTACTTATTTGAAACGGACCTTCGGGTTGTTTTTCGAGGTACGCCTCCATATTAAACAGGTAAAATGTTCTCGCATCTACAACGGCAAAAATTTTCAAGCCGTATTTTGCCGGTTTATTTGGCATGTATTGCTTAAACAGGCATCGCCCGCGAAAGGACTCCAGTTTTTTGTCTATAGTGACGTATTCTCCAGGAATGTAGTAAGCTTTGCAATTTTCGAAAAAGATCAAACACTACTCGAAAAGGGGCAAATTTAAGTAACTGGCGTCTTTCATTTCTGGACTCTTTATTATCAAATCGCATGGAAGATATAATGAACATAAAACGTTTCAGTGACATGGTTGTTCTAAAAAATATCTACGCCTAAGCCATCAGTACTCCATAAATCTTCTAAATTCATCCTATTGGCACGAAATACACCAGCCAAATACAGGAGTCTAAGCACCGCCTTCATTTCTTGTATTGTTATTGGTTTTACGAGGTATTGCATATTCTTGTTATAAGCTGTTGCTTTCTGACCCATATTTAGATTCGTATACTTTACAATATCTGCCAACATCATATCGTTCAAAAATAAATTAAAACACTCAAGAGGAGTTTTCGCATTTCTAGCAACGCCCTTTGGTCCCGGAAGAGGTCTTACGATATTCTCGCGTCGTGTGCGTACTTTGAGGTTACCACAAGATTTTGACCACTTAATTTTTCCATCACGTCCTATAAAATATTCTCTTGTATTTGAGGATTCATCGTCTATTGCTGAGTTGGTGAATATGTTTTCTGTCATTGCTTCAGGCACTTCTGGATCCACAATTTCAGAATCTGATTCTGACATTGAATTTTCGCTGAAATGATCGGGAGTTCTCCCTCAGATTCTGAACCAATAGCGTGTTCATCTTGCGATTCTTCCCACAATTACAGGAGCCTACTTTGTTCTTGTTCATAAGACATTCTGTAATAAAATATCACTAAAACCCTGCAAATATACAATAAATTTCAATACATTACCTTAAAAAATATATAACACTACCGGTATGGTGGGGTATACAACACTCCAACGCTGTTTACACGAAAATATTTTACTACTGCTTCACTAGACGGTCGCGAACAAACTGCTGAGACAGTATATAACCTAACTCGAAGGTTAACTGGAGGTTTAACTGTTTGATGTTTGAAGTTGCGCAAACGCGGGCGTTTTAAATTCTCGTGGGGTATGTGATACCCCACAATACCGTCGCCGGGTTAATGACTAGTGTGATACATTGGACGATTCAGAACTTAAATTTTAAGGGAAAGGTATAAAAATGCTGGAGAACATTTTTTAAACTGCTTACTAGACTTTTTTTGGGAACATAATCATTGGTGTTATGAAATTTCAAGCTGTGTTCATACAAATCACAACAATTATAAGAGAAGCTCTTTCACGACAGAAACACATATAGGAAAACTAAGATATTAGGGAAACACGGCTCTACCATGGTGGAAGACATAATGTCAAAAAGCAATCAAGCAATATAAAGCACTCGTTAACAAAATGAAAAAACATAGTAACACAACTAACATCATTCAATACAAAAAATGGAGAGCATGTGCTACAAGGGCAGATCCAAGACCGATTTTCGGGGTAGGGGGCATGAACTTTTGAGGGGGGTACCGAGGAATCTGGGGAAATTAAAAAAAATTAGGTTAAAATGGTGAATTTTAAGGCAATTTTCACAGACATGTCATAAAAATGGCAAGTGTCATAAAAAAATTCAAAACTTATCGCTTATCGTTATTCAAGTATTTTTATCTGTCTATCATCGAAAAATCAGCAAATTTTAACCTAAAACCCAATGGAGTCTAACAAGTGCCAAGAAAGAAATGTAGTTTAGTTTATGAAATTAAAATAGCACTAATAAAAGACGAATAATATTGGGCAAGTAACTTTATTTGTCTTGTATTCTTGTTCACTAAACCTCATATAACAAATTCGAGTCGTCTTGCTCGCTGATAAGCAAATTGCTCTATTCTTTTTTCAGTGTCTACTTCAATGTCTTGGTGAACATGAAGGAGGCAAAGACCCGTGTGTCGGATTTCCCTCAACCTTGTCCTCAACCAAGTCATCACTATTCTTAACATAGAGAAAGATCTCTCTGCTGTAGCCATACTGACTAAAAAATGGGCCACCTGGACGATTGACTGGCGACATATGACATGTCGCCTTGTTCCAAATCTACCGGTAACTTTAACATCATAATAATAAAATTAATAACACATAATGTAAACTAAATTTAAACAAACAATTTTTAACGGGTTTTTACCCACATATTTAGTGGCTAAAGTTCGAGCGCAAAATCGGTCATTTTCACATGTAAATGTCCATAAGAAAATCTAAGGTCCATTCTGCTCATTTTTGGCTCATTTCGTGGTGGAGGCGGCGACCGCTCGTAGGATCAAGACGTATGAGGTGTCAAACGAACGGGAAGGGGACAAGGAACACGTAGAGAGAAAAAACAAAGATGGCGGGCATAGTCAAAAAGACACTATAAGGTATATCCGGGTCTATTGGTCCGATTGCAATGTATGAGGCGTCAAACGAAAGGTGAGAGAATAACGAATACGACAAGATGAAAACAAGAAACAAAATCAATGTCAAAACGGTACTATAACATATCTCCGGGTCTATTGGTCCGATTGCAACGTATGAAGCGTTAAATGAAAGGTAAGAGAATAATGAATACGTCAAGAGGAAAACAAGAAACAAAATCAATGTCAAAACGGCACTGTAACATATCTCCGTTATTAGTGGTCCGATTGCAATGTATGAGGCGTCAAATGACAGAGGAGGGGGTAATGAATACATGGAGATGAAAAACAAACAATAAAAACATTATCAAAACGGCATTACAACATATCTCCGTTTGTATTTGACCGACTGCTACGTATGAGGTATCATATGAATATAACGTGCAGCAGCGGCTATCGCTGGAAATAAAAACGAATAGAAACGTTTACCATTCTTTCAATATGATCATACCAACAATCATCCACTATATAATCTTCACACTAACGCTTGAAAAGTAACGAGCTACATACTATATTATGTCTACAACCATAATTAGAGCATATATATATATATATATATATATATATAAATATATATATATATATAATATATATATATATATATATATATATTAGCTACATAGACTAAAAAAATGTTAGCAAGGACAGTCAAGCAATAAGTAATGCTTAAATATAATAAGTAATGGTTAAGTGTAATATGTAATAAACTGCTATTAGTATCTAAGCAAAGGAATGATAGCAAGTTAGCGAATATAGAGTCATGCATAAAAATGATTAAAAGCATGCCATAAAAGGAACATAGTCAATTCGGTTCAAACAATCATTTGTTGAAAAACAAAAATTTGTTCTTAACGACAGTCACCAACAAGAAGGTAAGACTACATGACCGCCGGGAGAGGTTATGTTAGTATGGGACAAACAATTAGTATGAATGAATTCTTTTACCTAATATGATAATTTATTTAATAATTATACTTAACTTATTAAGATCAGCTCACTGGATTAGTAGACATCTTTTATTGATGGACATCTTTTATGTTAAGACATCGACACTTTGATGTAAATTCATTAGTTACTATGTTGTATAGCATTCAAATGAAGTATTAGGGGTTATTAACTCTGGGTTATCTTTAAAAATAGAAATTCTCCGACTCCTGTTTTGGGACAGGCTATCGAAGAATTGACTTAAATCTAAATCGAGGAAACGAATATCACGAAATGAGCCAAAAATGAGCAGAATGGACCTTAGATTTTCTTATGGAGATTTACATGGGAAAATGACCGATTTTGCGCTCGAACTGTTACTGCCCCTTTACTATAAAACTTTTTAAAATTAAAAATAATTTATAAAATTATTTTTTATTAAAAAACATGTTTGTATTTTGAGAACGATTTCCGAAGTGGAAATTGAAACTTCAATAAACTAACTTTAACCTTTAATTGTGGCTTATTCCCATTTAAATATTAAAGTATTCCAATATTCCAATCCTTGGGGAGGGATTTTGGTATCCATATTTCTTTTATCTTCTTCTTTTAGTGCCGTCTTCACTAATGAAGGTTGGCTATAACCATTGCAAATTTTTCATTTTTCCTTGAATTTTACCCTTCATTATCAGCTGCAACAACTCGTACTTATCATTTCTAAGTATGTGCAACAAATGGTATCTTAAAAATTCTCCCAAAAAGCCACATCCCAAAAGCTTCCAGTTATCTCATTAAGTCAACATTAAATAGTCCAGGCTTCGACACCATAAAGAAGAATAGAGTGGATATAACATTTTACCATCCGATATCGGATTTGCAGATTAAGTCTTTGGTTGCTCATCTTAAAACGGCTGCTCTAGATTGCTCTATTCTTAAGCGAATTTCTGATTTCGGATTCAGATCTTCCGTTTTCCAGACTCTTAAGTATTTCATTTTGTCCACTTGCTCAATATCTTCATTTTTTATCTGGATCCTTGTAATGACTTTCCCCTTTTACTGATAATCATGGTTTTTGTTTTCTTTATGTTTATTGTTAAACCAAATTGTTCCCCAGTATTACAAATTGTGTTTAGTAACGTCTGCAGGTCTGTCTCACTTTCAGCGATAATGACTGTATCGTCAGCATAACGGATGTTATTTATATTTTCACCATTTATCTTGATCCTTCTGTACAGTTTTCAAGTGCTTGAGTAAATAACTCTTCGGAATATATATTAAATAGTAATGGTGAAAGTACACAGCCCTGTCTCACTCCTCTACTTATCTGTTGCGCATCCGTGCTATTTAAATCTAATGTTACCACAGCCTGTTGGTTCCAATAGAGATTTCTCACTATGTTAATGTCATTTTTGTCGAGTCCTTTTCTCTTTAGACATTCCATAAGAATGTTACGTTTAACTTTATCGAAAGCTTTCTCATATCTATAAACGCAACGAAAAGATCTTTTTGTTGGTTTCGACATTTTTGGACAAGAATTGTGAGTCTATACAGAGCTTTCACTGTTCCGAAGCCGTTACGAAAGCCAAACTGTCTATTACTCATATCCGCTTCGCACTTTCTGAAATCATCATCATCACTGGCTCGACAACCCTTTTTGGGTCTTGGCCTGTTCAAGGATTCTTCTCCATTCTGACCTGTTTCGTGCTTTTTTTTTCCAGTTTTTAATTTTTAATGTTGTTATATCATTTTCTATTTGTTCTACGTATCTCAGCTTCGGTCTTCCTCTTGTTCTTTTTCCTACTGGCACTTGTTTGAATATTTTGTTTGGTATTTCGCCTTCTTCCATTCTTTCCACATGTCCAATCCAACGTAGCCTTCCTATTTTATTGAATGTTATGATATCCGGATCCTGGTATATGTTGTATAGTTCAAAGTTATACCTTCTCCGCCAAATCCCGTTTCTTTTGTGCCCTTATATATATGTCGCAAGATTTTTCTTTCAAATGTGGCTAATAACGTTTTCCTCCCCTTTTAGAGAGTGTCCAGGTTTCTGAACCGTATGTGAGTACCGGTCTTATTAAGGTTTTGTAATATTTGGCATTTTGTTTTTCTGGAGACGTTATCTGATCTTAGTTGCCTAATTAAGCCATGGTAACATTTATTGGCAATAAATATTCTCCTCTTCACTTCCTCTGCAACGTTGTTATCAGACGTAACTAGGGATCCCAAGTATGTAAAGTTTTTTACCGCCTCAATGTTGTATTCTCCTATTGTTAAATTTGGCAGCTGCCTTATTTGTGCGTTTTTATTTACAGGCATATATTTTGTTTTTGTCTGATTGATTTTAAGACCACTATTTTTTGCAGCTCGTTCTATTTGAGTGAATGCCTCTATCATTTCTCCTCTTGATCTTGCGATTATGTCAACATCATCTGCAAATGCTAGTACTTGCACGCTTTTATTAATTATTGTTCCTCGGTATTAACTGTTGTGTCTCTTATTATTTTTTCAAGTATGATGTTGAATAATATGCATGATAGAGCGTCTCCTTGGCGTAGTCCCTTCTTCACATCTATTGTTTCCGTTAATTCGTTTTGTATCCGGATTTTACTTTCTACTTTTAGTGTTTCTTTTATCAATTCTATTAGCTGTGTTGGTATATTAAATTCTTTCATTGCTTTTGTTAGGAATTCCCGGTTTATATTGTCATATGCGCTTTCGAAGTCTATGAAGAGATGATGTGTGTCGATGTTATATTCACTTGTTTTTTCAAGGATCTGTCGCAGAACAAATATCTGGTCTATTGTTGACTTCTGTCTACAGAAGCCACATTGGTATTTGCCAACTATTTTTTCAGCGTATGGTCTAAGTCTTTCATACATTACGTTGGACATTATTTTGTACGCCACATTCAACAGCGTGATTCCACGGTAGTTTTCACATTCTAACTGGTTTCCTTTTTTATGTAGTGGTACAATAATGCCGCTATTCCACTCCTTTGGTAGCTGTTTATTCAACCATATCTTTCTTATCAGCTCATGTATGGCTTTAAGTAATGCGTCTCCTCCTTCTTTCAGTAGCTCCGATGATATTTGATCCGATCCCGGTGATTTATTGTTCTTTAATTTTGTCCACTGCTGTTCTAATCTCTGCTATTGTTGGTGGACTCTTTTCTCTGTTGTCTGCTTGGTCTAACGGTATATCAGGGTTCATCTCCGTCCTATTCACCCCAAGCTTTTCCTTAAAATGTTCTGTCCATCTTCTAAGTATCTCTTGCTGTTCTGTCAATATATTACCGCTCCTTATCTTTACACATCGTTGTTCTCGGTTTGAACTCTTTCTGAAATAAGTGTGACAATAAGCTGATTAATCTATAGTCATTACAGTGTTTGGGGTTCTTGGTTTCTTTTATAAGCTGCTGTAATGCCAATATGATATCGTGGCCATCTTCTTTATATAGTTTAGCTGGGAGATTATCTATTCCGGGTGATTTGTTCCTGGCTAGTTTTTTAACTGTACCTTTAACTTTCAGAATTTTTGGTGGTTTCTCTTCCCTCTCATATGTTGTCCCTACCTCATCTCGTTCGCCTTTTAGGTTTTCTTCTTCTTCCTCTATATTAACTGCCTGGTTAAAGTATTCCACCCATCTATTCAATACATATTTTCTTGTTCCTGCTTTGAATTGTGGTTGCCTTGAATTCTTTTCTGTTGATGTTAACTTACTTATAGAATGCTCTGCATTATTTCTCTTTGTTTTCTGTATATTTAAGTTCCTTATTTAATTAGTTTTGTTTTTTTTGTAAATCCTTTTTTCTTCCCTTTTCTTTATCTGGCAATCTTCTACAGTTATTCTAGTTCGTCAGGTAAGCATCTTTCTGTAGGCTTCATTTTTTTTTGTTGCATTCTTGCATTCTTCGTCAAACGAATGATTTTTACGGGCACAAATTTCTGTTCGTATTTTATTTTTCACTGCTGCTTCAATGTTTTCCTTTATTCTGGTCAAGTACGAGTCTATATCTATCTGGTCTTCTTTATATACATTTTAATTACTTAGTCTGTTAGTGATATTTTCCGACTACCGTTATTCAATTGTAGCATCTCTCAGTTTTTGCACATTTCACTTTTTTTTATCCATTTTATTTTCTTTACTGGTGTTTGAAATTCTAACCCTCAATGTTGAGACCACTAGGCAATGATCTGAGTCTATGTTTGCGCCTTTATAACTTCTGCAGTTTATTACGTCTGTTCCATCCCTTGAATCTATTAGGATGTGATCAATCTAACTCGTTGTTCTGTCATCATGGGAGATACAAGTTACCTTGTGTATTTCTTGTGTTCAAAATAGGTTTTAGCGACTGTCATATTTAGTGCTGCTGCTAAGTGTATCAGTAGTAATCCATTATGGACCAACTATAGACAAACTATGACAAAATTAAAAATCCCCCATAAATTCTCCCTTCAAGATTGCCTCTTGAAAATTACTTTCTAATTTTTTACTTAGTAGTTAGTTATTCATATAAGCTTCTATTCTCTGTAACATGTATTCTATGGCTATAAAAAAGAAGAGCGTACATAGATAAAAAACTTCTGTTTAAAATATTAATAAAACGAATTAACAATAACAAGTAATAAGCAATACTATAATTACGAATCAGATGCCATAATAAACGGAAGAGAAAAAATATAAGGTAAACTCTATACCGATACCCATTATCGGATTCTCAAAAAGCACTGTGTATTTCAAAATTTATCATTTGCCCTAAGTTAGGTTCGGCAAATAATAGTTTTAATACAATTTTAACCACCACTTAGAAGCACTTACCTCGGTAAACATTATTAATTTCAGACTAATAGCAGCGAGCGAGACGCAGAATGAAACAAGATTATAAGAAAAATATCCCATATTGAGGATGCTAATAATTCAGTCCTATAGTTGGGTCGATAATTTACCTTATTTGTACATTTCTTGTTTAAATATACGAAAATAATACTGCTAATACAATTTGTATCAGATACTGTAGATAAAATTACACTCACCCGTACAAAAAACGGGCGCCCATATAATTTTTCTGACGAAATTGCCTTGATCTTTTTATTATTTTTCGGCCTCGTCTACAAATTTGGTGAAAATGAACACGGTTTAGAAGAAATCCCTAAACATAGTTTTTAAAGAGAAATGTCTTTTTAATTAAAATTTTCCATATTAGATCAGGGCGGATCTGTTTTCAGGTGGATGTGAGAGGCGGCATTCGGATTTTTGTAGAAAAAGTTTTGTGATAACTTCAGGAATATTAATAATTGAGTCATCCACATTCTCAAATCGGTCAGGAACATTAATAGAAAAATTAAAATATTTAAAAAATTTTAAAAACCTCAATTTTTTTATACTGTTCTTGCTTATAACTTTAAAACGTTTTTTTTGTAGCAATGTAATAAAATAGCGACAATTAGATTTCTATAATATACGGCTAATAGTTAAAAATATTTTAATTTATTACCCCTGCTGTAAAATAGCAAAAAATACAAAATAGAGGTGGAAACAAGCCTTTTTATTCAATGTTTGTCAACTACTCATATTGCATTTAGGACCTAAATAATATTTCGTTTAAAAAATTTTTATATTATACTACCTGACCCGCTTTTCTGTGGCTTGGTTATTATACGACTGATATTATGTTCAATTTATTTAACAGATTTAAGTATTGCAATGATACGCATAACAATTAAAAAAATAATTAAATAAAATGAAGTAATATGTTAATATTATTATGTTATTTTTATTATTATATTATTGTTATTATAATATTATTAATATTATTTATAAATAACAATATAAAATAAGTAAAACCCACCTGTTTTTTATTTCATTTGAATATTTTATAGAATTTTATGACAGTAAACGTAACCTAAAAATTACTACTAAAAATAAACTTTTTAGGCTGTTTTATCGGTCACCAAAACCTAGGAACAGTGTTTTCACTGTTATTTGCGGATAAAATGTCTCGAAGTTTGGACACGTTATTCAAAATTATGTTATCTTTAAAATGATGGTTTTACTTTTTATTTTTTTGAATCTTCGGTTAAAAAATTGGATTATACTGTTTAACGTTCTATTATAACAAAACATCTTACGCCCATCACTTGAAAGAGTTTTTTTTTCTGTAATCGTTGATTTTTTTCACCTTTCTGTGTCCAGTAATGACCGAGAGAAGCGTATGCCAACTTTGAAGAAAATTGCTAAAAAAATACTAAAATCTAATAGTGAAACGTGTTACTCATTATTGGCGCTTAGTTTCATTGTTATCGCCTTCGTGATGTCAAATCTCATGAACGTACGATCAGTTTGTTCGTATTAAAACTAATTTGAATGGAGAATAATGCATTTGTTGTCATTAAACTACCCTTCAGCCGTCGCGACTGAGTAAAGATTGTCTGGTGTAAGAAGTGTAGAAAAATAAGTGGTACGCCCATTTCAAATCGCAGTGTGCTTTAACTGCTAAAACAGCCTTACGTAACAGTGTAATAATCATCACAAAAGAGGGAATGTAAAGGTAGTGGGGGTAAACATATTGATAGACAGGAAGTGCTATTTTGAGAGGCCACTTTAAACAAAGAAAGAGAATCTCTTTCCTTGTTTAAGAAATCAAATTTATTTGGGTTATGTTATTGTTGATGTTATTGTTTGTCAAAACTGTCACATGAAAGCTTATTTATATTTTCTATTGAAGTTTTTTAACAGTTGTTTAACATTTTAGACTATTATCGTTATTAATTAATTAAAACTTTATTGTGTTCTAGTGTTAAAAAAAGTTTTTTAATAAATAAATAGATAATAGGTATACAATATTATGTAATATAAAATAAATAAATAGATAAATTAGAACCCCTACACCACTGTATGATTATTGTCAAGTGTCATGAAATTTAAATTTGGCGCATTTGCATTTCCGGATATGTCCGCCATCAGAGGCCACTTTTTTGGTCTGCTTTTCATAACGATTAGATTCCCTCTTTTGTCTTATTGCTCGATGGTAATAATACAGAAAACTTAATTTAAATTTGCGAGCTGTTATTAATGTTAGAAAGATTGATATTTACAAAATAGTTTTTGAGTCATCACCATTTGGTGTAGACCAAAAAAAAAAACCTAGCCATACTTAATAGTAAAACTAATTACCGCCAATCAAAATTTATTTACACCGTATAATGTATTGATCAAATGAACAAATAATAAATTCAAAAAAAAATGTTGCTCGATTTTTAATAAACAATGAAATCCATTTCGAATCATTACTTTGACTGAATGAGATTGAATGAGACTGAATAATTAACTTTGAGATGTTAATATTGAATATTATAATTTGTATTCGTTACTTTGCGGAAATATTATTAAAGTAAAATGATTTCACCGCGTTCCATATAACTTACAATAATTGTAACTGGCCTACATTTGGCGCAACACAAAGTCTGTAAATAATTTTGTAAATAAATAATTAAATAAGTTTGTTAAACGTAACATGTTTAAATGAACTACTGTAGAGGTACATCTTATATAACATTTTGTATAAGAGTATAATATAACTGTTTGCATGAGAAAATAAAGCCGTTGTTCCTATTTTCCTTGTAATTTCATCATATTTTCTCATCTATCAGACCTTGCTAGGATTTCAAACAATTCAAAACAAAAATTGGCCAAATCGATTTCGTCGTTCTTGATTTATTTAACGGCGTACCACAACATCTAATTACTCTTATAACCGAACTATATGAACACACTACTGGATCAGTTAAAGTACTTGACACACTTTCGAACGAGTTTCATCCAGAACGAAGTGTCAGACAAGGATGTATACTATCTCCACAATTATTCAACATATATGGGGAGTATATTATGCGAAGAGCACTTGAAGGATGAGAAAAGGGCATCTCAATAAATGGTCATAAACTAAACAACCTACGTTTTGCAGATGACACAGCCCTTCTTGCAAATAGTCAAGTAGAGCTGATAGAACTTATACGACTGATCGAAAACGAAAGTCAAATACTTGGTCTGCAATTAAACATATCAAAGATAAAGATCATGATAGTGGATAGACTACACAACAATCATCCACACATAACCACAATTGACCGGTTCGAGGTTGTGAGCTGATACTTATATCTGGCATCATTAATCACAAACACAGGGTCATTACAAGAAGAGATTAAACGTAGAAGTGATCTAGCAAAAGTTGCCACAGCAAAAATGACCAAAATATGGAAGGACTGTCAAATTTCAAGAGCGATAAAGATGAGGTTGATCAACTGCTTAATATTCCCAATACTGACCTACGGATATGAATCTTGGACTCTGAGACAATCGGAGAGAAGAAAGATAGACGCCACTGAAATGTTCTGTCGGAGACGAATGTTACGAATTCCTTGGACCGACCGTAAAACAAATAATTCAATTTTAAGAGAGCTAAAAGTGAGCCAACGACTCTCTAATAAAGTCCATCTCCAACAATTAAAATATTTTGGGCATGTTATGAGAGCAAACACAGAAAACATGGAAAGACTCATAATACAAGGAAAGGTAGAAGGCCGAAGATCACGAGGAAGATCCCCAACAAGATGGATAGATCAAATTACAGGAATATGCCAAAGACCTATGCATGAATTAAAAGAAATGACCAGATACAGAGATCTCTGGAGACGGAAAATACACGACATCACGTCGACCACTACAGTGCCCCTGGGGTATCATGGATTGAAGAGAGAGATTTGGCAATGACAACAAAGTCATCATTGCCAAAACGATCGCCAACGTTTGGAACGGAAAGGCACCCTAAGACGAAGATATTGTTTAAAATATTTTAAACTTACAATTAAAAGAAATATTGGTCGTTCATCGAGATAAAAAATTGCTATTTCTCAAGTTGGACCAACAAATACACTTTCACAAAATTTTATTGCAATCGGTTCAGTGATTTTTAAATATTAGCTTGGGCAAACACCGTGCCACGAGATTTTTATACAGTGTTAGTCAAAAATCCGTTCCCTCCCTCGTATCGTTTTAACGGTTATACTTATAATAGTGAAATTTGGAGAGAGGTAATAAACAGACGTAGGCTTCTTAACCAGTTATAAGTGATGTAATAGTGACAGATGACGTTATAGCGCCACTGCGACAGATGATTTTAAATAGGACCTTATGACCAGTGAAACCTCGTTTGAAAGGTAATGAAAATACCTATTCAACCATACTAATTTTATTTGAGTTTAAGCCCATTTTGATAAATAAATTAAATAAATACTAAAATTGTAGTTTGGTATTTAATTAATAAAAATTCTAACGTCCGCCTTTGGTTATTTGTCAAAAAAGTTGACGTTTGTCAATTCTCCAGTTGTTTTTAGTTTGCAAACGCGTTTATACCTGAATGTTTAGTTTCTGTTTTTGCCTAGTTTAGTCAATTCAAGTTTAGTCAAGTTGTTTTTAGTTAGTTGTTCTTAGGTAATATTTAGTTTAATTATTGTTTAACGAGGCGTTTAAATTTTTACAAAGGCAGAACGGTACACACTGTAGCCAACAAAGCAGCAGCTGTGTTAATATTTCTTCGGAAGTTTAAACAAACAGGTAGTGTTCAAAATGTCAAACGATCTGGTCAACCAACAATTGGTGATGACAAAAAAATTGACATAATTTCAGAAATGGTAGTGAACCCTACTTCTTTTATGGCCCAAGTTACATCTACCTATAGAATCAGTCAAAAGACAGTACACCGAGTGTTGGTTGAAAACAAATTTCAACGATACAAATTAAAAGTGGTACACCAACTTTCAGATGATAACCCTGACCGAAAACAAGAATTCTCTTTAAATAGGTCCAATAAAACTAACCAACGGCCCGATTACATAAAAACAATTTGTTTTAGTGACGAAAGTACTTTTTCTCTCAATGGAAATGTTAACACATACAATGTGAGGTATTGGAGTGACACAAATTCTCACGTCTTTCGTGAAACACATACTCAATTTTTAAAAATAAATGTTTTGGGAAGGTACTTTTTAAAACCACATAGTTGGGCCTGATTTTCTCAATAATAACTTAACCAGTGAATTGTGTCTAGAGTTGTTAAAAAATGCAATTGAACCATTAATACTTGAAATTCTGGAGGATAATGCAGATGAATTCGGCAACTTGGAAATACCGTTTTAAGAAGATGGTGCTCATGCACACCATTATAGTGCAGTAAGACGTTACCTAGATGAGGAATATCGTGGTAGATGGATTGGATGACGAGGTACGATAGAATGGCCAGCTCGGTCACCGGACCTCACACCAGATTTTTTTCTGTAGGGATACTTGAAATCTAAAGTTTACGCTACAGCACCCGACAATATTGACATTTTGAAACAACGAATTATTGAAGAATGTAGGGCAATTTCCCCCGACACATTTGAACGAGTACGGCAAGAGTTTAGAAATAGGATGCATTACTTTCAGGAAGTAGATAGAGCACATTTTTAACACTTACTAAAATAACTGGTAAAAAAGCTACAAGTTTAGTATTTATTTAATTTATTCATCAAAATAAGCATAAACTCAAACAAAATTATTATGACTGAATAGTTATTTTCAATACCCTTTTAACGAGATATCACTTGCCATAAGGTCCCATTTAAAATTATCGTTCACAGTGGCGCTCTAACGTCTAATGTCACTATTAAGTCATCTGGTATAACTAATTGAGAAGCCCACGTCTGTTTAATATCTCCCTCCAAATTTCACTATTATAACAATAACCGTTCAAAAGATACGAGGGAAAATTGACTTTTGACTAGCACTGTATATAGACATTAAAACAGATCACCAAATTTCACTAAAATCGATTTAACAGATTTCGCATAATGATTTTGTAATCTAAAATTTGTTAAGAGCGAAATTTTCTAAAAATGAAATTTTCTAAAATCTTACCCAACAAAAACTAGACCATAAGAGTCTTGCCAATTTTTTTGATCATAAAAAAGCACTTTTCATTTGACGTACTTCAGTGAATTAAAATCGAATTATTTGGGCGGCCTCAGGAATGCTTTAAACTTATAAACAATTTTTAGCTTATAAACAAATAGAATATCTCGGTAACTATTAGGTCAAATTAAATTCAGAAAACGGTTTTTGCAAATACTTGGCGAGGTGCTTTTGTTAAAAGAAAAAAAGTTGAATTAACAGTAGTTATTCCTAAGATACAACCGGTCAAAGTTGACCAACATTTGCATCAAGTTATAAACAATAGGATGATGATAACATTTAAACCTTTCCGTTACCATTCCGTTACTATCGGATCTCTTTTCGTTCCGTTACCTTTCTAAAAAATTTTATATCATTAAGATACTTATCACGTATTATATTATAATCATAAAACCCATCGGTATTGTACGTGAAAACTACGAAAAAAAATTAGATTGAAGAAAATTGCATACAAGCAAAAAGTGCACCAAAAGACAATAGAGTTTTTAATGAGATAGGGGACGAGCAAACACCACGTATGTGATTACTTGATACAGACCCTAATACAAGTTTTATGAACTGACTAAAGCAAAAAAGTATACTTAGAGAACTTGGATTGAAGGAGATTTTGTAAAAATATTCGACTTTTCAAAGCAGACTGCTCATTATTCAGGAATATGAGCCATAATTTATTTGAGTTGTGTTTCGATAACGAAATGCTAGGTCACATTTTATACGCAACCAGAAAATATGCTCTTTCGTGAATTGTCCTGATCTGAAGATTACCTTGGTCGAACTCAAAATAATGTTTTCTGAATATTTTGATTGTGTCTAGATACAACTGTCTTCCGGAAAAAAGCTTTATTGGGACAATGAAGCAGATATTTCCAATAAAATGATGAAGGATGCAATGCGTCGCGAAAGGTTTATCAAAACAATGCGTTTTATGCACTGTCATGGAAATTTTGTTAGCCACCTTCGAAAAAAAAAAAAAAAAAAATCGTGCGACACATATATAAGGGCACAGAAGAAAACGGAATATGGCAAAGAAGATACAACTTTGAATTATACAAAATATACCAGGATCCGGATATTATAACATTCATTAAAATAGGACGGCTGCGTTGGATAGGACATGTAGAAAGAATGAAAGAAGGCGAAATACCAAACAAAATATTCAGATGCCAGTGGGAAAAAGAACAACAGGAAGACCAAAGCTGAGATACTTAGAATAAATAGAAAATAATATAGCAACCTTAAAAATAAAAAAACTGGAGAAAAAAAGCAGGAAACAGATCAGAATGGAGAAGAATTCTAAAACAAGCTAAGACCCAAAAAGGGACCCAGTGATGGTGATGATGATGACGATGATGATGATGATGCACTCTGATGATAATAAGCAATTGATTAAAATTCGGTTATAAAGTATGGTGTCATAACTCCGAAACTAGTTTCCTTTAAAATTTTCAGATCGATCAAGGTTAACGTACACATTCGAAGATTTTTACCAACTTGCATTTAGAAAGGCAGCCGCTCCCCGTGTCTCGATGTTGGACACTTTACCACAACAAAATCTGCATTACCAAATCTATGTAGATATCCTTTTTACTGGATTCAATTTAATGGTGTATTTAAAAAAAAAAGTATACGGTGTCACAGGAACAATAAGAGAGAACAAAATATTACAAGATTTTTCACTTGTCGATAAAAAAAAGTCCAAATAAACTCGAGGTTATTTGGTTTTAAACATTGACAAGGAAGATGGTATTATTATCTTGACAAGATGAATGGATAACGCCGTCGTAACAATGGCATCAACTTTATATAGTGTACATCCTATTCAACAAGTAAAACGTTATTCACATTCTGAAAAAAAAGTTGTCCAAGTTTCTCGCCCAAATGTTGTTGGAATGTATAACAAGTTTATGGGAGGCACTGATATAATGGATGAGAATTTAATAAGATACCGTATAAGTGTTCGTAGTAAGAAATAGTATTGGTCTATACTTACATGGTTAATTGATGCTGCAGTGCAAAATTCGTGTGTCGCCCAGCCTGCTGAATTGTGATTGGTCAAATGGCAACAGTAATTGCAGCCAATCATAATTCAGGAGTCTGTTGCTCATTTGAATATTCAATTCAAATACTTCATTCAATACTGAAAATTGCGCATTGGTCGTCGTGCAGGTCCACTGGCGAAAAAGCCAAGTGACGGTTAAAAACCGTTACAAGTTGACCTACTTTTTTAGCATAAAAGAAGTGCACGACGGCCAGACCATCAGACCGGGTCAGGATATGTCCGCTGGTCCAGCCTTCTCAGGCAAGTCGAGATCCTCTGATAGATTTAGTTCTCAGAGCCTCAAACCCAAAGCCTAACGCTTTCATCTTTAAAACCCAGAACCTAACGTTCTCATCTTTAAAACCCAGAACCTCACGTTCTCATCTTTAACTTTAGGCAGAGTTCCAGTGGGAATCTCTGTCGGTTTGTTTCCAAACCAACAGCGGCCATTTGAGGGATTTATTTCTGCTTTTTGACTTAGTCGGATTTGCTAATATTTTCCTTAAGAGCGTCGCTGTGCTTTTAGACTTAGTTTAATATCTGATTATTTCGGTATCTTACAAGTCGTGTAAGAAATATTCTCTTCCAGGTTTTGCTAAGTTCCTACTTGACGGGACTTAGCCACCGGACGGTGCAGATATCGTTTAAAAAAGGAGTAAAAAATAAACTTATAACATTTGTGTTTTATTTCCTCTTACCCTATTTTTTTCTTTTGGACTCTGAAGATTTTCAGAGCCGAAAACAACTTAGACAGATTTTTGATATTTCTCTTTCAGGTACACTGCTAAAAACTTGTAAGTTATTTCAAATTTTGATTCTGGTATATCATGGACGTATAAACACAGATGGACTCAGTTATTTACATAAAATTGTGAAGTCAAAATTATTTGAATAGGTCACATTCTCAGCACCTTCAGCTGTTGTCAGGTTTTGTTTAAAATTTCTTATTCGCGAGTCGCTGAAAATATTACTCCGTATTTTATACTCTACAGGTGCTATCAAACCAAAATAATAATTTATTGGTTATATTAATATATTTAATTGTAATCAAAATATCAAGTGTGCACATAGTGTGCATTATCATTTAATAATAGCGTATAATAGATATCAATCAATTATTTTATATGTAGAAGCACTGAAAACTATTTATAAATGGCAACGGTTGTTTACATTTCTCTGTCTTATGGATCTACGTCAAACTTCAAATGCTGTTCCATGTTTGTTTACTTTTTAAGTAAAATGAGGAAAAAGTTATTTTTCGATATTTTGGCTGTATTTTGAGTGATATTTGTGAAAAGTGAAATAAAATAAACGAAATATTTACATCCCGATCTCTCATTTCATTTGTAAGTACATACAATTTACATTATTTAAGATGAGGAAATGAGGAAGCGTGTTTGTTTACATTTTAATAGGCGTACCATTGGGTTTATTCATGTTCATTAATGTATTGAATAAGATATGAGTCATTAAAATTGTAGACATTTATAAATTGTAAGTAGACATCATCTGATTAAAAAAGATCTGTTTAGTACCTTTTTAATTTAATATTTCTCATGGATACAAATAAATTAGTGAAATGAATAAAACTCATTTATTTTTCTATGTAGGTTTCCAAATAATATTGACGATCGAACTATTTGGTGTAGCAAATTAAGGAGAAAACATAAAGATTTTTTATTGTAGCATTATTTTGATACTATTAATAAATTAACTTGAATTCAACTATATTTAATTGTATTAATTTTAAAGCAAATAAAATTGTATTTTAATTTTTCTATAAAGACGTGATTTGTTAATAGTTAAACTCTCGTTTTTTTTTTAATTCTTTGAACGTGTTTTTATACATTATTACTACTTCCAATTTTTAAAATCTGAATAATTACCCGCGAGTAAAAATTCAAGCACGCTTATGCTCATCGCGGAAGCATCACATTCTATCGAAGCTTCAAAACATTGTGTGTTAAAGGTATCTTATTGCTGTGTCCATCTATGTTTATACGTCCATGTGGTATATTATATGTATTTCAGGTACACTGCTAAAAACTATATTTCGAACTTCTACACTGTCGAATTTTACTTTATTATCTTTCAGGAATATAACTTGTATTATTTTTCCTGTTCGATACTTTGAAATATATTTGAACTTATAATTATTTTACCATTATTATACAGGTTTCGACTTAGGAAAATTTCGATAGAAATTTTTCGAATTTCTTTTATAACTTTTATTACAGTGTATTTTCATTTACTTTTTATTGTTGATTTTGCCGAATGGCACTATTCTAGACAATTCCCAGCTGGTTCCAGATTCCTACCTCTACCTTTTCCTACCCTTAAATTTTTGACAGCTGGGTTTCACCACATTGACTAATTTCGAATTTACATATAAATTTGCTTACATTGTTTAATCTAACATCTTTGCCTTGCAGATTTTTAGAATTAAATTACTTTGCGTGATTATCTTCCAGATCTGCGACGTGGAGATAATTACCAACTTTCCCTTTCAGATTCTTAGTTTAAAACTTTAATTGTTATTTTACCTTCTTTGTTTTACCATATTTAATAATAATAAACAATTAGTTGTATTGTTTCATCTTTTATTCCTAGCTAAAGTGACATAGCCCGTGTCTATGGCCACTGATCGGGATCGCTACGATCTTAGATCCAATTCAGCGATGAAAAGAGCGAGTAACGAGCTCTCTCTCTCTCTCTCTCTCTCTCTCTCTCCTGAGGGAGCTGAGAGTCTTTCACGTTACCGATACGTGGATACTTTAAAAGTGTTCAGGAAGACGGACAAATAATTCGAATTTTCGACGTGAAATCGCGACTACTTACCTTACCAAATTCAGAAACTTTGCCATTAGACCTGGTACACCAACAACAAGTAGAAATAGTCTATCTTTTAACAGAATCTCTTGAAAACATTAGGTAAGATGGTATTAACCATCTCATTATCTTCTTCTTTTACTGCCCTGTCCGATTATCAAACGTTGGCGATCATATAAGCAATAATAACCTTGTTTACGGCGGCTCTAAATAAATTAGCGGCGGTCTCTTGATACCATTCTCGGAGATTTCGGAGCTAGGGCTTCTTCGGCCTGGGCCTCTTCTTCCAGTGATTTTACTCTATATTATGAGGTGTAGAAGATTATACCTCTCTGAATGTCTCATTACATGACCGAAATATTCATCTTATTATACCTGTTCCTAACCAAAAATGTAGGTGGTGCGCAGGAGAAGGATGCTGCTTAGTAGGACGTATCCAGTGTGAGAAACGTGATATTGGACTCTGCATTGAATGTTTTGCCATATTTCATACAGAGTAAATCTTATAATATTTTTATAGTATTTTGACCTAGTGTTACCATAGGGACACAGTTTGTATAGGTTTTTATGCTTATTTTCCCTAAACTAAACTTGGTAAAGAACCACCAATTTAACAAAAAAATTAATTTAGGCTTTGATGGGTTAATTTACAATTAGAGGATTATTTTCTAATAGAGGTAGTTTTTACCCTAAAAAATAATAAGCAACCAGCGGCACAAGTCCAAAAGTGAGATGAAGGGTAAGTAGTTCCTGAATACGAATTTTCATGCAATTAGGTGGTGACACTGATAATTATTCAGTTTCGCCGTTTTTCACGTTAGTTTACTGGAGTAATAGTAGCATGTGGAAATATGCGGACAGGAATGGCTATATGATTTAAATTCAATCAAACAGAGATGCATAATTTTTAGCATATCATTATCTAAGTGACTGATTTACTCTCTATGTGGCGGCTAAAATTCAATCATATCGATACACGATGGTCTTTCGTATGGATCGTTTTAATGGAACGGGTGAAATTATGTTCCTAGAAACCTCCAAGCGCATAATGATATACACTAAGCGCAAAGTGACCAGGATACATGTAAAAACTCTTGCTAGTCCTAAAGAAAACAGTTCAATCGCACTTGTAGAAATTGCACATTAAATTTTCCTAACAGTAAAATTAAATATTCCACACACAATTTAAAGTCTAATGAACAGCGCACATGAATTTACCGGTTAGATGTCATTTTGGAGAATTTTATCATGAATATCTACTACTGCGGCTAGATGATTATGCTTTTCGATAATATATCAGGATTACTGCAGCTACATTTGATTATGTAATTGAAACAATTCGTAATTCGTATTATCATTGTTTGATACACTTGCACATATAAATTACTGTTAAAAGTGTACTGTGTATTACAGAAGAGCTTTGTTTACACTCAAAACATTGTTTCAGTATTTGTATTAAAATACAATTTTTTATTTCTATATCTACCGAATATTTTACAACAAATTACATAGGTAATATTTGTTTATAAATTTTGTATTTTACAATAATTTTTTATTATCATTTTACTGCAAATACACCTGTGTACTGAAACTTTTCAATATCGATCTGGTAATTAATTTATAAATTCTCTCAACCGACAATTCTATCGTATGCAAGCCACTATCACACAACTTTTTTAATTAGACAATTTTTATTTATTTTATATTATATATATATATATATATATATATATATATATATATATATATATATATTTTATACATACATATATCTTGTAATACGACAAACGATGCACAGTGTTGGAGGTAGACAAAATAAACGAGGACGCGTTGCTTAGAGCCGGACAGATGTGGGCGTGGGTTTTACGAAATTCTTATTACCACATAAACACAAAAAAAATTGAAGAAGAAACATATATAAAAACATATTGCCTTTGAGCTGCTCAGTCCGCCAAAAGGAAAATTTGTAGCGGTAATATTGGCCTACCAGATTGGTTATCATTTATAGGGGGTTGAAACTGGGGACAGAAATTATTGGACTGAAAATAGGGTAAGCAAACAAAGCGGGACGTTTGCGAACGGCTACTCTTGGTTTGGTTGGAGAGCTGGTTCGTAAGTAAGTGAATAGAAGTAACTGAAAAGGGGTAACTACAAAAAAATGATTTAAAAAAATACTTACATAGATCTCATGAGCAACATAACACAAGAAGGTTTTTAGACTATTTAAATTTGGACGCTGTTGACAAGAATCTTTCCTTTAAGAAAGATTTTGGCATCGAAATTAAATCGAAACACTGGAAAAACACACAAATGTGACTCACTTAATCTGGAAAATGGTCTGAAATGACCAGGTAACCACATAGACGATTCTTTGGAAGTTGGGCACTGGATTTGGGCCTCGGATTATCAAATTGCAATCTTTAAAACTCGGCCTATTGTTGTAACGATATTTTACAAATCTCTCACTTAGGACACAATACAATACATATGTGATCAAATCAACAAAACTGTCACATTTGCATTTGATTAAATTCACCTCTCCACAATAACAAAATTGCCGGCTTTTCATACTAAACACACCGAATCTTTGTCTTTTAAGATTTCAATCCCAACTTAAACTATAACTTCACATTTAACTGCTACTATAATTTCACACTCTATTTCCATGACAAAAACGAAAAACGAGAAACAATTACAAATTAGAAGCTAAATGCGGACTAAACAATGAAGTGACCAATTCGGCAATCCATTCCAGAGTGACATCATTCACCCAACCTGGGAAGGGAAAAATTTCTGTTTATTTGACGCGCAATATATCCTAAAGCGGTTTCACGATCAAAGAAATACCCATCTGTGCTATATAAACAGACTTAAAATGTTTATATTATCAATCCCGACGACGCAAAAGGATTGAGAAGATATTTCGGTTTTTTAATACATACAGGATGATTTAAAATTCTCCATTAAATGGAAGTTACTGCTTATTTTAAGATAGACAAAAATGAGAATTTAAGACCAATAGTACCTGAGAGGTCGATCAAAAAATTTAATATTTACCTTATTTAAACCAAAATATGTTGTTCAGGTAGAGCATAAAAATTATTGTGTTCTGAATTAAACATAATTAAAAAATATATAGGTTGTTTGGATCATTACAACCTCAAACAACTTACACAAAGGCATAGGCACATAAGTCTGTAAATCCATTTTTCATCTCGATGATCATTAGAAAATTTTCTGTCGCAGAATATACAATTTAAGTTCGTGTTTTCTAGCCGTTATGTGTCATTTTACTATTTGTATATTTAAATTATTTTTACTGTATAAGCTTCTATAATGCTTTCTTGTAAGGTGAAAAAGTTATTAGTGTTGATTTCGATGATTTTCTACCACGATTTGTGGATTTTTTCCTGATGAAGACACTGGTGATATTTCAAATTGACTTACAAACTTCTGCTAACCAAAAGGATCTAGTTCACTGTATTTGCTACACTGCTATCTTTGCGCACTGCTAGGTTGTAGTTCTGCGTGTCTGTTGTTGGTACTGTCACTTTCTGCTGCAATAAAGTCTGCATTTGAAAACACAGTCTTAGTCAATGGATAAATTCCAGTGGCGCGAAATCCACTTATAGCAATTTCTCTAGTTTGACTTTTAAGGTATGCTTTGCCAATAAGTTCTCCAATCTCGTACTGGGAGAAAGCGCGGTTATTATACGTTATTATAACCATTGCCGGAATTCTTTGCTATAGTAATCTTTGAGGGTTTCCATAAAAGTTTTATCCAGCGGTTGGAGTTTGTGTGTTGAGTATGGAGGTAAGGAAATTATAACTAAGTTATTGTTAATCCCAGATTAATCACATCTAAATTGTGAGTCTGGCTGTAATGCCCATCCCATATAAGAAGTCTAGTAAACTCTATAGAAGGTTTAGCGGTATCTATAAGTGTTCAAACCACTGTCTAAATAAATTAGAATGCACCCAACCACTAGAGTGTTCGGCTGATATTGATCCAGGGGAGAACCTTTCATGGGTTGCAAGTTCATATTCTTTTATGGAAATATTAACACAGGTGAAATGAAAGTCCGCATATATGCAATTAAAGTGATCAATTGTCCTCTCTCAGCAGAAGTCAGCGATGCGATTTGTCTCTTTTCTTTATGCCCCACTATTTCGGAAATTTTATTTTGCACAATGGTTAGGCCTATGGTATCTACTTTGTAAACCTCATTACTGGAGAATTTATATTTGCCATAGGCCTTTTCCAGATGATTGAAAAATATTTGAAGGTTCTCTATGTTAAAGCTATTTGCTCGTCCAAAAGACTTTCCAGTAGTCATGCAGTCAATATATTTTTGTGACGCACCAAGAACAAATCTAGCCAACGTTAAAGGGATAATTTAAACCATTTAATTCAGCCATAATAAATGCCATTCTTTTGATATTAGAATGCCTTAAACTATATAATTTTGCTTACATTTGAAGGATATAGTCTACCAAAGATTTTTCTTAATCTTGGCCAAGAATATTTCGTCTTCCGAGTTTCTTAAGTATTACTTCATCTGAACTCAATTTAGTCATTTTTGCTAACCGTGGTAGTATCGATCTCAGGACATTATAAGTTTAACTGCTTTAAGTGTACCCATCGTTTTATCCCTCACAGCTTGAATAGCAGTTTTCTGAGTATCTGATCTCAGGACTTCTGTTATTTTACTACTTAAGTGATCCTTTCGCTTACGATGTGTCATAAAATATTACTGTTGTGACCGAGGAGCAGAAAATAAATAGGCTCTTAATTAGCGTTTGGCACTGTATTATTAAAGTGTAAAATACAAAACTGACTACGATATAAAGCTTTACATGAGGAGCCAAGCTAACCTCTAATTCCATTCCTTCTACTTCTGTCATATTTCCTAAAACTGAATTTACACGAAGTGTTTCTTTTACAATACTTCCCCTCTCTAAAGATCCAAACGATCGGGAGTTTTAATAAGTCTTCTTGATCGCACTGGCAAAACATTAGCTTTATCTAAAGTTTCTTCCTCGACACTTTCACTAACTTTCTCACTACTATCTGGTTCCCCATTACTCACACTGTTATCTCTATCTCCTACATTAATAATTTATGATCTAATATTGCCAATACAATCAGATAAGATTAATTTAGGTGTTTTATTATTATAAAAAGGCGTCATAGGATCAGATCCTTCAAACTCATCTAAACTTAAACCCCCTAACTCATTGAATTTTCCTTTCAATATCTGATAGGCATGACGCTTCAAAATATTGTAAAGCGTCATTGATAGCGTATATGAATCATTTTCCTCCTATTAGGATACCTATAATCTCTTACTAACACTTTATCCCCTTTTACAAATTTTTCTTCCGTTTTCATTTTTACATGTAACAATTTCTCAGCTTTATTGTTCAATAACAAATCAAAACAGTTTTTAATCTTACGTTTAAAAATAATATCTGAAGGTTTAACACCTGTGGAAACATGTATGGAGTTTCTATAGTAAAATAAATATTTTTGTAATGCAACCTCCAATGAAATGTTATCACCAGTGTCCTCCTTAATAATCTTTGTAACAAAACCTGATATTGTAACCTTTCTCGGATCATGGACAAACTGGCTTTATGTAGAATGTTTTTTAACCTTCTGCTTGAATATGCTGGATGTAACTTTAAGCCCTTTGGTATTAGGTTTGTATTTTGAAATTGATTTCGAAGTGGAAATTGAAACGTCAATAAACGTATTTTAACCTTTAATTGTGGCTTATTCCCAGTTAAATAGTAATTAATTTGTAACACTACTATTGAATATCTTAACTGTATTTTCAGCAAAACCATTTGTTTACGGATAATAAGGTGGAGAATGTACGTAAGGGATTCGAGCAGCAAGAGCTAAATGATTTGGTACGAGATTTGGGACTATCTAAAACTTGCTTGAAAAGGGTGCCAAGGTATCCTATTTTCGAACACGAGAAAGGGCATTTCTGCAATACTTTCAAAGTGATGGTGGATTTGTGTTTTGTCATAATATAAGTGGTTTAATGGAAGAATTGGGAATTTTAAACTATAACGAAACTGACTGGCGACTGTTTATTGATAGCTCAAAGCGGAGCTTAAAGTGTGTTCTCCTTCAAAATGGAAATTTATTTGGTTCAGTTCAGTTCAGTAAGAATATGACGACATAAAGAAAGTCATTGATCTGTTGCAATATCACATGCACCAGTGAATCATTTTTATTGACCTTAAAATGGTCTGCTTTTTACTTGGTCAACAACCTGGATACACAAAGTATCCCTGCTTTCTGTGTATGTGGAACAGCAGAGCTTGATCCAAACATTGTACATCAGCCACTTGTCGACAAAAAGAATATTATATTTCCACCTCTGCATATAAAATTAGGTCTTATGAAGCAATTTGTTAAAGCTTTGCCAACTGAAGCAGACAGTTTCAAGCATGATACTACATAAGAAGATAAAGCCACTTCAATAACAACTTTGGGACCGGCCGCGCGTGACGTCAGCGCACGACAAAATTGTACGGAGAGTTACGGGAAAGCATGAGTTTTATACATTGTCGTGTTTTTAAATAACTTAAAATAATTATTGTTCGTTTGTTATAATATTTAATTTATACTTTGGTGAATTATAATGATACCAGTAAAATAATACAATATCTACTGTAATAAAAAACTCGATAGTTTTTTCACTGCAAAAATTTAAGAAGTATCTAGACGTGCAGAAAAATACGGCACTTTAAATAAACCGCGTCAAATAAAAGAGTGGTTTAAGAAATAATAAAAAAACTCAAGTTTCAAAAAAGTATTAAAATTACAAAAACAATATTAAGTAGTTATATTTAGATAGATTTAAAGAGTCTCTTTTAGTCTATTCCACTGCAACCTTTTCAGATCTATTGCGGTCCTCTAGTTCTAGATTACATTCTTTAGTTTCACCCTTTTTAAAAGGTCAAATAAGCCCCCAATTCCGCAAGGATTGTTTATCGACTATCTAGTCTAGATCCGCTGAGTTTAGTTTCAACAGGGCCACCACGAGAAGGGTGCAATCAAAGATTACACACCCCCAATCAGTGTTGGGAGTACCCAGCGGTCTTGGGATAGTTTAAGGATGTGTAAAGTCCTAAGACTCTCCGTGTAAAACTCGTCCCCTGAGATTGGTTCTTTTCCCGCGCAGCTTTACGCCGACTAGAAAAAGAGCACATCTCTTGGCCCCAAAAAACAAAACAAAAATAAAACAAACAAATAACAAAAAAATACAAAACACACAAAAAAAAACAATATTACATTTGATTTATTTTACTTAACAATTTTTGCAATTTTTCTTTTTTGTATTTTAGACTTTTCTTTCAACTTTTTATTTAAAACTCGCATTCGAAAATACATCCGACATCTAAAAAATAGTTTTTTCACATCATCAGATGTTTTAACGTGAACTGATCTTTTCAATAAAGATTTTTGATAATTTTTGATGCCAACTTTAATAGTGTCTCCATTGAATTGGCAAAAAATGTTTTCTAGTTTATGACAGTTTGTAAGTAATGATTCTGAAGGCTTCACCAAACCGCCTTCTGAGAGATGGTTTACCCATGAGAAAGATGTGTTACTATTCGTAGAATTTTCCAAACTCTCTTCATGTCGTAACTTGAACGCTATGAAACCAGCTAAATTCTCTAGTCCATCATAATACAACTCTTCCATCTCAAAATCTGTTTGATGGTTTTCATTTTCTGAAGTTACTGGAAGATTTAATTGACTAAAAAGTGGTTCGGTTATCATCACTGAATCTTCTATGTCATTGTTATAACAAACGGGATTTAAAGAGCTTTCTGCTTTCATGTTTTGAAGAGACATGTTTGTTGTTTCTGGTAGGTTACTTATATTGGCCGATAGTGAAATTACTTCATCATTTCGACCCATAATAAAATTACGAAGACGGTATTTAAATTGTAAAGGAGACGGATGATCATGTAAACCGCCAATCGCACGTATTACTGAGAAGAGTCCTTCTAAGCAATCTTGATTTAAATTATATGTTGTTATATACTTGACGTTGAAATCTTTTTTTAAATCCAGAAAGAGTAATTGCAAAGATTTAATGCTAACAATAATTCCATGCTGAAAGGGCAGTAATGACTTTGAAGTGGATGTACGAATATTTTTCACAAGATTTTCCATTTTATCTAGAATCATATTTTGCTCATTTAAAGATGATCCATACGCTTTAATATGATGTCTTGTATCTTTTTGTTGAACTTTTGAATTGAATATATCAAACCAGTCATTAATTATTTTGATCATTTCAGCACATTCTAACCAGTTGATGTTATTTTCGAATTTTCCCAAAGACCCCAATCTAGTTAATGCGCTAGAAACAGTGTGCGAAAACAATTTTGTTGCCAATTTAACTTTTTGGCGTTGAGGTCCTTTCACTGTTAAAAATTCTTCACTGATTTTGTGAGCAATATTCAAATCAGCACATCTTGTATGCTTGAGCAAATCGACTATCGGCTTGACATTAATCAATTTTCCATTCAAAAAATAACCAGAGTCCAAAAAATGGTTCCTAAATAATTTGATCATATGTGGTGCATCTGCAAATACATAAACTTTATTTCCAGATGTGGGATTTTCAAACCAGGGCTTGTTTTCAGAAATACCTAATGCTTTCCACAAACCTCGATTACTGCCACCTAAATCTGAGTTTATAGCATAAACCGGATAGTCAATGTTCTCCAAACTCTCGATTATTTGAAACAATAATTCTTTTGTCATTGACTGATCATAATCATAGAAGATAGGCTGCTTCCATTTGTGACAAATACCCCGAGCCATAACAACTTGCACGTATTTATGAGGTCCCAAAACAATGTCGTGCTTTTTATCGTATTCAAACGTTGTTTGAATTTTCATCTCATCAAAAATAATTATGCAGGCTTTTTCTTGTTTTGTTAGCCCGTAATTTTTCATGAGCTTCAAAATTATTTTCAATATTCCTAGAAAAAATATCTGCGTGTTAGGAATGTACATAATTTAAATAAATTTTGAAAATGTTTACCTGGACGAATTTCAACATTGGACGCCCATCTTGTTAAAGTACGTATTCCAGGTAGAGGGTACCCTCGTTTACGTAATAAACGATAGGATCGTGGTCCTCCTGCATACAGTGAAAGTGCTGAAGCGACGTCTTCAATGGACCATTGAATTTGCTTTTTAGTTTTTAATTTTCGCAACTGGCCTTTAGTAAATATTTCTTCTATAGCATCTGCCTCTGACCTCATTTTTCCCACCATCATTCGCAATTGTTTATTTTCTTCTTCAAGTTGTCTAATTTTTTGTGCATCTTCAATTGAACCAGTTTGAGTTCCGATTGAACGTGAAAGACAACAGTAACTATTTTCTTGGTTGTTATCTTCTACTTCCATGTTTACTGGGTTGTCTTTGGATACTACCACCGGCGATACACTAAAATGTAATAAATTAAATCAATAATCGAGTTTTTTTGTGACATTGTAGGTACTCACTTATTATCCAATATGTGTTGAACTAGTTGTCTCCTTTCTTTTGTTTCTGCCCGCTTTTTTCTATTGCATTCCGATGTCGAACAAGAACGGGTTTCAATTGGTAAATAAGCATTAGGTATAGCTTCTGGATTTAGTTTCCATTTTGTTTCTGGATAACCCAACAATTTTTCTTTCAGCTGGTAATCATTTTCAGTAAAATGCTTTGAGCATACACTTGCTGTAAAAACATTTATTTTTTCTTTTTGCATGCACTTCTCCACCCAAATTTTGGCGAGGTTTTTTTTAAGCGGGAATGTAAAAAACCGACACTTTGATGGATTTTTCAGTTTTTTATTATTATTGCTATTGCAACCAACTATCGCACAGTTTACCATTTTTAAAATCACACAATCACAACAACAAACACAATCTACTTCTAATTATATTTAAAAATTTTATTCCGAAAAGCTCATCCAGCACTATATTAACGCAAACTGCATAACAAACCCAACGTAAAAATAGAACATTTGGCATTTTGTCGTTCGGTGACGTAGGCATAGAAGAGAGAGACAGAATTATTCATGCGCGTGACCTTATCTTCTTTTCGTAGTATCATGGTTTCAAGTATCTCGTATCGAAATTTCCTAGCCTAGTCATTTGACATTTCATGGTAAAAATATCAGAAATTGAAAGAATGCGTGGTTGGTATTCAAAAATATTGTTAGAAACTTTCTTGAAAATACACGATCATTGAATTACGCCAACATTGTCCAACAACTCTTGGATAGCTTCTAAGAGTGAGGGTGCAACATGAGCATTAAAGTGCATTTTTTACATAGCCACCGTGCTAATTTCCTGGACAATCTTGGTGCGGTGAGTGATGAGCAGGGTAAGCGTTTCTATCAAGATTTGGAGGTTATGGAAGCACGATATCAAGGTAGATGGGACGTGGGATGGAATGGAACTAAACACTCCAGAAAAGCTATAAACGCAAATTTTTGTCTTAATTTGTAAGTACTCTTCACTAATTAAACAATTTTATTTATACTAACTCGATTTAACTTGGATTAAATGTTATGTACACTGTAGACTTGTTACGTTTTATTTTTTTTTTCTTTTATATGCATGATTTTTGAGGATACCCTATAGTTTAAAAAGTTGACGTAATAGACAAGATCTGTCGTTATTATCAGATTCAGAGGACACAAATTAGTGAAAAACAAGTGTCAGATCTATCTCAACAAAAAATGTGTTCCCCAGTGGAATTATAATATTGTTACGATAATAAATATTATGGCGTATAAAACTGTAAATATATTATGACTAATTATTTTCTATTTCTAGTAATTTCGGCGCTCAGACCTGTTCACCTGCCGGCAGAAATTACTAGACCCTTAGAGACCAGTCCATGAGTCACCTAATGGATGGAAGGTCATCGCCAGACCCTTCTAGATAACGGCATTTTATATATAATAACGGGGATTTTTATTGAGGACAGCAGTTAAAAAAGAAGCCCGCGATCGTGTTTTAAAATGTAACGCACGAAAATAAATTATGTAATTATTAGTAGCAAATAAATGGTTATACAGTGATTTAATAAATTGATAATAAATTATTGTATTTTAGTAAATTAAAATATGAACAATAAATTAGAATAAATAAAGACTTTACAATATAATATATTACAATAACAAAAACGATCGGCACTTCGATCTTTTTTTTGGCGCCTATATACAAATATTTTTATGGGAAAGCTATATAATGCAGCTGAAGTAGCAAGTACTAGTACTCCAAAGTAGTCATTATATTATGACATTTCTCGTACACTATAGTTTATTTTTATGAACGAGAGAGTAATTAGCATAATTTTAAACTGGTACCTCTTACCACTCCATGGGCGTGCTCAAGATTAATTGAAAAATTACTTTGAATAATTGTAAAAAATAAATGAATTATTTCAGTGTTATAAAGTGTTATGTGCATGTAAACAAAAATGACCTCTTTTATCACACACTATATTAGAACTGACTGGCCTACATTAAAAAGGGTTTTAAAAAATTCACATTTTTTTTAATTTTTTAAAAATTACAAAAGAGAAAAAGAGTTTTTAAAACCGTCTAAGGTATTAAATAGATGAATAAAAATATTAATATAAAACTTACAGCTACTTGTTACAAATCCAAATCAGATTCAGAAGATTAACTTCAGAACCAAGATTTATAATAACTGGCTCGATCATTTTATCAGTAATATTGTCCAGCTTCCACATTTTTTCCTCTTCTTTAATAGTGTGATTTACTGCCTTTTCCCAGTTTTCAGGTTTTACATTATTTACGGCCTCCAAAAACAACTGTTTAACATCATGAATTTTAAAAGTGGTATTTTTTTCTTGAAACTTCACTCTTTATCTGTGCCCATACCAGTTCAATCGGGTTTAATTCACAATGATATGGTGGGGATCTAAGTACTGTCATTCCACGATTTTTGACAATTTCATCAATTTCGTATTTTTTCAATTTTTCTTTATGAAGGGCACACAACGAATAAAGTTCCTTTCTTATAGATCCGGGATGGTACGTAATATTTTTTGAACTTGCCAATTCTGCAAGTCTTTTTTTAACCACTTGGTTGTGGGCAGTCCTTCTATAAGTCTGGAGTGATAACTTGCATTATCCATTACTATTACACAGTTCTTAGGAAGAAGATCTATCATTTGTTCGAACCATTCTTGAAAGACATCAGCGTTCATGTCTTCATGGTAGTCACCGGTACGAGTTGATTCAAAAGTTAATAAACCACCTTCAACAAAACCGTCTGAACTGCCAATGTGTACTATTATCAGCCTGCGTCCCTTTCCTGATGGTGGGTTTAAACCAGTAGATAAGTTATTTACAAAAGCATGCCTTTGACTTGTAACAGTTTCATCCTGCCAAAATTTATTTGGTGTATGACCCTCGTTGATCCATGTTTCATCAAGATAAAATATTTTTCTTTTTTGGTTTCTCATTTCCTTTATGGTTCTTACAAAATGTCTTCTCCATATGACAATATCGCTTTTTTCTAATAAAATAGACTTCCTGGGATTCTTTTTCCAGCGGAAGCCTATTTCTTTTAAAAGTTTTCATAACGTACTTCGACTCATTTCTGGGTAATCCTTATCATCTCGAACTGAGACAAGAACTTTATCCAATGTTGGAAATTCTTGTCTAAAGAAGAATTTATGCACTTTCCGTCGAAGTCCTTCTTTAAAATGATATTCTATTTGAAATTTTGGTTTCCCTGGAGCATTACGTGGCATTTGAAAACTACCACATTTCTCTTCTTTAATAACTCTGTAAATCGTATATTTCTTAACACCAAGTGTACTGCTAACTAACTCAACGGTCTCATCAACACTTTCACATAAACGTTTGTCTGTAAATGATTTAAAACAATTAAATATCAATGTTTTTTCATTAACTGTTAAAGGACCAATTTTTCGGCGTTTACACGGCACTTCCAAATTTTCCATAACACTAGTATACACAATTAACTGCACCTTGCAACTGAAGTACCTACTTTTAGTAAACTGTTAAGAATTTTGAATACGCCACTTGGACCCTCCTACAAAATGGAAAAACCCACTATAACATTTTCTGTGGAATAAGTTTAGAAGGTAATTATCTAGTCAATTACTGTCGTAGATTCCTGGAATTAAAGAATTAAATGTTTGATTGTTGAAACCCTTACTTCGTGGAATGCACTCATTTCAGATAAAATAAAACGTTTTATTTTATCTAAAGAATTAAACTTTATTTTGCAAATAGGTAGGTACTTATTAAACTTTTATTGGTTATATATAACCAATAAAATAAACATCTTACATTTCTTGCAAATTCATTAGTACCTGTTAACCTCCATCACTCCGACACTGGCAACCTTATTTAGGGATTAGTAACCCTCACAACTATTGTATTCTATTCTGCTCCAACCTTTATACCTAGTGGTCATACTCAATTTAAAATTGTTTTCCTATATACTTCTGTAAACTTGTTGACAAATATCTGTTTTTCATTGAGTCATCCGTATCAACAGTTTAGGGATTTGCATACATAATTTATTGTTTTATTACTCTCTCATACATAAAAATACACTATAGTGAAAGTCACAGAGTAACGCTTAAATGTCAGCATAATATCTTAGAACTTAGTGTCTACAGTCTTTTGAATCTATACTTTATACATTTAATACTACCAGAAATCATTACATATTATAAAAAATAAGGGTTCAACTTAAAATGTAATAACATTGGCAACATACCTGGCGTGTCCCAGAAATACCTTCACCCTAAAATAATCTTTAAATAAATTTTAGTTCTAATGAGCCTCAATTTAAGCCCCACTTTAAAGCATGCCTTATATTGTTTTATTTTTTATTGTACCGCATATTTCAAATAATTCACGTAACATCCTGCAACCATTAACAGACCCTTTCTAGGGGTGGTTTCGGCTTTAGGTACGCCAGGATATATTGCGGCGGCTTGTATACAGCAATGGAAAAGAACACATATAAAATAAATCTAAATTGTGCTCCGAGCTGTTTCTACGGTTAATTCATTGCGGAAAACGTATGTATGCATTACAAGTAGTAATCTAAATGTGGCAATTATGGCTTAGGTATTGATCCGTGCTCTTTAACACTGTAAAAAGAAATGATCTCGTAAAGCGTGATGAAGGGTTGTTGCTGCTCGTTTATAGCTTTAACCTAAATGTGGTGTAAAACATACAACAGAGCAATAGTTGTTAACGAAATGCTGCAAAAGTGGCGATTAAAATAAAAACGCAGAATACGGATTTGTTTTTAAAAGGTTGTGAATGTTTCTTTTTATTGTCGAATATATCCATCATCCTTCCAAGTTTTGGAACTGTTCTACAGACGGATTGCTCGGACGTAGAAATATAGACCCTAAGTATAAATACTTTCTTAGATGTATCTTAACAATTTTAAGAAAATGTTATAAGAACAAATTTCGCGTTGTTTAGTGAAGAATATACAAAATACTTTAATTGTTGATTATAACAACAGAAAAGAAAGGGGTTTAATCGACAGAACGGGTTATTACAACGGAAATGAACGAAATCTATTATTTACACCTCGCTTGGACAGGGCACCTCTTCAAGGTGTGGACTCCTTTGCCAGAGAGAGAGAGAGAGAGAGTGAGAGAGAGTGAGGAGAGCGAGACGGTAAGAGACCTGAGGTAACTGCAATCGCAGACGCCAGTCTGCGATTACAGTTGTGTTTGTTTTGGGGGATTGTTATACGAATGGGTTGCTGCAAAGCGTAGCTAGTCAGTGTGTGTGTTGTTTTGTTATGTTTTGTGGTGCGTGGTGGTGTCGATATTGAGGAAGGTTGACAGCCATGCCATGCTGTTCTGAGGGACTACCTTTCGCGAGTTACCAGCTATACTATAGGAACGGCTCTTTTCGATTGAGGATTTTATCATGTAGATTATTACTAGACTTCGGCAAATATGCAAATAAAAATGTAGAACATATGCGCATGAATATGCACGTGTTTTACCCGAAAATATGCAAATATTTTACAAAATATGCATACAAATAAATAAAAAAATCGTTAAAATAGTAACAATTTTATTTAAAAAAAAAAGTGTACATAACTAAATATTTCCTACTATTCATTAAGATTTACATTTATTTTAAGTAACTACATTATTTTTAAGTATGAATAAACTTATTTAGAATTATGGTAACAATAAATGACCAAGTGGTGTTCAAAATTTTCTAACAAAAACTTGTGGCTTCTGTCTGAGTACATATATTTATATATGGAAAAACTTCGTTCAACATCAACTGATGTAACGGGAGCATTTTTCAAACTAACCAAAACATTTGGTTCTAAATTAATTGCTTCCGAAATATTTCCAGCTAGAACACTGACTACTTCAGAAAGAATATGGTAATTTTTATTTTTTTCCATAGTAGCTTCAATTTTTTTTAAAATATCTTTTCCAATATTACCTCTAACGTTCCGACAACATGACGCAAATTCTTTTATTAATGCTGTACTTTCGAACAATGACAGTTTTGGTGATTCTAACTGAGTAATTGTTTTTTGAACAAAACTAAAATTTGATTTTATAAATGAAAGTTCTTGTTGAAGCAAGTTACTCTGAAAAGTTTGTTTAGAATCCAAAAGAGATTGGGAACTTTCATCTGTTAACGTATCAATTATGTTCTTTATTTTAACAAAATGATCTGCATAAAAATTAGCTGCTTCTAACCAAGTTCCCCATCGCGTTAAAATAGGTTGTGGTGGAAGAGGAATGTTAGGTAGCATTTCTTTATAAAGTTCAATTCTTATAGGAGATTTAAGAAATACTTTTTTGACACTGGATATCATGGTATTTACAAGAGGAAACTTTTTTCGTATTTCCTCTGCAACTCTGTTTAATCCATGCGCTACACAAGTAACATGTATTAAATCTGGGAAAAATATTTTTAAATTTTATCCTGCTTTCACCATATAAGGAGCAGCATCCGATAAAATAAGCAGTAATTTATTAGAAGGAATAGTTGTCGGAAGAAAAAAAGTTGCTAATGTTTCTTGTATAAAACGCGAAATTGTTAAAGCATTTGTTTTCTCAAGTTGCTGGCATGAAATAAGATGAGATTTTGGTAAGGTATCTTCTTTAAGAACACCAATCAATAAATGAGCAATATACTTTCTGAGGAATAAGTGGTTTCGTTTACAGATATGTAAAAATAATTATCTGCAATTTCTTCCTTAATATTAATTAACACCGACGAGTATAGCCCGTTCACATTATTTCTTCTTAGAGACCGATCACTTGGAACATTAAGTTTGCAATATTTTTTTAGAAACGAACTAAAATTTACATTTGCTAATTTTGAAAGCGGTACGTTTGCAGACACTAATGCGCGACACAAGTCTTCATTAAAAGTTTCTTGCTCGTCTAATTTTTTTGAAGTAGATTGAAAACATTTAGCCATTGAAGTTTGATGTTTTCCTCCTATTTTTCCTTTTTTTGCAATGTGTGAAGCAGTTCTCACATGTTGGTCTATCTGAAATTTCTTCTCACATGCTATCTATAAATAAAAATAAAAACCTTTATTTTAACCCAACCTTTAAAATATAAAAATATACAAGGTGTTTTTGGTTAATCAAATAATTGGTTTGGAAAAAAAAAACACTCGCTAAGTGTTTTAAATGCAGTATTAATCCACAAATTAGTTTTTGTTACTAACCATTAGTACATCATATAACTTATTTTAAAATTCAACAAAAGTTTTTTTTTTGTTAATTCAATTACAATAAAAATAATTGTGTTTTAGAATCTGACTTCATAAAAAAAGTAAAGGTGAAAAATTTTTCTAAATACACACCATTGTATTGTACCATGGACAATTTTTTCTCCCTAATGGAAGCTATTTTTCATTTAAAAACAACCTACGAGTACTAAATTTCAAGTAAATTAATTTATTGGTTTTAAAGTTATTGTTGTTATTAACTAAAAGAATTTAATTTTTTTTAATTTTAACACCCTGTATCTCGAAAAGTAAATAAGTTTGACCCCTCATTAACTATATCGTTTTGTTCAATTTTTCGAGAAGTATCTACAGTCAAACGTTATAAGTGTCATTTGGAAACACCCTGTATGTATGAAATATTAGATATTTAATAGAAAATATTAGATACTTACAATTTTGCCACAGACTGAACAGTAGATTTTTCCCATATCCATAGACAGCTCTTTATAAGGTTTAATCCAAGTTGAAGCACTGGTTGTTTTAGGCATTATAAAATCACAATCTTCCTTTTTGTTACGCACAACGAGTGTTTACGCTTTGAATATCAAAACAAAAAAATGATTTACAAATCTGAGCATCAAATTAGAAATGTTTAGGTACCTAATTCAATAAATGGGAGATTTTGGAAAATCCCTAAATTAGGAACAAAACTATTAGCCGTTTACCTGCTGTTAAGATACAATAAATTGTGGATAGATTTGGGGATTAAATCATAAAATGCAAATGAGCGAACCCTTAGCGATTATCCAATAACTGAATGCCTCAGTGACCGAGACTTTCTAAGAATGTTGAGGGCTACTTAAATTGATCTTCTTTGAAATTGTAAATGTTTTGTACCTGTAGAGATTACGTACTTAGATCATTTCTTCATTAAAATGACTACAAAATTTTATATAAGAATTGAAATAAATTGGTATGTTTAAAAATTTTCAAAAACAGTATAAAAATCTGAACTTTTTATGCACTTTATGCAAACTTTTATACAAATATGCCAAATATGAAATATTTGCATAAAATATGCACAATATGCAGAATATGCAATATGCATATTTGCCGAAGTCTAATTATTACCATCTACAATATCTTACTGGCGTCGCTTCTAGGATGTTGAAGTACTTATTAGGAAGTTCGTTTCCACCCAAGCTTAGAAGTTGGGCCGGGAGGAAGGGAATTTTTCTAGTGAGGTGTCTGGTGAGTATGTGTTCTAGGCCGTGGCAAGAAGTTTTTAGAACCTCCTTAGCTCTGATGTTGGAGCTTGCTATGGTACGAATGAGTATCTCTTGACGAAAGTTTGGATTTTGCTCTCAATAATTGGTATGTTCGCTAGTTAGTGGATAAGTGTCGACGGAAAATTAGCACGCCTTCTTATGATCTTGCTCAAGATCTTACATTCAGTGGCCATAATGACATTGATTTGGCGGTTGTTTAGTAAGCAAAGAAACGGCTCTGTACTTAATAATAGGTCTGATGTAAGTTTTGTAGGTGTGGAGGACTGTCTTGCTCTGTGTCCTCCAAGATTTGCCTGATAGGGCTTCCAAGAGTCTAGCCCTTTTTCTCATCCCCCCAAGTAGTTGACTGAACCTCGGAACATGAGTTTAGATACATAGAGCTCTATCGGGTTGCTCTCGTCTTCAAATCGAAAGGTTCTCGGATTTCTTGTGTCTTGGTTGAGTTGAGAGGGACTCTCCATTTGTTGCACCATTTGAGAACTTTGTCAAGTTGGTCTTAAGACCTGCTCAGTGCAGAGCGGCTCCTTAGTTCCGTTAGTAGATAGTTCCGTCTACTGTGTCTGAGGCAGGCAGTGCTATATCGTCGGCATAGAGAAAGATGTTTTCATTTTGATTATAGAATTGTGTGCAAATGAGCGTCCAATGTTTGTAAGCGTGCCTACTTTGTTATATCCTGTGTTTTCAGATCCTGATATGTAGATGGTGTGGTGTTTTGTTTTAAAATACCCTAGATCTTTTCAGCGTGTCTCTGCTAGACCACATACGTTTATATTTTACATTATTAACTCTTTCTCTAGTATGTAAAGTTTTCTAGTTTAAAGAAGACGTTTGACGTTCCATGTCCCTATATTCATCCATTTTCTACTTTGAAGCTTCTGGTTTTATCTCTTTCTTTCAGTCGCCCATTTACCATGAGTGGTCTGGTCCGCACTGTTTCCGCCGGTTGAATCATCATGTGATATCCGCCCGTGAGTGTCTATTATCAAGCTAACAGTAGAAATCATTCCACTGTAGCCTTGACTCAGTAATTATATAGCTGCTCCGTATGCTATGCCTTCTGTTGATCCACGGGTGTGTATTAGGTAAGACCATCTTCACACGTATCATACATATCTGTATATCATATTGAGAACTCCCCCGCCCGTCCATCGCTTCAGAACTGCTCCTCCACGTAAGCTGAGACGAACCGAACATAAACCAGTCAAAGTAATAATGCCTAAATTATTTCGTTTACAATCAATAACTCTATGATTAAAGCCATATAAGTACGTAAATAAAAAAAATATTTTCAGCTAATACATATAAATTATCTGTTCTTGTACATATATTAAACGAACATAATCAATTGGGGCAATACAGACCTTTCTTAAGCACGCCCATTACGTATCTATTTGCTAACTGTGCCAATTGGCGAATTGGCAATGTTAAGCGGGGTAAAATCCTACATAAGCACGGATATTGGAACTGACCCGCACGTCTAGATTACATCGAGATAAGGATCAGCATATCAAGGGTAAACGAGGCCCAACTGTCCTACGATTTGTGTATAGGATTACCGAATATTTCTTTTTTATTTCTACATTTTTCAGTAAATTTAATTAAACAGACTAACAAATTCAACGGAGTAAAATTAAATTTTACAAATTTTTATTTTATTTGCTATATTAAATGAAGCATAGCACAATATTGTTTGATTTGCGAATTTTGATTGACTTCATTAACACCAAAAACGAAATCAATATGAACGTTAATCCTTTCGCTCTCAGTTACTTTCTGTGATAATTGTTCGATACCGAAAGCGTTTTTTTGTAAATAAATGATTTTATTGGTCATGTAAATATTTTAAAAGATATTTACCTACTGTTTGTAAACTTTGGACCTTAACGAGAATAATACATCCTCGTTATTAGAATATATAAAATAAATTTTGTACTGTTATTGTGCTTTATTAGCCACTGTATCTTCAGCCATTGTACTTTTATACCTTACTACTCCTTTTTTGTGATTGTAACATTATTGCTCTAGTTTTTAAGCGAAATTAAGTGTTGTGGTACGCATACTTCTTTAAGTATATTCCATAAGTAGTGATATTGACCCTGTCGAACGCTTTGCTAAAATCTATAAACCAAATATATAATGGGATATTAAAATTCCCAGATTTTTCTATTATTTGTGTTATGTTCAGATGTGCTCGAGTACGTCCATCTTTGGTAAGTCCTGTTTACTTTTGAGGTATTTCTCTTTGCAGAAAAGTTTTCAGTCCTCATTGATTATCTTATTTTTCTTATTCAGCCTGTATTCGTTTACTGCTGGACATAGGCCTCTTTCATTTGCTTCCATTGATTTCTACTCTTGGCAATTCTCATCCACTGCTTGCCCGCGACTTGTTTGATATCATCTGCCCACCTCTTCTGTGGTCTGCCTACTTCTTACCCGTTCTCTCTTGTTCTCCAGTTTGTTAATCTCTGTGTCCATTTTTCGGGATTATCTCGACCGACCCATTGCCACTTGAGCCTTGTTATACGTTCTGCGACATCAGTAAGCTTTGTTCTTTCACGAATGTCGATATTTCGAATCCTGTCTCTCAAACTAATCCCTAGCATGGCCCTCTCCATCGCTCTATGGGTTGTACTGAGCTGCTCTAAACGTTGTCTTTTTAAAGGCCATGGTCTCCAGTCCATATGTAGTTATAGGAAAGATAAATTTGTCATAAGCTCTACGTTTTAGACACATTGGTATGTATCTGTTCTTCTTCAAGATAAAGCTTAACTTGCCGAAAGCTACCCAAGACAATTGTATGCGTCTTTTTATTTCGGCTATTTGGGTTTCTTTGCCGATTTTAATGGTATATCCAAGATATAGTGGTCTATATTTTCAAGACTGACGTTGTCAATAACAATATTAGTTTGTACATTACTCATAATTTTTGTTTTGTGAAGGTTCATTTTAAGACCTATTTTATTTGACTGCTGATTTAATTCCTTGAGCATTTGCTTCCAGTTCTTTGATATCTGTACTAAATATACTGTGTCGTTCGCAAACCTCAAATGACTCAAACCTACACCATCAATGTTTAGACCTTTTGCTCTCCGTCGAGCTGTTTGAATACATTTTCCAATGCTAAGCTAAAAATCTTTGGTGAAATAGTATCCACCCTGTCTAATATCTTTACCAAGACGCATTTTTTCAGTTTTTTCGTCTTCATTGATTTTGATGTGGAATGTGGCCTGTTCATAAATGTTTTTAATAAGTGTAGTGTATCGTGAGTCTATTCGAGCATCCCTCAGGGATGACAAAAAGGACCAAGTTTCAATACTATCAAAAGCCTTGTGAAAGTCAATAAATGCCATATGTAGAGGTACATTATATTCTGTGTTTTTTTTTTCTACCAGTGTTCTGATGGTTTGTAAGTGATCGTTAGTACCAAACCCTTTTCTAAATCCCGCCTGTTCAACTGGTTGATAGAAATTAAGTTTTTTGTTATGCGGTTGGTTATTATTCTTGTTAGCAATTTGTATAAGAGTGACAACAAACTTATAGGTCTGTAGTTTTTAATATTAGTAGTGTCTCTTTCTTGCTATAAGTATTATTTCGGTGATTTCCCACAGAGTGGCTATTCTTTTTTCTATTAAGCACTTATTCAACAAAACTTCCACAACCTCTACAACGATGTTGCCGCCCATTTTTAACATTTCAAACATTATAAAATCCTCACCAGAGCTTTTTTATTTTTCATTTTCGGTAAGGCTTGTCTAATTTCCAAAGAAGTTATTTTGGGGAGCAGATATTTAGAATTCTATGGTCTGTTCCGGAGTTCTGTGTAGTAGATGTATACAGATTCTCATAAAACGTTTGTATTTCCTCGATTATTTGAGTTTTTTCCGTCACCGTATTCCTCTGTTGGTTTTTAGTTTTAGTTATTTTTGATTTTCCTTTAGTTAAATTTGATTTCAATACTCTCATGTTTCTATTGTTTTCGATGGTTTGCAATATTTGTTTTGTTTGATAGACTAACAAGTCTGACCTTATGCTCCTTTTAACTTCACTGTTGGTAGTCTTATACTCTGGTGATTCTTTCAATGTTCTTCTTCTTTCTTCCATTAAATCCAGTGTTATTTGTTTCAATTTCGTTTTTCCCGGATTTTTATTTTTACAGATTTTTTTTTGCAGTTGATGTTATGTCATTCGTTAATTTTTGTGTTATTTCATTTATGTCTTTCCTGTTGAATACTTGTAGAGGTTCTAGTCTCTTTTTTAGTTTGTCTCTCATTGATTGTGTGTAGTGTTTAATCACAAATTAATCCCGTAATTTGAAATCTTACATTATTCTTAACTTATTAACCTTTTATAGTTTCACCGTGTATAATTGAAACATTGTGAAAACATATCGTGTAATATTTTTAAACTTTTTGAACTATTTAAATAACTTTATTTTCTCTATTTCTTTTCTCATTTTCAAATGAACTTCCTAAGTATTGCAATAATGGCCTAGATTAAATTGTATTATAAGCTGCCATTTAAGGGCATGTCTGTTATAGAAAGTTACCTAAGCAACAACTAGGTGTAATTATTAGTAGCTGTCAATAAAACTATAAATTTGTACTCCACGACTTCAACATTTTATTGTATTACCATCGTCGATCAAAAAGAATCGGACAAAAGGGCATTAGAAAACAATTCGATCCTGATATTTACATCGGAACTGTCCATGTAGCATTATTTTGCTGGCATGCGAGATAAGAGAGATTTTTCTCTCGCATAGTTGTCCCATTTATGAAGGCTGCCTTATTTATTTATTGTCGTTATTGTAGATTTTGTCAGTCGTCAGGACCATTGCTTGGAATGCCATATTCTGTTACAGAGCAAGTGAAGCAATTTTTTCCGGTTTTTTTTTTGTAGATTTAAGCATTTCTGTTGTTATCATATCTGTAACTAGTGCTTTGGTTATACTTAAGTTGACTGATTGTCAGTATTATTTCATTCTCGAGTATGTTAAGTTCTTCTATGATTTCTTCAGGAGTTTTGTGAACAAGTTCCTGGCCTTGATCATCTTCATATAGATCTTGGCAATATAATCTCCATGTCTCTGCTATATTTTCTCTGTTAGTTCTCAGGGTTCCTGTGTGGTCTTCAACGGCCCAAGTTCTGGCTTTAAAGTCTTCTATTATGTATCGTATATAAATAGATCTCTTGGCTAAATAGATTTCTTGGCTAAATATTTTGATTGTGGCTCTCAATTTTTTTTTGAATATATTGTGATAGTATTGTTGTTTATCAGCCTTGCATCTTCGTTTTATTTTTGGTCTGGGTCTTTCTGTTTCTGGGTTTTATTTATGTTGAGGTCTTTTAAATCAACATTTTCTCTTTTACTATATAAACCACTAAGACAAAGGTTTATTCTATTCTTAAATATTTTAAGGGTTTCATCTGTTATCAATGTTAACAAAGTTTTTTTGTTTCACTGTAATATTTACCTGGCTTACTATGGCTTAATACTTGAAGTAAATACAAAATTTAAAATACAAACATAAGCTTACATGAAAACGAATATATAAGATAAAATACAAAAAAATACAAACGAATCAAATACATAGGTCAAAAACAACTGTCAAAGTTATTATAATTTTTTAGATCTCTTCTAAAAAATTGAATTTTGGCGGTTTTTTAGTAGATACTGTGTTGTAATCAAAAATTAAAATTATTATCTTGGTTTGGAATCGTTAAAGAAATCATATATTTGTGCGATTTAACATTCGAAGCGCATTGATCCGTTCTTCGTGTGTGATCGGTGTTTGGTTATTTAAAGTGTTAAATTTTTAAAATGGAAGTCAATACAATTGGTAAATGCATCCATCCGATCAAGGAAATACCATTAATATTTTTAATACTATGGATTTGGATAATGAAGAAAAAAACCACAACCAAACAACTTTTTTCCAGTTTTTCAGGTACCAATATTAATAGTACTAATGTAAATCAGTCGTTAATTACACATACCAAAAATAAATATACACAAGAAGATCAAGGGCCATATTTTGTTTATTTACAAAATAAAGACGGAAATATTGGTAAGCTACACAAAATTGCAACAGCACGTTTAATACTAAATGCAGAACCTACAATAAAAGATAATATAGGTAATATTAGCGTCATTGGTAGAAATAAAGTTAGAATTGAATGTAACTCTATAAAAGTACAAATATCTTAATATACAGTAAAAACCTATTAGACAAAAATTATGATACAAACTTTTTAGTAAAAAAGTGGTGTAATTAAAGGAGTAGATAAAGATATTTCAGAAAACTAATTAAAAAAAATATTGTTTGTAGATACGGTAATTTTAAGGTATTAAGTGTAAAAAGAATGAAAAGAAAATCAAACGACAAGTTGATAGAGACGGGTACTATAGTGGTGTCTTTCAGAGGACAAATGATATCAAAACAAGTTTTCATTGAGAGATATGAATCATAACAGATTACAGTGTCTCATATGGTCATAAGATATATGGTCATGTTACGACAAATGTAGAGAAAAAAAAGATGCGGAAAATGTAAACAAGAACGTGAATCTGAAGCATGCGACTTAATAGAAGCCTACTTCTATATTTTGTTTTGGAAAACACTCAGCATTAGACCGAGCAAAATGTCCTGAATTTGAGAAAAAAATGGGTATTAAATATCTTACGGTAAACGAAAATATGGCATTTGAAGAAGCAAAATTAAAATACAATAATACAGCTCTCTAAAAACATTAAATGTAGGTAATAGATATACAATAACAACAAAAAGAAAATGGAGCGAAGCTACACAGAATAAGTCTGTTTACCCATATTCGGAAGAACATGAAAATATCTTGACCAATCCTAGCACCCCTGATTACTCGCCTCCACCAATTCCTAAGAACATTGCAATGTATCACAAACAAATAACACAAAATACTCAGACAAACTAAAATCTTAGTGAAAATATATTAACAATATTAAATATTCTATGTATACATTTCTTGCTAACAGAAAAGAAACAAATTTTGGAAGAATTTAAAGACAGTCTAAAAAATGTTTAAATGGATCCAACAAGTAAAAGAATCTTGCAATAGAACTCACGATCGACAATACATAATAAGGGGCATTATATATTTGAAAATAATTATTTAGCTATACCTATTACTTAGTGAAACTTGGTTAAAACTAGATACAAACAAAAACTTTTCTCGATATAATATGTTTCACGAAGATGGACCAGACGGTTATGTATATTAAAAAATGAGTGGGTCAGGTTCTTCAATAGTTACAACAAACCATTTGTAGTGGGAGGAGACTTCAAATGTCATAATAAAATATGGGGATGTGATAAAACTGATCGCGAAGTGGGGGAAGAATTCAATTGTCATAATAAATTGCGAAAAACAATCATAAAACTGATTGCGAAGGAGTAAATCATTTTGAAGCCATGGAAGAATATGGACCTAATTTCTTAAATGGTGGTTCTGAAACATTAATTCGGGGTTCCCTGAATAAAAGTAAATCAGCTATAGATCTAAAAATTGCTCAAGAGATATCTTTTATATATGCTATTAACACACAGAAAATATAAGTCTGAGTTCAGATCACTATCCAGTAGTTATGAAGTTTATACATGACAGTAACGTAAATACGTATAATGATAATATTGATATAATTAGAAATAGAATTAAATGGGATATCAAAAAGGCGGATTAAGCAGTTTTCTCTTTTCTCTTAAACAATGAAAAAAAAGTGATAATAAAGGAAAAATATAGAACAAGAATATCAAATATTTCACGATTCTATAAATGAAGCTAGTAAAATTAGGATCGCAGAGAAGAGAAAAAAGACCAATCCAAAATTTAATAAACCATGGTGGAACAATGAATGTAGGGGGCTATTAAACACCAAACGAATAAAAGGTTATAATTTTAGATCAAGTTGAGCTATCCATTCAAGGCTTAAAAGTATGGTTGTGAAGAAGTCTCTTGGATAACCTCAGTCCTCTCATTTCCTTATATCCTAGAATAACAGTTAATATGGTCCCAGGCCATGGTTTTTATTTGTGCAACTCATTTTTCAAATTGTTATGCACTATTCAGTCTACTCTATACAGATTGAACGAATTTAAAACGGATCATACAATTTAATATAAATATGTCTGTTTGAACTGCATTTGAAATAGTGGACCAATATAAAAGTTGGACAAAAATAAATCCATACCTGGGTTTAGACATTGTATAAAATATCGTTCAACTATCTTTCTCGCAACAATGTTGTTTGCGTAACAATGTTGCCAATCGCCGTGTAATAACCGATTTGCGGATCTTTTTGAGAGTTATATCTTCTTATCTTTAAATAAATCGGATATTTGCCTATATTTTTCATTGTATTTACCAATCTACTACAACAACCTAATATCAAAAATAAACTTAATGGTTTGTAGTTATTTTCTTTTTTCCTTGTAAATATGTTATGGATAACACCTTATTTAAGAAACATCTAAAGAAATGAGGTTGGCCACACCGCTCAAAGAAGTGCTTGTCTAAAGAAGCGATAACTGGTTTGACAGCATAATAAAATCGTATATTTATGTGTAGCTTTCAATTTTTATGATTTCAGAATCCAGCAGCCCGCTGAAGTATTGAATTTTTATAATATAATTATTTGACAACCTTTTGTTGGCCAACCACCTACAGCAAAATTGAGCCGAAATACATAATATTTCATATATTGCGAATTTATTTTGTTCAATCTGTATATCTATTGCGTATTCTGCCTATGATAGAAGCGACAAGAACCGAGGATTTTGTCTATAATAGACGAAATGGCGTCGCTAGATGATCAAGAAACGTCGATCAAAGTTAAAACCGTTACCCGAAACCACTTAGAACGTATCTTTTTAGATTCTGTAACCGCTTGCAAATATGCTTATTTAACCTCTTACTTTAATTTATTCTCCTTTTCTATTTATGCATTTTTAAAAATTGTTTATTCCCTGTTTCACATATAACAAATTCTGTCATTTTTTAACATTATTTTTTGTTATTATATTTTTTAAGGCTGTTAAATTCTTTCTATACAAAGTTATTTCCTCTTTATTGCTTTTATATTTTCCTTTTGTATATTATGTTGACAAAGATGTAATTGTTTTAATAAAAATTCCCATTACCGGCCGGATTCGCACCCGCAACCCCCCAAGTTTGTACACTCATTAAGTTAATGTTCGTAGTTCTGCGCTAGCGAAGGGTTTATTTAAACGTTTTGGTTTAATTCGTATACATTGAATAATGGTGCTTGTATATTGACTCGCTGAATCCAGGATATTAGCTTTTGGATTCAAATTTTGACTGTTTTGCAGTTTTCCTTATTTAATTAGACGTCTTTCGCTGCGCGTTTTCATTTAATTTCCCTGTTTTACCGACCTATTAATGAATAATTTTTCATCAATGTTTCTTAATTTAGTTTTATTTTTCAAGATTAGTTATATATATTTATTAATTTTATTTATTTTCCAACTTTCTTTTACATCGCTACCAGTTATTTATAGGTCCACCTCATTATTTTTAATGAACTTTTCTAAAACCGCTTAACTTTGTTTTGGTCTACAGTTTTAACTTAATAAGTGGCATAGGAATTCAAAAAGATGCAGAAATCCAATTATAAATGAATTTAATTTTAATAAAATTTGTTATACAGGCTGATCTTCGCAAAAAAATAAATGATTTGAATTTCAGACATAGTTTAGGTTGACCTTTTAAAGCGAAGCTTCCATACTAGCGTTGTATGACTTTTTCTTTATAGTAAAATGCTAAGGCGAGTTTCTAGTCGTCATATATTTATTCTAAGCAGGTTTAAATCAAAAACTGCATGAAAAAAATACCATTTAAATGCACACAATAATGAAAAGTAAAACATTCATAGAATATTTAATAAAAAAATAAAAAATCGATACTCGAATTCGATTTGTAACGATTCTCAAATGTCAAAATTAAAAGTCATCAGATCATAAATGTCATCCAATTAATAGAAATAATAAATGGTATATTTAATGAAGCCTGATTTCATTATTAATTTAAAGTAACTATTGAATTAAAACTTTAAGTGTAAATTTTAGTTTCATCACTCGGTGGTTTCATACATACTACAAATCAAAATATACCCGGTGGAAATCTGTCAATTAACTTATAGCTTTAATCTCAAAATTCTGACAATTGTCTTTGACTTACATCAAATTTAATTTAAATGTTATTTCTTTTATTTAAAATCAGGCTGTGTAGTTCGTTAAGTTTATCTTCTGTCGAAAATTAATTATTTTTCAAGATACAGTTGGGTCAATTTCAAAAAAAGATGAAAACCTACAATTTTATGCCTGTAATTAGTTTTTTTAATGTTTATGCTTATATTTATTTTTAAACTATGTATTTATCATTAATCTAAATGTACAAACTACAATTTGCAAAAAAAATATGACCATAAATTTTTTAGAAAAAATAAAGTGAAAAAAAAACATTACCATGTCCCGGTCGTGTGATAGATTTGAGTAAACAGCTGATACAGCATGATCAAAAGTTTTATTTTAATAAACAATTAGTATAATTCAATATCCTTATATGTACATAGAACAACCTTTTTTGATATTTAACATCACCAACATTTAATTATAATCTGGCAATATCTAAAAGTATTTGGTTAACCTTCATCGGGTGGAACTATTCCCCCACCAACACTTATGAACCCAGAAAAGAAAATTCTCGAAGCAGTTGCTAATTAGATGCGAAATAGGTGAGTCGTTCGACTATTTGATGAAGTGTAACCGCTTTGACGACATTACCGTGACCGTCAGATATTTTTGTGCTGTTGCAAACGAAGTTTTGTAAATACCTTGGATTATTTGGAGCAATTTTACTGCAAGGTAGGATTAATTTGACTTTTATATTATTGTACAATACTTAAACAATATTTGGTATTTTGCTCATTACCATGTCAGAAATGCTTGACATTACCATGTCTTTTAAATGACACGGTAATGTTGTTATGACACGGTAATGTTTAAGGTAGCCATTATAACGACTAAAATAGACATTTTATCTATTTCAGATGGCCAAGCAAACCGCCAAACAATCTAGGGAAGATATGTTGAGTAAGAAAAAAGAAAGAGAACGTGCAAGAAGACAGAAAGTTAAGAACAATCCGGAAGAATATGAAAACCAAAGACAGAAAGAAAAGGAGCGTTACCAGAAAAGGAAAAGCGAAGGCAAAATTAAACTTATTTGCGATTTAAGTGACAGAGATAAAAGAAAAAAAACGAAAAACATGGATACATCATAATAGAACATACAGGGAAAAAAAAGAAAGTTAACTGATATTGAGAACGAAGCTCTTTGCAATACTCCTACACCATCAGTGGTTGACATAAATGAAGACCAAATTGTAGAGATTGCCTTGTCACAAACTGAAATTAATTTGAGAAGAAAAATATCCCGTCTAAAGATGAGGGCACACCGGGAAAGACTTCGACAAAAAAAAGAAATAGAAAGTCTTAAAAATGAGAATAGGAAGCTAAGATCCAGGGCATTGAAAGAAAAAATTGCAGCACAATATAGAAGTCCAAATGACAAAACTAATACGGAAGAATGTCCTTCGCCAGATTTGACTCCCAATACAAAAATCAACGTTACTCTTGAAAAGGTTGGAGTTGTAGTTCCCAACAGTATCAAAAAGGAGTTAGTTTTTGGAGAGTGTCTAAAGCAGCAGTTAAATGCAAATTTCAAGAGTATTAAAGGTCATCGTTCAAAACAAGTATTTGCTGAAGTAGTAGGAGGAGGCATTCTTAAAAAATATGGAGTAACATGTAAGCTTAATATGTCGCAATATCTAAGCACGTCATATGCCAAGTCGCAAAAAAAGAGAGCTAATGTAAAGATAAATTCTGGTGAAAAGAGATGTTATACAATTTTTCGAAAATGATGATAACAGTCGTCTGTGTGCGGGAAAGAAAGAGTGTATTACATACAAAAAAGTTAAAAAGCAAAAACGCTATATGAATTACTCACTTAAGTCTTTGCATCAGAAATATTTAAAAGAAAAAAATGTAAAATATCTTACACTACATTTTGCCGTCTTAGACCTTTTGGGTAATGGCACCAAGACTTGGCTCCCGGGACACTTGCTTATGCATAACGCATGAAAATTTTCGTTTGATCGTTTCCAGATTACACTTTGAAAAAATTATAAATTTGAAAACTCCAGAGGAAGTTATTAGAGCTGTTACGTGTACCCTCCATAATGAAGAATGTTTAAGTCGACAGTGTAATACTTGCAAGGAAATTCAAGTTCCAGTGAATGAATTTAATGCCAACAGCCAATGTCAATATCAGAAGTGGTGTACTAAAAAAGAATCCCGAGTTAGTAGTAAGACTGGTAAGACGATTATTGTGCAGATAACTTTGAAAGAAGATATTACAATATCTCACTACAATCTTGTCAGGAGGTGTTCTTGCTTCTACCAAAATACATGCTACACGTCAGAAATATCTACCATCAGCACAGAACATTATCAACAATCAAAAAGTCACTTAATGAGTCCGAATTGCTTCTTCATATTGACTTTTCGGAAAACTATTCATGCAAATATTCCTCTGAAGCACAGTCGGTTCATTTTGGCGCATCAAGGCAGCAAATTACATTGCATACAGGTGTTGCTTACAGCAAGGATCAGGTAAGCTCATTTTGCACTATATCTCCGAGTCTTAGGCATGATGCCAAAGCAATTGCTGCTCACTTGATTCCGATTTTAGAACGTTTTTCTACGCCTTTAATAAATACCATATATTTTCTTTCGGATAGCCCTAGTACACAATACCGCAACAGGACGATGTTTAACCCTAGAAAGGTGGACTATCGTAAATTTGACGACGCTCCTCGGTTTTCGTCGCAGTTCGGGTGCAGTCGCGTAACCTCTGCCCATACACTTCTCAGTAGCTGTTTCTTTAGTCTTGATTTAACAGGCGGTGAGTGTGTTTCTCCACTACTGTATTTATGTATTAGATTTTTTGAGGGCACGTCGTCAATTTTACGAAAGTCCACCTTCTACGTTAGTTTTTTTCTCTCAAGTTTATTTGGACGCCGGTGACGTTTTTGGTAAGTCGTTATCTAATTCTTTTTTATATTTGTAGTAAATATTATTTTATTTAATTGTAGCACTATGTCATCACGAAAACCTTTAACGGCAAGTGAAATAAACGATGAAATACAGCGTATAATGAATGGTGAAGATAGTGAGCAGGAACCTTTTGAAGATAGTGAAAGTGACTGGGAGTTAGAAGAAGATGCTTTGGAGTTTGAATCGGACGATTCAGATGAAGAAGATGACTCTAAAAATAGTGGTAATTCCAAAATTTTCCAGCCATCCAGTGTATCCAGTTCATCTGTAAATTTAATGGATGCAGATATAGAAGCAATAGTGATGGAAAGCGAAAAATCTACAGAAGAAGTACCTGGAACATCAGGTGAGAACTCCACTGTTTCTCAGTTTATTGTAAATCCGGGAAAGGCTCTAAAAGGTAAAAACGGGCATAAGTGGTCAAACAAAATACCTTCATTGTCAAAAAGAACGGCAGCTAGAAATATTATTCATTTTATAGCTGGTCCCAAAGGAAATGCCAAAAACTACACAAAAGTTGAAGAATATTTCTTACATTTTTTTTCAGAGGATATATTATGTCGTACTCTGTTACACTCAAATACTGAAATTACAAGACAATCTAAAAAATATGCCAGTCGTCCTAATATTTCTGACATGAGTAAAAATGAGCTACAAGCTTTATTGGCAATTTTGATAATGTCTGCAGCAAATAAAGACAGTCATCTATCTGTGAAATATATGTTTGACAGTAATATATCAGGAAAATTTTATCAGGCTTGCATGAGTGGTCAGCGTTTCAAATATCTAATAAACTGTCTTAGATTTGATGAAAAGGAAACACGAAAAGAAAGGCAGCAAGATGATCCTTTTGCGCATATACGCGAAATATGGGACATTTTTATTACCACCTGCAGAGAATCATATACACCTTCATCCTATCTGACTATTGATGAACAGTTAGTAGGATTTCGAGGACGTTGCCCTTTTCGAATGTATTTACCTGATAAACCTAATTCGTATGGTCTCAAAATCGTAATGATGTGTGACAGCTCTTCGAAATATATGATCGATGCTATTCCTTATTTAGGCAAGAAAACCAATACAAATGGTTTGCCGTTGGGTACATATTTTGTAAAGGAACTTACAAAATCAGTTCACGGTAGTAACAGAAATATTACCATGGACAACTGGTTTACATCAGTTAGCTTAGCAGAGGAGTTACTAAAAGATCAGTATAAACTGACAATTATCGGAACTCTTCGCAAAAATAAAAGAGAAATTCCACAGGAATTGTTAAATGTAAAGAACAGAGTCCCCAATACATCTATGTTTTGTTTTGATAAAAGAAAGACATTGGTATCATATATGCCAAAGAAAAATAAGGTAGTTTTACTTCTTTCAACACTTCACGAAGGTGCTGATGTTTCCAAAATAAATGGCAAACCCACTATAATAACTGATTATAATGGAACAAAAGGCGGAGTGGATACATTTGATCAAATGTGTTCGAATATGAATGCGGGTCGTAAAACGAGGAGATGGCCTTTGTGTATCTTCTATAATATGATAAATATTGCAAGTATTAACTCGTATGTTATTTACACCACAAACACATTAAAAGCAAACAGAAAAGTTTTATCCAGATACGAATATATGGTTGAATTGGCTCGTCATCTCGCCGAACCCTGGCTGAGAGAACGATTGTGTATTCCAACTTTACGTCGAAATCTTAAGCAAAATATTAAAGATGTCCTCAAAATTTCCGAAGAAGTTGAACGTCCGTTACCTGAAAAAAAGAAACGCAAGGCATGTTTCCATTGTCCTAGTAAAAAGAGGCGCATGACTACCACATATTGCAACCAATGCCATCACGCTATATGTGGCGAACACCGAGGTAATATATGTACAATGTGTGCAAACGAGTAGTGTACATCGACTTTATTTATCTGTGTACCACTGACTAAGGCTTACATTTTTTCTAATTTTTTGTAATAAAAGTGTTTATAATTACATTTGTGTTTTTTTTCAATTTTTTGTTAGATGTCGTAAAAATTACGATAGTCCACCATAACTGTCAGTAAATAATAGTCCACCTTTCTAGGGTTAATATCATTGGGTATTATTTGCCAACGAAATTTAGAAATATAAACCACATTTCTTGGTCATACAGTGAGGCTGGACATGGCAAAGGTGCCCCGGACGGAATTGGGGCAACCTTACAACGTACAGCGGACCGATTGGTAGCGGAAAATACAGACATACCCTGTTACGAAAAATTTGTGAACGTAGTTAAGAAAAATGTATCTAACATACATATTAATACAGTGAGCGATTTGGATATACAAACCGTAGATAACGAAATGACTGAAAGTTTTGGCACGTTTAAAAGTACAATGCTTGTGCATAATGTAACATGGTGAAGATTAAAGGAAGAACTACACTTTAACACATTGACTTGTTTATCTTGCGATATTGGCAAATCTTGCACCCATTACGACCTTGGACATATAAAATTACAAATTAATCCATTGGAGCATCAAGATATTGAAGAAATTAATGAAGCAACCAATACTGAAATTACCGAGAGTCCCATACCAGACGATAAACTTTTAAGCGTCACTCATAAACCTGATTCTGATATTCCTGAAGAGGACAAAGATAATCAATCACACATTAAACCTAATGAATGGGTGGCTGTTCTGTTTAATGATTTCTGGTATCCGGGAGTAGCTTTATCTCTGAAGCGTAAGTGTTTGGAAATTCCATTTATGGACAGAAAAGATGGGGATTTAATTTTGGCCAAAAAAGCGTGACATCCAATTTATTCCATGTACTGAAATTTTGTGTAAACTGTCCAAGCCACCTGTGCAACGCTCTACCGGACTTTTTGTTGTTCCGGAGTCTAAAATTATAGACGAATTGGTGTAATTTTATTCTGCATATTTAGTGTGTTTTATATGCAATTTTTATTTTTAAGTATTTGATTGAATTATAATTTTTGGTTTTTTTTGTATAAATAAACAGCACACTTGTTTTTATATGTTTGTAGTTTTTGTGAGTTAGTGAAAAAAATACTTACTGCTAATAATATTGAAAAAAAAATCAGTTCTTAAAGGGCAAAAAATCGCACATTTCCAAATTTTATTAGGGTTGTTCCAACTCGATACAAATCCGTTCTTGAATCGTTGCGCGCATGCGCAATAGCGAATAATTATGCGCAGTAACACATTTTTCGTTACTGCGCGGTTCACGAACCGTTCAAAAACGGTTTTGTATCGAGTTGGAACAAACCTTATATCTTTGGACATTACCATGACAACAATTTAACATTGCCATGTCATCTGTACATTACCGTGTTTGACAAATCTCATTACCGTGTCATTTTTTAATTTTTTTTTTGAAAAATATGAGGGGTACATAATTTTTTTTAAATAATTTTAATATAATTTGTATATTTGCACCAAAATAAATTATAAAAGTAATTTATTTGTAAACTTTCCAATGTAATACTCAGTTTTCGTTATTTTTTGAGAATGACCAGTTATGTCTTTATTTAAACAGATTGAACCTTTAATAAAACTTCCTAACAGCCTTTTTAAAATACAGAATACAACAATCACAACAGGCATACAACCACTATAAACGAATTAGAAATAAAACTAATACTTTGGTTACACAAATAAAAAAGGAACACTGGCAGAGTTTCTCAAAACAGATGGAACACGACTTCTACGAAACACAAAAAAAATATGGACAATGATCAGAGGACAAAGAAAAGAGATGAACGAACTAATAAAAACGAAACGCATTTAGAAGGAAACATGGTTAAACTTTTTAGATCCCCATTTGCTAAAAGTAACGATAATGAACCACCAACACCAGATGTGATGACAAACGAAGAAATATATATTGATGACGAACATGTAAAGGAAGCATTAAGGAAATAAAAAAATGAAAAATCACTTGGAGAGAACAGAATACCGAACGAACTCCTAGGGTACGAAGGACCAGATCTGACCAAACAACTATTAAAACTAATCCAAAAAATAATAAAACAAAACAAAATTCCTCAAGAATGGAGACCAAGCATCCTAATACCTCTCTTTAAAAATGGATACAAATCGGACCCGGAAAATTACAGAGGAATTAATTTATTAAACACAACACTAAAATTAATAACCAAAGTGATAACAAATAAATAGAATAAAATTGTAACACTAGCAGAAGAACAACTAGGTTCTAGGTCAGGAAGATCACACACCGACGCTATATTTATAATGAGGCAAGTGCAAGAGAAATCGTTAAAATACAGCAAACCGGCATATCTATGTTTCGTAGACCTTACGAAGGCATTTGACCGGATCAAATTAAAATACGTTATCCACTTACTGTACGCAAGAGAGATACCTCTAGGAATAATCAAAACGATCGAAAATATCTACCAAAACAACACAAAAAAGTAAAAGTAGAAGAAAAACTAACCGTCACTATTGAAGCTAGCTGGCAATGGGATAAGACAGGGAGATTCCCTGAGTCCCTAAAAAGTAAGAACTAAAAAGGGATACAAATGGAAAAAAATAACTTGGAATAATATGCTATGCAGACGACGCAATACTACTTTCTCAAAGTGAAGATGATTTACAACGTATGCTGCACCAATTTAATATACCTAACTGCCAGAAAATTTAACATGTTAATTTCCCCAAAAAAGACAAAATGCATGGTTACAACAGCAAATTTACTAAGATGTAAATTGGAGCTGGAAGGTCAGATAATGAACAAGTGATGAAGTTTAAATATCTAGGCATCACATTATCTAACTACGAAAACCTAGAAACTAAAGTGGAAGATCAAGTGAATATAGCAAACAGAGCCACAGGCTGCTTAAATGAAACAATATGGAGAAATAAAAATATTGGAAAAGAAACGAAGGTAGAATTTACAAAACAGGCATCAGACCAATAGTGACATACGCGGCAGAAACAAGACCTGACACAAAGAGGACAAAAAGGATGTTAGAAACAGCAGAAATGAAAAATTAATGGTAAGACACTATAGGACAAAGCTAGAAGTACAGATATACGACGTAGATGCAAGGTGGAGAACATCAAGAACTGGGTAAGAAATAGAGGAGTAGAATGAATCCATCATATAAACCAAATGACAACAAATAATAAAGTAGTAAAGATGGCAAGAGACGGATCCCAAAAGGGAGACGATGAGTAGGAAGACCACGAAAACGATGGAACGACAGACTTTAATTGGAAGCACACTGAAAAACAGATAGTCATGTCTATATAAAAAGAAGAAGAAGGTGAAAAAGAAGAACAAAGAGCTAAGGAATGTCATTAATAGATATAGCAAAGTTTATCATCGCATTAAATTTGTGAAAAAAATCATAAACAAGTCAAACGAACAAACATGAATGTACAAATGTATATAGAGAAAATATTAATCAGCACATATTTTTGGGGAAAAAGCTGGTTCACCAGTTCAACAGTTATTCTATATTATTATTATTATATATTAACGTATATTTAGTATATTGGGTTAGGGCAACAGTTTTAAAAAATATATAAAAAGAATTTTACAGCAATTGTATTAAGCAGACAGTACATTAAAATGTATTAAATAAATGATGAAATAGTTCAAGTTGAAGGAAGGACATTAGAAGTTTGAAATTTGTTTTAATTCTTTTGTAAACGACACTAGCTCTGTCACACAAAAGCCTTTATGTTGTGCTCTTTTTGAGTTTAAATCTAATCTGTCTCAAAACTCTCCGGAGACTTGTTCTGAGAAGTTTAAATATATTTCTTTCTTCTAATTTCTGTAACATCGAGATACTGAATCTAAAGAAAAAATGTTTTTTCTTTTCTGCATTTTATAATATAGTCTCAAGTGCATTTCAAATTTGCAATCTTCGGAAAGACCTTTAATCAATTAATTATTAGATTAATTACTGATCTGGATCTACTTTAACTTGGAAACTACACACATCAACTATACTCAGACAACACTAGAAGAAACTCTGAAAGTGAATATAAAAGTGAACCCTCCCCAAAATATTGATGTTAGAAGTAGTAAGGGCAATCAAACAGAGCAAATGGGAAAAAGCACCAGGTCCAGACGACATATATATATATATATTATATATATATATATATATATATATATATATTATATATATATATATATATATATATATATATATATATATATAGTATTATATATTATTATAGTATATATATATATAATATATAATATTAGAGTGTGTGTGTTTGTTGTGTTTGTATTTGAAAAACTACCTGTTGTTTGTAATGTTTTTATTCAAATTTTAAATGTATTTTTTAATATTTTAAACATGTTTGTGACAGTGTTTTTTACAACTAGGACCACTGAACATTTTCAATGTAGGTTTTTAAATGTTGATTTCCACACTGTACTATAATAGGTTTTCCATTTAGGTGCTGATGAAGGTGACAACATATCACCGAAAATTTCACATATAGAATAAAGTTCTACACCAAGCTGGCTTATACCATCTTAGCTGATCCTTGTTTTGACGCTTTCCGAAAGTTACCTCCAAAGAATTATATATATATATATATATATATATATATATATATATATATATATATAGAGGTTCTAACAATGTCGAGTGAAGACAATCTAGATGCCTTGGCAGATCTTTTTAATGACATTTATGGGTCCTGTCAAATACGATTGGCTTCAATCAACTTTTATACCAATCCCAAAAAAGCCAAACGATAACAGTTGCGATCACTTCCGAATAATCAGCTTATTGAGTCAGGTCCTAAAACTCTTCTTGAAGATAATTCACACAAGAATATACAACAGATGTAAAAGAGATATTAGCTCCACACAGTCGGTTTCAGACAAGGATTTGGCACAAAAGAAGCACTCAATAGCCTAACTGTCCTTCTTCAGAAATGCAACGATCAGCAAAAAGATGTCTTCCTAAGCTATATAGATTACCAAAAAGCGTTCGATTGTGTTAATCATTTAGAATTAGTAAGATTGCTCCAGGAACGTTCGATAGATGAGAATGACTTTAAAATCATAAAGAACTTTTAAATAAATCAAGTGGCAGCTGTGAGAGTAAGACTGGAATCTACATCATATTTCTTAATCGAAAAAAGTGTACGACAGAGTTGTGTTCTGTCGCCTCTCCTTTTTATTCTTTATTCTGAAACGATTTTCGATAGAACCTTAAGTGACACGATAAGTGACACTGAAGATGAAATCAAAATCAACGAACAGACTATTAGAAATCTTTGCTATGCTGATGATACAGTCATAATAGCTGATAGCCAAAGACTAATAGATAGAATAAACAATGAGGGAGAACGACTGGGCTTAAGATTAATTTAGATAAGACGAAGGTAATGGTGGTTAGTAGAACACGAAATATACAAATAAATATAAGAGTAAACAATATAAACATCCAAAATGTCCCCAAGTTCAGATATCTCGGTAGTTGGATAACTGAAGGTCTAGATCCAGACATAGAGATACGTAGCAGGACCGAACAAGCCAGAACAGCATTTACTAATATGAGAACCTTGCTTAGCAACAACAGCCTTAACTTAACGCTTTGATATTGCTTTGTTAAATGTTACATTTACTCCATACTGCTATATGATGTAGAAACCTGGACCATAAAGGCCAATGTGATGAACCGATTGGAGGCCTTTAAAATGTTTGTATTAATAAATAATATATAAAATGTCGAAGTATGCAATTGAATGGGTAGAGAACGAGAATTGTTTCCAATAATAAAAAGAAGAAAAACAAGCAGGGTCATATATTTCGAAATTCCAAGTATCAGTTTTTAAATTTATTATGGAAGGGAAAGATAGAAGAAAACGGGGACATCGGAAGAAAGAAATAATCATAGCTTAAAAACATAAGTAATTGGACAAACCTCGAGCCATGCACTATTTAGAGCCACACAAGATCGAGAGGAGTATGCCAGAATTGTTGCCAACATCCAATAATTGGATAGGGTATCATAAGAAGAAGAAGAAGGAAAGACCTATATAAGTATAGTCTTTGGGTGTCGGCGAGGTTGGTAGCCCAACATTTTTTTCACTGAGTCCACTTTTTAATTTTCGCAAAACGGACCTTAACTTTGTTTGACTAATACAGAGTACCTTACACACACGCTTATAATAACAAAATACTTCCATTGGTTTTCTCAGTAGTAAAATAAGCATGTACATTAATTATAAAGTTATCTATATCTAAAACACGCCTCGGCATTTTTGGCTTCCGTAAACAAACACAATCTTTGAAATTAGATAGTATTAGATTATGTCAATATATATTTTTTTGAAGTTATATATTCAACTGTCAGTAGATCCTTTTTATTGGAATAATAATTATTAGAGCAATTTACTTTCGTGCTTCTTAAGTTGCACAGTACAATATTGGTTATTGTGATTATTCAAAACGGTCGTCTATTCATGGAGTAAACTGTATGTAAAAATTCTCAAGCATATACAGATTCATATAAACTTACCGATATTTTATAAACTTTGCAACACTTGATATTTGATTTTTCTTTTCTTACTTTTTCTTCTGTTAATAAGAAATATTTATTTAAAGACATTACTTAAGGTATATCTTAGATATAAAATTTATTTTATATTTACGAATTTTTCTAAACTTATGTTTTTTGGTTAATATCTTTATTTGTTGTTTACTTACAGAAAATTGGGAGCTCTAAAAGTATGAATACCCTGAATATATCGTAAAAACATAATAATTCCTGCTCTGTCTCGTGACAGACTGGCGTCACAGATGGATAAAGTGGATAAAATAATTTGACGTTTTTGGAGGAAACCGTTTCCATTTTAAACTGAAATTGAATTCCGGCCTGAGTTATTTATGTCGTAATGAGGAGAGGGAAAGAATTTTCACAAGTGCACATACTTGTGGAATTTGTGGAAATGCTTCTCGAATTCGGTCGCTCTTTCAACAGTTTCTGTGTTGTTGGCAAACCACAATATTTGCGAATCTATATTGAGTACGAACGTGAATCACGTACGGACGATGCACCACTTGTTTTTAATTAAAAAGGAAAAAGAATATTAAAATTAATGAAAATACGTGAGCAGAACCCTAAAAAGTTGGTGAAATATGAGGTTTAAGGTATGGGGTCACATAAAGTATATTCACGCAAATACAGTGTACAAACAATAAAAACGAATATGTGCCATTTTTCTTTAAAATCGAAGTTCTGAAAAAAGATCCTAAAAGAGCAAACGCTAGAAAATGTAAAGAACATAAATTAATTAACATATTAATACGCTGATATGACTGACTGATAACGCACATATGGTTAGACGAAAGAATACCAGCACGATGGAAGGAAAACATAATAGTGCCCATCCACAAAAAAGGGGACAAAAAACAAAATGCGCGAATTAAAGGGGAATATCACTTCTAAACACGGCATATAAAACCCTCTTAAACATCATTCTAAGTAGACTAATCCCTTATGCTGAAAATGTCCTAGGCGAATATCAAGCCTGGTTTAGGGCAAACAGATCGATTTCCTGTCTTATTCCATTGCCTGTATCTATAGGTTCCGTAAGTTATCATGTTGTTTTGATAGACGTATTTAAATGTTTTTGTTATATTCAGTGGGATCTTTTTATTATAAAAGAGATCTTCTTCTTTTTCCCTCTTGTATATAGCTTTTAAAGCCTGTTTCTTCTTTATTATTAGTCTCCTTAATTGTTTAAATTATCGCATTTTTTGTTCTTGGTCTGCCAATACTTCTTCGTCCATTTGGTGACTTATCTCGTGCTATTCGCACTATCCTATTCTCTGCCATTCTACTAATGTGTTCGTTCCACTCCTGTTTCTGTTTTGTCACCATCCATTTATGTCTTCTATATTGCATGCTCTTCTTATGTTTTCGCTTCTCTCCGTTTCCAATAGACTTTTACCTGATATTCGTCGGTTTATTTTTACTTCTGTTGTTTCTAGTAATCGTCTCATTTTAGATGTGTTAGGTGTTATCTCCGCCCTGTATGTTAATGCAGGTCTCATTTCTGCTTTATAGATTCTTGTTTTTGTATATTGTCCTAGGTGTTTGTTCTTCCAGATTGTGTTGTTAAGAGATCTCGCCGCTTTACTTGCTTTTAAATTTCGTATTTCTTCTTCAACATCTCCGTAACAAGTTATATCCATTCCCAGATATCTAAATCTTGCTTTCTGCTTTATTATTTTTTTTTTAATTTTAATTTTACATCGTAGTGGGTATTTAGATATTGTCATACATTTGGTTTTTTCTGCTGATATTATCATACTGTAATTCTTGGCTATTTAATTGTAGATATTTGTTAATCTTTAGAGCTCGTCTTCTGCCTTTTCGATTAATGCGGCGTCGTCTGCATAACATAATATTTGGATTTCTTTGTTCTCCATTTTGTAACCATGACCTTTACGTACTGTCTTTATTATTTCATCCATTATTGTGTTAAAGAGAAGTGGGCTTAACGACTCCTCCTATCTGACTCTTCTTTGAACTGGTATACACTGTGTTAGTTTTCCATTTATCTTTGCGTGTATTTGATTATGGAAGTAGAGGTTTTCGATGGTTTGCATAATATTGATTGGTATGTTTCTTTTATACAATAGGTGTAAGATGTCTTCGACTTGAATGCAATCGAAAACCTTGTCACCAATTGTACTCGATGGCCTATTCTGTGATTTGTCTTTTCTATTACGAAGGTGCATGTCTCCTTGCATTCTTTGTTACATCGCTTCTATTTTCACTGACCACTATCGTTTTTAGTTTTTTTGCTTTTAATAACCCTATGGGGCGCTTTTATAACATTTTCTCTGTTTGTTCTCTTGTTTCCCATTGTTTTTAATTTTTTAGCTATTTAAAATCCGCGATAGTTTGCAGGATGGTTTTCTCCACAATGAACACATTTTGGTTTATCTTCCGGTTGTTTTTGGCAATCTTTAGTAAGGTGTTTACCAATACATTTTTTACATCTTGCCCCCTTTTTACAGTATTTCCACGTGTGTCCGCAAACCTGGCATCTTTTACATTGCGGGAGTAATCTGGAACTACTGAAAGGCTCAGCTTCTCAGCTCTAATGGCTTTATATTGTCGTTTTTGTGAATCTTTTACTATTTCCTCTGGTGACCAGGTGTGATGTTTTTTTTAACAACTCTAATTGACCTCTCTTGCTTATTTTCATAAGTGTGGTACAAAAGGTTACTCGCATATATCATTTGAAAATATTATATAATAATAAAATATGAAAAACTTAAACAAAAAAATAAATAAACCAAAATCAGATCGTTTAGGTAATCAAGAAAATATTTTTAATAAAAATAATAACGATAGCAGGATATAAGTAAGTCAACAATCTTCTTTTCATCATATATTTAATGAAAGACTCAATTTAAATCATGTATTTTTTCACTAAACTAGTTATCAAAAATAATCTTCTAACAATAAGGTTATGTCAACTTCTCATACACAATTTAAACTTGATATATCTATTTATAATGAAATTAAAACGTAATAAAATAAAAAAACTTAAAAGTGACCTAACATTTAACATTTCTAATGCTACAAATTTGTTTTATTAACACCAGAATCTTTTCAGCTATCTCTTGATGCCAAGATTATCAAGTTGTCTTCCAACTCTGTATAAATTGGTTACATCCTGTGTAGCCCGGCGTATTAACCAATACTGTGTTCTAAAAAATATCATAGAGCCTCAATAGAAAGGATGTGCTAAGTGTTTCGCAGTGCATCGACTCTGTCATTTCAAAAAACGAAATCGCTTTACTGCTTTCAGCGACTACAAGAAAGCGTTTGATTTAGTGCTGCATGAATGGCTTATAGATATATTAAAAATATATAAAGTCGATGATAACATTTTTAAAACATATAATGTTAGATTGGAAGACAAAAATTCACCTCCAAATACCTAGTAAAAATAATATTGAAACTGAAAATATTGCAATCAACCGGGGCTTTTTTCAGGGGGACTCGTTGAGTCTCCTCTGGTTCTGTTTAGCGATGAACCCACTATCTCATCTACTTATTTAGAATCTGGTATTAAAAATAAAAATACTGTTGTGACGAAGCTTAATCATTTGTTGTATATGGATGATTTGAAATTAATGGCTTCCACTCGAAACCACTTAGATCAGATGATAAAAACTGTAGAAAATTTCTCAAATGATATTAGTATGCACGTCGGCCTTGACAAGTGCCGTGTCTTAAATATGATCAAAGGAAAGGTTCAGCCCGGCGGATTCGATATGCAAAACGGCCAGAACCTCGAGGCCATGGGTAAAAACGATATGTATAAATACCTCGGAATAAAGCAAGCACAGAAGATTGACTATAAGCAAATGAAAACTGAGATAACTACTGAGTTTACATGAAGGGTAAAACAGCTGCTTCGTTCACACCTTTACAGTAAAAATTTGTTTAAGGTACTAAACACCTACGCATGTTCCGCTCTTAGCTACTCATTTAGTATTATTAAATGGTCAAAAACGGATGTAGAAAATATTCATCGAAAAGTACGAACACACCTCACAAAGGCACAAGAACACCATCCTCGAAGTGCAGTAGAAAGAACGACATTACCGCGATGTTTAGGAGGACGAGAACCTATGGATATAAGCGACCAATAAGAAAAAAGATTACTAATTTAAGAACTTATTTTCAGGTGCAGGCGGAGACATCTACTCTTTATTGCGCGATTTGTGCAGTAGATGACACAACACCGATTAAACTGAGGGAACCAGAAATGCGCATATATCATCTTACTTAGGACGAAAAATGCGCACCTGGATGGGTAAACCTCTGCACGGGCGACATCCAAATGAGTGAAGTCAAGACCATGTTGACAATATAGCGTCCAACTATTGGCTGATATAAGGAAAGATGTTCATTGAAACAGAAGGTTCACTATTGGCCATTCAGCATCAGGTTATACCAACCAAAAATTACCTGAAATATATCGTCAAAGACCCTCAGGTCCAAAATGACAAATGCTGATATGGATGCCAAGCTCAGGAACCCATCCAACATCTTACCGGCGGCTGTCAGACATTTGCTGCAACTGGATATAAGGAATGGCACGACTCAGTAGAAAAGAAAAAAAAACAGTGGCACGAAATAGACCAGATCTCATATTAGTTAATAAACTAAAGAGACAAACAACATTAATTGATGTAGTGATACCCAACAACAATAATATTTGTGTTAAACAGAACGAAAAAATCGCCAAGTACAGGGATCTGGAAATTCAAATATGAAGACAGTGGAGAATGGAAAGTACCCAGACAATACCTATTATTCTCTCTACTACTGGAGTCATTCCAAAGAACCTTCTGAAAACATAAAAAGGTTAGGTCTCAATGAACATCTCTACAAGACAATGCAGAAAGCTGTTGACAATGTCAACGTCCAGATGTGTTAGAAAATTTGTTGGGAGATACTCCAGCATATCAAGTCACCTAGAACTCGATAACACAGAAATAGTCCCACCAGAGCTCAATAATTTTGATACTGTAGGTATTCAGGATGATTGAATTTTCCCCTTAGCACCAAATAATTTGAGTGTTAAATACAACGAAAAGATCCCCAAGTATAAAGATCTAGAAATACAAATCAGGAGAATGGAGAATGGAAAGTACCCAGACAGTACCTATTGTTCTATCTACTACTGGTGTTATTCCCAAAAACCTCCTAGCGAACATAAAACAGATGGGTCTAAATGAACATCTTTATAAGGCCATGCAGAAAGCTGTATTCCTCGCGACGTCCAGATGTGTACGAAAATTTTTGGGAGATACTCCAACATACCAAGTCACCTAGGGCTCGTTAACACTGAAGGAGTCCCACCAGAGCTCAATCCTTTTGATACCGTAGGTATCTGGGATGAGTGAATTTTTCCCTTAGAGGGAGTGTGAGCCGTATGGCTAAATCTGGATAATAGTAATACCGTTTGTGACAAGCATATTACTCATTAGCATGAATTGCGGTACTTACTCGCTCGTGACAATAACCTTTTTATTTTTGGCACATTCGTTTCACTATTTAATTTTCTCGGTGCGTTGTTTAATATCTGCTTTAACCAATAATTTGCATTCACTTAAATGAAACAGATGTTTCATTCGTCTTATTGTAAGAGACATAATATCTTCCTTTACATACCTCCCGAATATGAGTGTTATTTCTCATATATCATAATTATGTTTACCTGAATACATATTTTACCGCGTATATACCTCAGAATTCAATTTAGTTTTAAAATGGAAACGGTTTCTACAAAAACCGTCAAATGATTTTATCTACTCCTTCCATATGTGACGCCAGTCACTCATGAAACGCAGTCAGGCACTGATATATTTTGTTTTGACGTATAATCTTAATATATTTCCATGAAAACAGGCATCAAGAAAAATCAACGAGTTGGAAAATCTCGAATGTATGAGGATAAATTTGCCTCTGTTCAAAAAAAATATTTCGATAGAGTACAGAAAAGGTTCACGCGTTTTGTTTTTCTATTTTTCATACACGGTTCAGGAATTTTTATTCGGTCATTGGATTACATTTTTCTTTGTAGTTTTTGATCATTTCGCATAAAAACACTGAAATCCAAAGTCTGGCAATTGAGTCAAGTTTGAAATAAAAACAATTGACTAAATCAAGTTCTTTAGACATTTTGCATTTTATTTTGAAACAAAATTTGTTTTCACAACTGACTTTACAGTCAAAAGAGGCACATATTTATCAGGCATTCTTATAATATGGTTAGGAATAACTCTCTAAATAAAAAGGTGAAGTTTAAGTACATTTATAGAGAATTACTACTAGTTATGAATATAATTTACTATTATTCAGCAATTCAGAAAAAGGGTTAGACTATAAAGTATATTCCGCGCTGTTAAAATAACATTTTACCAGTCAAATTAAAATAAAATAGTCAATGTTGTGTACATGAATATATTTTTTTATGTGTCTCAATTACAATAATATTGACACTGGGTAAATTTTGTTACCATACATTTTACATTATATTATAATTTCTAATAGAGAGAGAGTAAAAGAGAAAGTAAAAAAAAGAAAACACTAAATTTTGTAGTACAAATTCGTTTCTCGAAGGAAATCTAGCATATTCCGAACAAGTTCTAATTGGCTGAGGATGATCACATTTGTATGACCTTGTATAGAGTATATTTTAGTTTATAGCTTATAGAGCTATTACTTGTACTTGGCACACTGTTTAAGAATATAGATTGAAGGGTTATTGATTCACTACACATTTCACAAACAGGTGATTTCCCGAAGCCATCAAGTGTCCATGTCTCAGCCGTGTGTGACCAATTCTTAGCCTGCGACCGATTAATTTGTTTCTTCTACTTAAGTTACAGTTAAAAGGTTTTTAATGGTAGCAGTAGTAGGAGTCTTGTTACCTTAAATGCCAACGTGTGAAGGAATTCAGATTCCTGTCATGTTTGTTTCAGAAAAAGTGAGACAGTTTGTTGCTTCATGTAGGGCAAAACTAATGGATATTCCGAATATATACTTTTAATCGAGTAGATGAAAGGCATCGAATCTGTACATATTGCAGTGTTCTTGCCTTAAGTTTGGTTACAAATGCATTTTATTGCTTTTAGGATGGTGTATCTATATAGTTCCCTTGTATGGATAGAGGTGGATGATGGAAGACAGAACCTGTGATAGTTACTATTTGCAATTATTACATAATGACCTGTCTTTTGTAAAGTCTAGGATACATCTGTTTAGAGAATCTTGTCATATGAGTTTATGTTGATGAGCTCTAGGAAATATTGCCTTAGAAATTAACTGTTGGTTTTATTTTTTTAAAATAATTACTAAGGAAAGATTTGTTATTACTGCAAGGACGAGTTAATGACAGCATATAAGTATTTTTCATTTAAAAAATCAACAGGTCGTAAAAGGGGAAGTAAAATTTGGGGTAATGTCTGGTATTTATTGTTAGTCTCACAATTTTATTCTTCTATTATCTATTGGTCTTTGTTGTTGAAAGAATGAATGTTCCATGTTGCTAATCTGATTGAGGGCTTATTTTTCCTTCTCGTTTTCCTTTTCTTTGCGTGGTTCGTCATCTTAGGTTCCGTCTGGTTCCGAGGCTTAATATCAGTTCTTTGGGCCTTGTTTCCTTTTACAATGGGTAGGATGCTAACCTGGGCCATCAACCCTCCTCTTTTATCCGGGCTTGGGACAGTCATCGCGCTCATAACCCCCAGGCAGAGTTAAAATAAAAAGTTTAAATGAAATTAGAGTTATCTAATAAAAGGTCATACTTAAAACGAGACAGATTACGTCAACTGCCTTATACAAAAACAAATAAACAAAGACTTGAAAATTGGAATTGAATCTATTTGTTCTCCTGTTTAATAAATGGCTGCAATAAAAATGACAAGGCAAAAGGATACCTCTTTTACAGTTCATACTTTGACGTTTGTTTTTTTTTATGATAATAAGGGATTACAAGATAATTGGGGATACAATTTTAATGTTGATAAAGGAAAAAACAATGTCATTTGGAATGATATCAAAGTCTTAAAGTTCGTAAAAGGACAGTTCTTTTCGTTTTTTTTTATAAAACATTTAACAAAACTGAAGTCAAAGAAATTTCTGTTCGAAATAAAAGAGCGAAGATGTTAGTGTCAATTGAACTAAGTGACGCAAAAAAGGATCTAAAAGAGCTGATTAACAAAAAACTAATTGATCCGTACTACGCTCACTACTATGACAGAATGTAACAGTAATATTTTGTAACTTTTCAAATAGTTCAACAATAGTAGATTGTTTACCGGGTAGGAAAAGCTTAACATTCCTGGACGACTGTGAAGATTGCTAAGTCGAGGCGCAAGCCGAGACTTAGCAACACAGAGTCCAGGAATGTGGCTTTTCCTACGAGGTAAACATACTATTTTTCCGCAAATCGTTCAAAATTCGACAGATATTGATTGATTTAAAAAAAACGCGATAATTTTATTCCCAAATAAATGGTGCTTTGAAATTCCTAATAAAATTACTTGGGTTACTATGGAAACGTATTGAGGTTGAATTGTCAAACTTGACGCTTATTATGTAGAACACTAACAACTGTACGGAAATATCATTTCCTTACAGTAAGGAAATGACATTTCCTTACAGTAAGGAAGTCCTGACTTCTTCTTCAAGAAATTTTGACAGGAATGTCAAAATTTCCTGGCGATTTGCGGAAAATAATTTTATTATATATTTTCATTTCATAATGATTCTCGTAGGTATGAGAATTTTGTTCATAAATAGTTTTAATGTTGAGGCAAGAACACTTTGATGTAATGGACTAATATAATGTTTAGTTCCATTTAAAATATGTTTAAACATTTTTTTAGTTTTATATTTTTTATATTCACTTTTCCTCTGATGTCAAATTGAACAATAAAAGTATTTTGTTTTTATTTTAAGCAAGTGAAAGCAATATTTTGTATTTTTTTGTAACAATAAAGTTGTACTTACGTCTACTCTTTTTATCATTTATGTAGCACACAGCCTATCAACATATTTAACATTATTTCTTTCATAATATATTGCATTATTATGAGATATGACCCCAAAGTTAGACGACGAAGTAATCACACATCGACCAAATTTGATATAGACAATATCTACCCGAAACATTTAGTAATATAACAGGTTATTTGGACAATGGTGAGATTTTTTTTTGGAAAAACTATTACTATTTTTATTACTTTAAAAACATCTAACATTTATAACATGATCTATGGTGTTAGTTTAAACATTTTTAAAATTAAATAATGCACAGGCGTTATGTAGAGGGCATTTTCTTAAAAATCCTAGTCACGCAAAACTTTAAATGCGATTTCCCAACATTTTACTTTTTGGAGTCGTGCCTATATTTTACTAAGGGTGCGATATGTTTCTTTTTTCTCCTCTTTATCCTCTTTTTCACTTGACTTCACAATATAAACTGAAAATTGGTTCTTTATAATAATAATAATGAAACGTCCTACTTCTTTAAAAGAAAATTAGAAGTGGATGTAAAACTTGTACTGCAAAACGGCCTCCGTTTTACCGGTTAAAATGTATTTGATTTTTGGAGTGGCGAGTTAAAGCCCAAACTGAATGGGTCTCTAGAACGTCGTTTTACGAGACTAGTTCTACATAATTCATGAGTTTTAAGACAACACCCAGTCAAGAGGATTTTAAAATGTTTTTAGAAAATTGCGTTATTTTAGTATTGACGTGTTCCAGTAAAAGAGATTATGGAAATTTCCATTGAGAGGAAAGAATAAGTCTCTGCAGAATTCTTTCAGTAAATAAATTTGAAATTCAACGTTTCTATGAATATGTAAGGGGACTAAACACCAGAGAAATGCCAGTTATAATTATACTTTTTCTTTGAAATATCCAACATCCTCCTTTATTTTATTCTGAAAAGTATTTTGCATACTTATTTCGTTCTTTTTTAAGTTTATTATCATATTCTGTACGAAATTATGAGTTTTAGCATGTCAAGACTAATGAATTTCTTAAAAAACAGAATTCTTTGTAACGAAAATAATTGGGTAAAATTAGATTAATAAACTTGATATCTTGAACTCGAGATTATTAATAAACAGATGTATGATTAAAAAAATTCTAAAACATAAGTATCAAATAATTTTTGTTTAAAAGAATTTTATGCAAATAAAATAAAAACTTCTATGCTAATCAGTAATAGCTATTTATACAACAAATGACAAGAAGTAAGTATTTATTGCACGTAACTTGAAATAATTAATATTAAACGCTTTTTTTTTTTTTTTTTTTTTTTTTTTTTTTTTTTTTTTTTTCTCGTTCGAAACACCGAACGATTAACACGTATAGCAATCATAGTAATTAGTGATAATCGATTTTTAATATTAACAAGTTTAATATAGGTCATAATTTTTACCTAAGTTATAATCAAAATTTATCAATATCAATAGTTTTCTAAGCAAAAATTATGTAGTGATAAGGTGTGTGAAATTTCCATGCAACATTATAACTAAAGTAAGATATATATTATTTTATTTTAAAAGTAAATAAACAGTTTATTAAAAAGTGAGAAATAAAAACAAAAGACAGGTTTTTCACATTATCGTAATATTTCGTGCCTCTTATCAGTTGGACCTGCTACAAGGCAGGTCCGTCCTGAGGGGGCACATATAGTTATTGAAAAATAATGGAACTACAAAATATTTCTCCTAATTAACACCAACTCTAACAATCAACAACAGTTATTCGAGAGCCCTGAGCCAACCAAAATTCCCATCAAAAAATCAAGCTATAGTTTTCAACTCCCTTAATGGAATAAAACTAGAGGAGTATCTTATAGCCATCGGAAGAAAAATTAATCCAAAAACATATACTTTTCTCGTCTAGGATATCTAACAATAGAATATGTGTTTATCTATCCAGTGTGACAAAGGTCGACGAATTCATGAACACTGATAATGGAATAATTACAGTAAACTCAGAACAAATTCAAACTCGCAGATTTATTACTCCAAGCCAACGTTTATTGTTATCTAATGTGTGCCCATCTATCCCACATGATTGTATAGAACAAGAACTCAGAAAACAAGGCTATAACTTAGTATCTCCTTTAAATTTTCTTAGAATTGCCGCAACCAACCCTGAATACAAACACATTCTTAGTTTTCGACGCTACATCTATATCTCACCTCCCAACAATACAGTTCCAGACTCGATAGTACTATCTCACGATAATATATCATATCGCATTTTCTTGTCTCATGAAAGTCAGCTGTGTTCAAAGTGTAACCAAATAGGCCATTTCTCAAATAATTGCTTAACAGCAAGTCCAGAGCCTGCAAACAATACCAATATCCCTACCACTCGAAATGAAATCCTATCAATGAAAATCCCTATTACGACAGACCAACAAATAAATGATAAATCTTCACCTTCCCAACCTTTAACCCATAACATAGCACCAAATACACAATATAATAATAGACGAAATAGAAAAACAACCAACCACAGAAATTTCCTTGCCCACCTCAGAACAAATGGAATCAGAATATTTACATAAAACAAGTTCCAAACGTAGTATTACAGAAGTAATAACACCTCCTCCGTCCACACAAACTGAAGTTACATTTGCTAGTATCCAACTACTCAGAGAAAGAAGAAAACTAAAACTATTACTGAAGAAGAATCATCCTTGGCCAAAACACACCAACCAAAATCTAATGAAATATTGCCGTTACTGGAACCAACTAGGAGAATATTCGAAGAAGAATCGTTAAAACTCAGTTTTGACCAAATGGTCGATTTCTTTGAAAATGTTAAAGGAAACAAAGATCCCATAAGCTTAGTTAAAACATATACGGAGAACGTTGATGATTTTTTGAAACTATTATCTAAAATTCACCCTTATTACACCGATCGAAGTATGAAAAACAGAAGCACGAGAATAAGACGTAAGATTATGAAACAACTAAAAATGGACCCGGTAGCGATGAAGATACTTCTGGAAGAAGAATCCGACACCTCTTTCGATTCATCGTAAAGCATATAATAAATAGAAACAATGGCGTCCATAATACAATGGAACGTAAATGGCTTCTACAGTCGCTTCGAAATGTTAAAGCATATTATCTCTGAAATCAACCCATTGATACTTTGTTTACAAGAAACCAACTTTAAAGATTCCAACCACGCATTCAAGTTTCAAGAATACACAAATTTTTTCAAACACAGACAAAAACGCTGAGATAGCTAGTGGCGGGGTTGCTATTTACGTCGATAAAAAATATGAAGCTCATCAATTACATATCAACACACAGAACTTTGAAGCAGTAGCTATTTCAGTAAACATGGAACAAAAAATCAATATTTGCAACATATATTTACCTCCAGATCAAACCATAGACCAAGAAGATTTTGATAACCTATTGCAACAAATTCCCAGCCCTCGTATTATTTTAGGCGATTTCAATTCACACAACCCTATATGGGGCTCAACAAAAACTAACGCTAGAGGCAAGATAGTAGAAGTTATTATGACCTCACAAAATCTTAATCTGTTAAACTATGGTAGGCCCACGAGGTTTAATATTCAAACGGGTAGTCAGTCAGCCATTGATGTATCGTTATGTGATCCAACATTATCCCCAACTCTAGAATGGGACGTTATTCCGTACCTATACGGAAGTGATCACTACCCCATTAAAATTGCGTTTCCACAACAAAAAGACTCCAGTACTGCTACTACTGCATCAAAATGGAATATTAAAAATGCAAACTGGGAAAAATTTTACAAAATATGTACAAAATGAAATAAACAACATAAAAGATGTTACTCTTAATGACATAGATAAAGACCTAGATACCTTCATATCAATAATCAACAAAGCAGCAGAAAATCATATTGGAAAAACAAAAACACTAAAATATCATAAACCTTTACCATGGTGGTCCTCAGAATGCAAAGAAGCCGTAAAAAACATATAAAAGAGCTTTCAATAGGTTTAAGCATCATAAAACCAATGAAACTATGACAGAATACAAAAGACGTCGAGCGGAAGCTAGATATATTCTTAAAAAATGCAGGAAAAGCGTCATGGCAAAAATTTATTTCAAGTATAAATAGTTCTACCCCAGCAAGTAAAGTGTGGCAAAATATGAGAAAAATATCTGGAAAAAAATGTTCAAACAAAATACCTTTCCTAGCAAAAGATAACAAAATTATAACCGACCGAAATGAAATTGCTGAACTATTCGCCAGTGAATTTGAGACCAATTCAAGTAACGATAACTATCCACCGGATTTTAAGCTTAAGAAAAGAAAGCGCAGAGAAAACAAAGTTGGAGTACCACTCTCACGAGTATAATATACTTAATGTACCGATTACAATGCAAGAACTCAAGGATGCCCTAATGTCAAGTAAAAATTCCGCTCCAGGTCCAGACGGTATACCATTAATTTTTTTGTTCAACCTACCAGAAAATGGAAGGTCTTGGCTATTAAAATTGTACAATTTTATTTGGACAAATCAGGTTTTTTCCATCTGTATGGTCAGACAGCATTATAATTCCTCTGATCAAACCCAACAAAGACAGAACAAATATAGACTCGTACCGTCCTATATCACTCACTAATGTAGCATGCAAAGTTCTAGAAAAAATTATAAACAAAAGACTGATGTGGTACTTAGAACAAGAAAAACTTTTAATTCCTCAGCAAAGCGGCTTCCGTCAAAATAGATCATGCGTAGACAACTTAGTAGATTTAGAGTCAGAGATACACGAAGGTTTTTGCAAATAATCAAGAGACCATCGCAGTATTCTTCGATATCACCAAGGCATACGACACGGTTTGGAGACTTAATATTATATCAAAATTACACAAATGGGGAATCAGGGGTAATATGCTAAGATTCATAGAAAACTTTCTTCAGTCAAGAGCTTTCTCTGTTCGCGCCGATAATTCCACTTAATCAAAAAAATTCAGAAAAACGGAACACCTCAGGGGTCAGTTAATGAGCCCAACTCTTTTTCCCTCTCGTGGCTATCAACGATATACTGGATCACTGCTCCCCGCTAGTTAAGGGAAGACTATATGCCGATGATCTGGTTCTATTTGCAAAGGGCAAGAATATGAGAATGATTCAAAAACACCTACAAGAATCTATTTATAAATTAGAGATATGGTCAATGTCAGTAGGCGTGCAATTCTCCCCACTAAAAACAAAATGCATGCTTTTCTCAAGAAGGCACCGGCCACAGAGAACATCTTTAAAACTGTATGGCGAGCCGCTCAAATTCTCAGAAAAAATTAATTTTCTCGGAATAGTATTGACCAAAAACTAACATGGAAACAACATATTTTAGAAATAAAAAAGTCCTTCCAAAATGGATTAAATGTAGTGAAAACATTATCAAATAAAAAATGGGGATCCGACGAAACAACGTTATTAAATATTTATAAGTCACTCGTTAGATCAAAAATAGATTATGGGGCTATTGTGTATGCCTCCGCTAAAAAACATGTTACCAAGCCACTTGAAGTCATTCAGAACACAGCACTTCGCATTGCCATAGGTGCATTTAGAACCACACCAGTTAAGAATCTACAATGCCTCACGGAGAGCCACCTCTTAATCTACGAAGAAATTATTTATGCCTTTCGTATGCAGCATCAGTCGCTAGCAACAAATTCCACCCAGTATTTCAAAATGCATTTACGGACCGTTACCTAGAAGCTTATAACACAAGTAGGTTCGATCCACCATTCTACGAAAGAGTTCGAAGAAATTTAAAAGATCTACAACTCCAAATTTCTGACCTCTTTCCTTCAAATGTAAAAACTCCACCTCCCTGGTTAATCATGATTCCCGAAATCAATACGACGCTACTCCAATATAACAAATCAGATACATCACCCACTGTAATCCGACAGTCATGTTTAAAGGAACTCGAGACTTACGGGAAAAGCTTTTGCATTTATACAGATGCCTCCAAATCTGCAAATTACGTAGGAGCAGCATTTGTCACTCCATATTCCTCTTCCCAATTTAAATTAATGCCAGCCACTTCTATATACACAGCAGAATTATATGCAATATTACAAGCCCTCATTCATATCAAAAGTACAAACCATTCTTCTTCCGTCATTATCACAGATTCTCTAAACTCCTTAACAACAATCGGTCAACTATATACTAAGAACCCTATAGTCTTACTTGTCAAGAAAGAACTTGCTGCCTTACAAGAATCTGGTTCAGAAGTCAAATTTATGTGGGTTCTATCTCACACGGGAATACAAGGTAATGAAAACGCAGACCTCCAAGCAAGAGAAGCTACCAAAAATAATCAAGCTATAATAGTGTCAAAGACTATCTGCAGTGATATAAAACAGTTCGTTAAAGAAAAAGTGATTAGTGCGTGGCAAAATAAGTGGAACTTATCGGAATCTAAATTAAAAGAAATTAAATCGACAGTGAAACCGTGGCGCCTAGTGAACTTAAAAAGAGCTGACCAAGTCAAAATTTCTCGACTTCGATTAGGTCATACCAATATTACTCATAAGCACCTAATAAGTAAAGAAGACATTCCAGTGTGTGATTACTGTCAAGTCAATATTACTGTTAAACATCTTCTAACAGAATGTGGAAAATATACAGTTAACAGACAAAATAACAATATTTCCAGTGACTTAAAAACAGTATTAGGTGAACATTTAAATACTAAAAACTTAATTAGATTTCTAAAAGAAACATCTTTATATAATTTAATATAATGTAACTAATGTAAACTAATGTCGCTAATGACCCAAGTGTTGAAGCGACTATTATTAGTAAATAAAAAAAAAAAAAACGCTTTTTTGCATAAGTTGCATACAATGTACAACGTTCATGAAAAAGCAAACCCAGAGATATGTAAGAGAGGGGATATGACATACGGTAAAATAGATGGGATCGCTTCGCCATATTGGTGAGTATCTGACAGATTGTTGTTTATGTCGATTACTTCTGTGTATAAAAATTTAATTTTACCTTAACTTTTTAACTTAATTTTGTACGGTTTTAATTTTATTTTAAAGTGAAACCATTATGGCTTCGTGTGCTTTTGTTTTGTGTCTAAATAACAGTCGAAATAATAAGAAAAACTCCACTGGAATATCTTTTCATGGGTTAGTATGAAATTGTAAACAGTGTACAGGGCGGTATTACTTCCGTTTCTAGTGATGCTGCGTGTAAAAATAACAGGTAATCTTCTTAATTTGGTTTATGTGGTTGTAGATTTACTAAAGATGTTGAAAGGAGAAATGGCTGGATACAGTTTGTAAATAGTGTGGAAACTAGGAACCATCAAAACATAGCTTTTGTCCGTTTGCGTGAGAATGCAAGTCCTACAATTGGTGAATCTCAGGTAACAATAATTATAAATATTAATAAATGAAGTAGGTTATTAAAATAATATAGGTAATATTCTGAATTACACCTGGACATTACACAGTGTACAACTTCAATTGTACATTTCACTTGCTTTCATTTGCAAATAAATAAGTTTTTATAGGTGTGAACAAAGAGATTTCAACTAGAAGGTTCTTAATATTTTGTAGAAACTACTAGTTAATAATTAAACACATTTTTGTTTTGACCATTCTTTAAGTATGTACTATTTGACATTCTTTATTGATGTAACAACAGCAGTTCTTTGTTTTGCAAAATTTGATTTATGCTTTTTTTTAATAAAGCTACTTTATTTGTGTACAAAATGAAGATTTATAGGTTTATGAAGTTTCAGAACTTTTTATAAATAACTTTTTGATAAAACTAATATTAAATATGTTTTCAAATGCAGCCAACTTAAGTTTCAGACCATTTACATACTTATATTATTAATTAATATCAATAATATATATATATATATATATATATATATATATATATATATATATATATATATTATATCTTTGATACTGTGATATTTACTGTTTTGTTTTTTCATACAGGTGCTACATATGCAGGATAGCTCGAAAATAAGAGTACGAAATGTTTACCATAAATTAAGATGGACACCTCAGAGGTCACCAGTTTAAACTTAAAAAAAGAGAACTTTTCTACAAGATCAAGACCTTCCTACCAAATAGAGTTTTCGAGAGCTAGAATAACCTTTGTGATAACATTGTCTTGGGCCCTTCTACCAACACATTTAAAAATAGACTGGACCGTTTTCTATTATAGTTTCTATTATTATATCTTTGATACTGTGATATTTACTGTTTTGTTTTTTTCATACAGGTGCTACATATGCAGGATAGCTCAAAAATAAGAGTACGAAATGTTTACCATAAATCAAGATGGACACCTCAGAGGTCACCAGTTTAAACTTAAAAAAGAGAACTTTTCTACAAGATCAAGACCTTCCTACCAAATAGAGTTTTCGAGAGCTAGAATAACCTTTGTGATAACATTGTCTTGGGCCCTTCTACCAACACATTTAAAAATAGACTGGACCGTTTTCTATTATAGTTTTCTATTATTATATCTTTGATACTGTGATATTTACTGTTTTGTTTTTTTCATACAGGTGCTACATATGCAGGATAGCTCAAAAATAAGAGTACGAAATGTTTACCATAAATCAAGATGGACACCTCAGAGGTCACCAGTTTAAACATAAAAAAAAGAGAACTTTTGTACAAGATCAAGACATTCCTACCAAATAGAGTTTTCGAGAGCTGGAATAACCTTTGTGATAACATTGTCTTGGACCCTTCTACCAACACATTTAAAAATAGACTGGACCGTTTTCTATTATAGTTGATATATTACAAGTGATTATTTCGACCAAAAATAATTTATAAACATGTAGAAATTATCACGTATTGTGGTTTCAAAAATGGCGTGCAAATACATACATTTAAAAAGCAGTTACAGAAATTAAAGATTTCACATATAACAATTGACATTGAAGTATGTAATAAATGTCAAGATTAAATTGTCTTAAGCCCGTTAGTCACAGTAATATGATTAAAAATTAAAATGACTTTAAGTGTAAAAACAAAACTTGCTTAAGACAATTTAATCATGATATTTTATTACATATTTCAATGTCAATTTTTATATGTGAAATCTTTTATTTTCTGTAAGTGTTTTTTTAAATGTATTTGTGCGCCATTTTTGCAATGTTAAAATTGTTTTTCAGTGTAGTCCTGATAAAGCTATAAAATAAATAAATAGAAATATTGAGTTTCTTTAAACAAAGATTTTTAATAGCGACCATTATACCTGATAATTTCTACGTATATATATATATATATATATATATATATATATATATATATATATATACATATATATATATATACATATATATATATATATATATATATATATATATATATATATATATATATATATATATATATAAATAGAGTGTGTATAACGACGCTAAGAATACAATTCTTTGGAGGGTAACTTTCGGGAAAGCGTCAAAACAAGGATCAGCTAGAGATGGTATAAGCCAGTTTGGTGTAGACCTTTATTCTAAATGTGAAATTTAGGTAGGTAGGTTTTAAATTTTAGACTTTTTGTTGTGTTTGTATTTGAAAAACTACCCTGTTGTGTTGTAATGTTTTTATTCAAAATTTTAAATGTATTTTTTAATATTTTTAACATGTTTGTGACAGTGTTCTTTACCACTAGGACCAACTGAACATTTTCAATGTGCTGATGAAGGTGACAACATATCACCGAAAATTTCACATTTAGAATAAAGGTCTACACCAAACTGGCTTATACCATCTCTAGCTGATCCTTGTTTTGACGCTTTCCCGAAAGTTACCCTCCAAAGAATTATATATATATATATATATATATATATATATATATATATAAATATATATTATATCTACTGGTAGCTTACTTATGTAATTTCTTTGTGTTTGGTTATAATAGGGACCTGTCTCTCTGCCCTTGCTTATATGTAATAATAATATATGTGTGATAACGGAAGTAGAAAACTAGTTCTTGAATTATTGTTTAAAAAAAAAATAAAAAAAAAATATTATTTAAAATTCTTGTAAAAATTGTTGACATCAATATAATAAAGCCTTTTATTTTCTAATTTTTATTTGAGGGCTCGATATAACATCATATTGTGAGCTAGCTTTTGTACCAGCTTTATACATAGGATGAGTGTCTCAAACTTTATATGGTACGGACAATAACGAAAAGCAGGTCAATATCGACAATCGCCTGTTGAGTTAGTCATTGTTGACAGTTGCAGCAGCTAAAAAGCAGTACTTTCAACTGTTTAACATATCTCACGACTTTGACACTAGAAAAGACAAGTTTAACTATAATATCCCTTATCATAGGCTCGCATTACTGGAAAAGGATCTTTACATGCAGATATAATCATTCTTTAACTACCTACCTATACACAATAATTAATTTTATTAATAGTACATGAAACTAACATATCTAAATGTATATAAACTTATGTAAGTGCACTTGCTAATTGTTGTTTTTTACTTGTATGTAAATGTTATAATTTTAAAACCATGTCATTGGACTGGTTTTGTACATTTTTTTAAACTTTATGTATGTACTAAATTTTATTATTATTATTAAAGTGTACTTGAAAAGTACTAAAAATGAAAGTAATTTTATTCCAAATAACTATTATTAATCTAACTCAATGTTATTCCCAAACTAAACAGTAAATCTTAAATACAGTTTGAATTAATTTGAGTCCGGACCTGCCCGTCGCCATATTGGAGAGTACATACTGTCAAATTAAGTGGTCCCATTTAGCGAATACGGAAATATCGTTTGTGTCATATCCCCTCTCTTACATATCTCTGAGCAAACCATACAAAATCAGACGTTTTATTTAGGTGCACACACCGATGATTTTGAATGGCATTGAGGACTGCAATGAATGGTGTTATGTATGGTTTTCATGTACGGATATACTTGGCAACGTTGCACTTGGCAAACGGAACCACAAGTGACAGCAGTGACATGACAACCAGACATGACATAGACTTAGGTTATGGACTACATGTGAACTGAAATAATGTTAATTTATATATCCTTATAAAGCTTAATAAATAAATAAAACCTATCGTAAGTAGCTTTATGTTATGTTCAACAGTCCTAAAGAGGTATACATTACATGGTGGCAGCGGAAAAGTTACGATAGGTTAAGTTAAAGTAGTGTTAAAAGCCGGTGCATGTGAAAAAACCTATAAAAAATATATGTAAGTAAAGGAGCTATACTGTGCTCGAATCAAGATGACAGATACTTGTAAAGGCTTAGAACCGTTTAGTTTCCAAGGAAATAATATTTCACACGAGTGGAAATTTTGGAAGCAAAAGTTCCAGTTATTTTTAACAGCCTTCCGGCAAAAGTGAAAAATCAGACCACATAAAAATCGCTATTCTCCTAAATCAGCTGAGAGATGAAGGGCTAAAGATATTCAATTCCTTCGAGTATGAAAATGTTGGAGATGATTAGAAGTACAACGTTGTTTTGTCTAAGTTTTATTCATACTGCAGCCATCTTAGGAATATAATTTATGAACATTTTAAATTCTTTAAAAGAGATCGATTACAAAATGAAAGTATAAATCAGTTTTTAACTACCTTGAAACAATTAGCATCATCATGTGAGTTTAAAGAACAGGATACTTTCATTTTGGACAGAATTGTTTTGGGTACACATGATCTACGAATTCAAGAAAAATTATTACAATGTGGTGATTTAAAACTAGCACAAGCTATAGAGATCTGTAGGGCTATGGAAAATAGTGCTGTTACTCAACGTGAAATATCGAAAAAAAGTGAAACTGACCACCACGTGAATATACATAACTCTACCAATGAAGAATATAATCAGCTACAAGATCAATCACGAAACCAATACCAAGAAGATACCGAAACATTAATGGAACCAGAACCCAATACCCAATACCAGAAAAGTAACATTAAGTCATAATCAGTTTGTTTTAATCATCTAAAGCTTCAGGTTCCATTAAGCTGGTAAATTATTCCAAAACGTTTGTCTGCTTTTAAGCATGTATCCCGACAGTTTGTATATAATTAGTTGTTTTCTTTTAGTCGCTATGCCTCTAGAAATGAACTTGGGTGAACATTTTGTCATTCCCTGTTTTGCAATCTTTGCATTTAGAATGTTTATTTTACTTTCTGTCTCAGACGTGTAGCTGGTTTTGGTAGAAAACCAATATTTAGCTCTAAAAAAATTTACTTTAACCATTTGATTTAGGTATGGCCTGGGATTAATTTTATTCAGTTTATATGCAAAGTACTATCTTGCTATTCAAAAAAGTCAGCTGATTCCATAACAATTACTTTAGCATTACTTATTGCATTTGACACTGCATCCAAAAGTTTTTAAAATCATATATTTTGACCCATTTGCTTCATGGAGTGGTCTACTTGGTGGTGCAATGAGTCCTAATGAAGGTATGGCCAGGCCCAAAATACCTAATACTTAATTTTTCAAGTGCGATATCCTCAGAGTTTACAATAAATGTAAAGAAAGTCCAGTTTTTATTTTAAGTAGAGCAATTGTTGTCAAGCCATATTATAACATTTTTAGCGTCTCGGTGAGACAAAAAAAAATTATAGAATGTGCTGGCAATATGTGACCTACTACGTCCGGCTATTCCTTCGTGCCATAAAATTGCAGTTGGTACTGTTGGCTTTCTAGCAGTGACGACAAAATTATCATTAAAAACAATTATTCTAGGTGTAAAAATAATATTTAAACATAATATCCATTCTCGGAGGCATTAGGACCTATAATATCACAAAAAAATAAAACATTTATAATTATTATATTATTTTATTACCTCTTGAAAATCCGCTGAAACTACCATTTATGTATAGTCCCAGTCACTTTTTGCAGATGAGTCAGTTTGATAATCTGTTCTGGCAGCAGTGTATTTATTTTGATCTATACCAAAGTTGGTGCATTCCTCACAATTATCTACTTATGTATTCTTTTTGTGAGGTGTGAATTTTGAATGCAAGTCAAATGATTCACACAACCAGCACTCTTCTTGTCCTAATTTTAGAAATGAAATATTTAAAGTTGCGACCACTTCTCGATATAAATAACACGAAAACTTGATATTTGGATATTTTTCAATAAAATTCTGGTACATCATTTTTATTTGTCACTGGGAAGATAACGTCGTTCTGGTGAGTGTTTCCAACGGTAGTGTAGTTCTGTGGATTTGAAAGTTTGTCCTTTAGTAATATTTCGATCTATTTTAATTTTTCCTGTCTTTCCTTGTTTATTTCTATTGACCGTCTTATTTAAATTTGTTTTAGTAAGGGCATCTCTAATATCTCTGTCATTGCATATGCATTTTGCATTGCAGTTGCATCCGTCATTGTCTTTAAGAAAATATACTAAATATACTTCTCGACCTTCTAGACACCACTAGCTGTGGTTTTCCATTTGGTTACTTGTTTAGATGAGTTATTAAAAATAAAATTTTTCTGTTCGTCTCTTTTGCAATTTCCGAAATTCTCCATTTATTTCTGTTCGTCCCGCTTCTGTAATTTTTTCGGAACATCTTCTCTTGCAAGAGATACATATGGTTTTACACCATGCTTAACAATTGTGGTTGTTACTTTTTCTTTTTTTTGTCTCATTGCTAGGCTCTGTCTCTAAATGTCTTCCTTTACGGATTTCCTCTGTTTTAGTTAAATTGTCTTTTTCCACGCTTTCACCAGATACATATTATTTCTACCAAGATTTCTTGAATAAAAGGGAGACAGTCTTCCTTACATTCTTCTTCACCTTCGAAATCAGATTCTTCAGGAACAGCCTGTGCAGCTCTCAAAGTTATATCACTAATATAATCTTCACTTTATTTAAACCTTTTCTGGTTTAATTTCGGTTCCTCAATTTCTTCCGTCTCTGAATCTGACAAAATAAAATCGGGGTCATTATCATGCTGAAGTTTAGGTTTCTTCACGACACGTCTTCGTAAACTATGTATTTTCTTCCTTACTTGGTTATCTAAAATATGCAGCATTTTAAATGCTCTGCTATTGCTGTCCATTGCTATTGGTTCAGTTAATAAACTTTAATGTAAACACACTTGAAAACACTATAACAGTAAGATTAATACTAGTAAATAACTGAAAATCAAATACGCCGAATAACGGTTACAATCGCTTAATTTTCAGGTTAAGAAACTAAATAGGCGGGAACACTATGAATGATTAGTTTAGATCTTCCTGTTGTTAGAATATTTTGTCGAAACTACACAATTGTTAAGCAAATTTGTCGTAACTACAAATCGTCTTGTGAAACAACGACTAAAAATTTTAACAAATGGAGATTCCACAAATTGGCTTAATGTAAAGTGTAAAAATGCAGATCCCGACAAAATTTTAAAGTGAAATAGCTTATTTTTAAAGGACTTTAATCCTAAACATATAGGTAGATTATTATTTCACTATCAATGTGTTGGCGTTATAACCTAAAAAAACTCAAAATTGCAGATACGACTTCTATCCTTAACAAGACAGTGCACATATTAAAAACAAATATACACTTATTAACATTATAATGTGTGTTTATGCGTTTTAAGTATGGACTTTTCTAATAAAACTTTAATATATTCTACACAAAAAGAATGTAAACTAAAAAGAAATTAGCAAAGAGGCTCTTTTGATAACTATAAAGAAGAGCCGATCTTAAGAAATTAAAAGTCTTTAGAAAGATCTTGGAAGCATTGGAGTTTAAATTAAAAATTTAAGATAACAGAGAATATTTTTGTGATAAAACAATGTATTTCTCAAAAGACTTTGTAGAAAAGTGCACCGCCCTAATTTCAACGTATTGTTATCGTGTTAAAAATATTTTTATACAGAATGTTTTAATGACAAAATATAAAGGATGATGATTATGAAATTGATATCCAATAAAAGTAGTGATAATCCAGTCTAGAAATTTAAAACAAAATGGTCGATTTTACGGGAAAATTGATTACAGGAATCTGATAGCTTAGCTAAAGTCATAAAACTGACGTAGTTAATGAAAACTTTTGCCATAATAGCTTTAATAATAAGGCTACTATGTGTTTATATAAGCGTGTAAAAGTTCAAACTATTCGATTTGTTAGTTAACGAGTTTTTGTTAACTCTTGTTAAATATTACCAAAAGTTTAAACTTATTAAGTGGGCTTAGGTGCTTAAGGCTGGTAAGGGGTCTTGGAGGCGACATGAAGCTGCCGATGCTTTTGTCGTAACAAAACTTTAAGAAATGCCCACTGTTTTCTAACGAATGAGTTGGAGGTTTTAGGAATAAAACTTAGCTCTGCAAGTAAATCCTACTTTTACGTCTACGACAGACATACCATGTTGCGTAACCACTGGTGCATGGCGTACAATGGGAGTGCGTTATGTAGCAGACGAGAGAGGGTAAAAGGCGAGTCTCTGGCGCCTAAAAACTGGAACATATCGGCTAGGGGAATGAACCCCAACAGAAAAAATTCGGTCCTCCAAGGATGGGGGTTAAGTCGTAAGGACAGCGACCTAACACTTGTGAAAAATTCTACAGTGCTAAAAAACCCAATAAGCCTCGGTTACCGGACGGAAATTACAGTAGAAAAAAACAGCAACGAAAATGGACTATGAATTACGGAATCTGGAGTATACAGGGAATCCGGAACAAGCAACAAGAAATTATGCAGGAATTCGTAAATCGAAAATTAGATATAGCCATTCTCTCTGAGACCAAGAAAAAATGAAATGAAAGCGAAAAATTAAAACATTATGCACATTTCTTCTCAGGAGTGGGAAAGGATCAAAGAGCAAAAGCAGGAATATCAATATGTGTACACAAGAAATTTGAAAAATATATTAAATCTTGGGAAGCATACAACGAACGTTTTATTAAAGTGACGATTCTCTTAAGAGGAACAAAAATAACAATTCTGGAAGTATATGCCGTAAATGATGACTACTCAGTACAAGAAAAGAAAGCTTTTGAAGAAGACTTTAGAAAAATCCTGAACGAAATTCCTAACAGCCATGAGATTATATGCGGAGGAGACCTTAATGCCAGAGTAGGAAAACAAGTACAAAATAAAGTGGTAGATATGCATGGAGAAAAAAACTGTTAAAAACAACGGAGAAAGACTCATAAATGCCAACAATATAAGTTAAAGATTTTGAATGGTTTTTTCGCCCACAAGAACATACATAAATACACCTGATATCAGCACACAAGAGGTCTAAAGTCGATAATAGATTATTTCATAACAAGACAAACAAACTAAGTTATGAGTACAGGACGTAAAGGTGAATAGAGAAGCAGAGTGCGGCTCGGACCACTGCCTGATAATAGGAAAAATATATACACCATTCGTAGACAGGAACCGCACAGACATCAACAAAGAACATAGAGACAAAATAGTAAGAACTACGTACACCTTAGACAATCTAGATAACTAGAGCACATAGTTACTTTACTCCTAAAGACTAACACAAAAGCGCTTCTCTACCACCTATATAATCTGTACAAAAGGCCTATCCTGCACCACACAGAGAACGTGGTTGACTTAAAAATCATACCACAGTAAGCTGGTTTAAGGATGACCTGTATCAGTCAAGTTCTAGCACTGAGAAAACACACCGAGGACGGATTTGAAGAAAAAATATAAGAGACCTCTCGTCGACCTAAGCGAAGTTTACGGAACCGTCCAACCACAGAAACCTGCTGCAAAAGTCGACTCGAGTTTTAAGGACTACCATCTGGTCAAAATAGTGGAATCACTATTGCAAGTAGAAGATTCTAAGTGAGTCTTAAAGGGGCAAAGTAGCTGGTGAACCTAAATAAACGGTTTGGCTCAGGATAGCGTACTAGCAACTATGCGTTTTAACCTATACACCAATTATAAACCAACGCCAACTTTTACTAGAAGCTTTTTATACATAGACGAGATAGCCATCACATCACAACCAAGGTTCAAGCTTTGAAGAGGTCGAACAACAATAATTAAAAGCTGTCCTGAATTGGATGTCCAATTATTATAAAGAAAATTCTCTTAGACCAAATCCAACCAAACCTTAGATCTGCACTTTCCACCTTCAGTCCTGACTAGCCAATTGAAAGCTCAACATTACCTGAAATATCACCCTGCTAGAGCACACCAAAAAGCCAATTTCTCTTAAAGTCGTACTCGAATGCTCACTAACATACAGGTGCCATTGTGAAAAACCCCAAAATAAGCTGGATGCATGCAACAACATTTAAAGGAAACTCTAGCAGTAGTAAATGGGGCGCCAAACCCACAGTACTAAGATTAACAGCTTGGTTGCTATGTTTCTTAACAGCGGAAGACGCATGCTTGGAATGGAAGAGAGGTAACCGACGAGACCATGTCTGGTGCGTGAAGAAGCTATTTAACCATAAACACTAAACGCATAATATAACAGCTACAATATATAGTCGATAAATGATTTGTAACTAAACTGACTCACGTAAGCAAAATAGCGCATACCATAGTATTAGTGTACGTTCACACAGACTGCTATGGCGCGGTCAGCGATGCGATGCTTTGCTATGCGATAATATCAAATACTTGTATCTTATGAGCCTTTCATATAGCGCGCAATTTAGTGCGACGCGATGCGATGCTAGTAGCGGCTAGTATGCGCTCGGTTTGGTTTTCAAGAATATTTGATTCCATCGCCAATAGTCCCATGTCTAGCAAGTGATATGGATATGGAAAAATTAAAAAAAAAATCTTAAAATTCGTCTGGCCCTATGAGATAAACGATCAAAAGACTATCACAATAGAGACAAGGTGAATAAATTATGGGTTGAATTCGCAGAGGAGTTACAAGGATTATTCTTATAGGTAAAGAAATAAAAAATAAGACTTACTCACAATCAATTTAATTTAACTAACAGACGACCGGTTTCGCTTTCTACAATATGCAAAGCATCTTCAGGTCTCGATACAAAGTTAAATAAATGATGCCGGTACTCTATTAATTGATGGATGGTAGAACATGGCACATTAAACAATACATAGTAGCTTCAACCATGTTCTACCATCCATCAATCAATTAATAGAGTACCGGCATCATTTATTTAACTTTGTATCGAGACCTGAAGATGCTTTGCATATTGTAGAAAGCGAAACCGGTCGTCTGATAGTTAAATTAAATTGAGTGTGAGTTAGTCTTATTTATTATTTCTTTACCTATTTGAAATGGACTCACACAAGCAACACATTCATGATTATTCTTATGTATTTTTTATACGCAATATAACAGTTGCTCCATTGAGTGACGATATTGGATAAACACCCCACTTTTTATATTTTTCAATGAAATCTAATTAGTTCCAAGTAAGTTTCTAACCCTGAAGTGTAATCATGCGCGAACGAAACTCTCTATATATTTTGGTAGATTTTTAAAAATATTCGATGTACTATTTTAATATTTCAATTTACCTTAAAATTATTGTAAACCGTTCTTAAATGCCTAATGGTTTTCTTCAGTTTTTGTCCATTTTCTCTACGTAAGGAGTTATACCTCTCTGAATGTAGTCGAATGTTTCTAAAGATATTTGAAAATATTCTCGAAATTCATCAGGATACATAATTAGTTTAGCCAATAAATGATGTTTTTTTTAGTTTCTTTATTAATTTTATGAACCCATTTACGTTATCTATTCAAACACTTTTTGAAAATATTGCACACAATGAATTTTTCGCCACTATATTTCATTTTTCTTTCCATCGTCACGTCCGACACAGAAAAGACCACGGTGGCGACTAGCTCACATATTATTGTATTGAAACATCCACGTATAATAGCTTGCTATGTAACGCATAGCATAGCAAAACATCGCATCGCTGATCGCGCCATAGCAATCTGTGTGAACGTACACAAGTCGCATCGCAGAAGATGTTTTGACACGCTTGCTGCCTATTTCTTGCGGGCTTCGAATAGAGGAATTACGTTAGCCCATTGTCACCCAAAGGTGCATCTACGCACCTTTTACACTAAATTAAAATTTAATTGCAAAAAAAATTATCAAATGGGAACCTTTTGAAGTTATATTCAGCGTAGAAAATACATCAAAAACATCAAGGATCAAGGACATTTTACTTTTATATGCGGTGATTTTAACGCCAAAACAGGAATGAAATCCAACCATACAGAAACACTACTAAAACTTTGGCTTGGATGGTAGAAATGAACGTGGCGAAATACTGTTAGGGTTCATGCTGCAACATGAACTATTCCAAATTTTTGTAACAGTTTTTTGAAAAAGAAACCACAGAGAAGATGGACATGGCAAAATAATAATAGAAAAACTCAAAACGAAATAGATTTTATTATCACGGACAAAAAACACACCGTTAAAGTCATCACCGTTCTAAACAGATTTGTTACCAGTAGCGATCATAGAATGGTACGAGGTAAAATAGAAATAAGCTTAAAGAAGGACAGGAACAAGATGATTAAAAAAAAAAGAATAAATCAAAACCATGGATAAAACCATTAGATATAGATAGTCTTCAGCAATGTATTTCCGACATACTTAGTAATCCTGAAACAGAAAATAATATAAACGACTTAAATAATAAATTAACAAATGCTTTACGGAAAAGTCATAACAAATTCTGTCCTAGAACTCAAAACGAAGAGAAGATTAGCCAAAATACTAGGCAACTAATGCAGAAAAAAAGAGAGAAAAACGAGACGGAAACTAAAGCCGACAAACTACAAAAATTAAATAAAGCAATATCCAAAATTGTTAGACAAGACACTCGAAAATACAACCAATAACAAAACGAACATACCATTGAGAACAATAGAAGTATGAAAGTATTGAGAAAACAACTAAGAACGGGGACAAGGCAGATTCTTCTTCTTCTTGATATGCCTAATCGTTACGAATGTTAACGATCATCATGGCAATCTTTGTCTTATCTGCAGGAGCGCGAAAAAGCTGCACAGATGTTGTATTGAACCAGATTCCAAGGTCACAAGGCAGATAATAAAGATTAAAGATAGAAATGGTCATATTACAGCCAACAGAGAGGAAACCCTTAAAATAGTTGAAAACTTCTACAAATTGCTATACACAAGCTAACACAAAGCAAATAGCAGAGAAGATCAAGTACCAGAAATGTTAACAAAAAAGGCATTGTCAACCAAGGATCAGAACTACTACAGGAAATCACAATGAACGAAATAAAACTAGCCCTAAGAAAAGTACAACAAATCTTCCGGCGAAGATTGTGTAGGTACTGATGCAATCAAAATCGGAGGCACCTGCCTACATAAGAAAATAAAAATCTTGTGCCTTTTGGACAGTAATATACCCGACAAATGGCACAATGCTGAGATAATTCTATTATACAAAAAAGGAGATCCCCATGAATTAGAAAACTACAGACCTATAAGTCTTCTTAGTCACCTATACAAACTCTTTATAAGAATAGTAACGAATCGTCTTGAAAAAAAAACTTGATTTCTACCAGCCAATAGAGCAAGCGGGATTTCGTACCGGATTTGGAACAACTGATCACCTACATAGCATTAAAACGGTAATAGAAAAGACTATCAAATACAATTGACCACTCGTTCTGGCTTTTGTTGATTTCCATAAAGCCTTTGACACGGTAGTATTTAACAAAATTCTGGAAGCACTACAAGCATGCCGCATTGACTACCGATATACAAGGTTAATTTACAATACACACAAGAACGCAACTATCTCGGTGAAACTATGTGAAAACACGAATGGCATCCCAATCGGCAGAGGAGTCAGACAGGGTGATACCTTATCGCCTAAACTGTTTACCGCAGTACTAGAATATGCTTGTAAAAACCTAACTGGGAATAGAAAGGCCTGAACATTGAAGATAAACAAATTTAAAATTCGCAGACGACATAGTTTCGTTCTCGAACAACCTCAAGCAGATATGTACAATGATACATGAACTTCAGTTAGTGTGTGCCAGTGTGGATCTTAAGATAAACATCTCCAAAACAAAATTCATGACAAACCTAGTGTCTAGCGGAAATATCAATATTGGAGTGGAGCTGGTGAAAAAATACATATATCTTGGACACGAAATAAACATCACCAGAGACAACCAAACATGTGAACTACGAAGAAGAATAAACCTAGCATTGGCAGCCTATGGAAAACTCAAAGACATCTTTAAAAGAGATATACCAATTTCTTTAAAACGTAAAACATTTGACCAATGTGTGTTGAATGTGATGACCTATGGTGCCGATACTTTGACATTGACAGCTACAAGTTCAAAAACGCTGCAAATAGCTCAGAAGAAAATGGAAAGATCAATGCTGAGTATATCGCTTCGTGACCGAGTTAGAAATCAAGACTTAAGATGAAGAACAGGAGGTACCGATGTAATTTACCGAATTGCCACACTGAAATGAAACTGGGCCGGACACGTCGCCCAAATCAGTGATGAAAGGTAGACGAAGACATTGCTTGAGTGGAGGCCGAGGTTAGACAAAAGAAGTAGAGGAAGACTCCCTACACGTTGGACTGACGATCTCAAGAACTTGTCAAGAAATTGGATAAAAAATGCTCAAGACAGGGCACAATGGGCAAAAATGAGGGAGGCCTATGTCCAGCAGTGGACGCAAAGGGCTGGGTGATGATGATGATCGTACTTTAAAAGTTTCTAAATCTTTTATTGCATTTTGTGCCCTTTGAATAATTAACAAAATTGCTGCCACAAACAGTGTATTTATTTTCTACACATCATGTTTTAGTAATTTTTGGATAGAGAAGGTGTAGTTTAGTTTATGTTACATCCTGTATATTAATCTTTGCTTCTCTAATTCATTGACTTATTAAACTTTTATTCATAACCCTAATATGAATAAGTAACTTTTCTAAAAGTATTTAAAACAGTGTTTCTTATTTTTATTACGGGTATAATTTTATTACTTATTTACTTATTTTACTTTTTTAATGCAAAATTGTCGTTTCTTCAGGTGAAAATTATATATATCGTACTGCAAAAGTTTCTAAATCTTTTATTGCATTTTGTGCCTCTCGCAAAATGCAATTTATTCCCGTCGAAAATTTTGCAGAACACGATAGAGGTAAGCTACATTTTCCATCAGAGTAATGAGTGCCAACTTTTCAGGGAACGGCTTTGGAAAATTGGATACGGTTCATTTGACGGCGAATTGGAAAAAGTCAAACTGAGACAACTACTTCCCACGTCACCCAATTACTCCTCCACCACCCGAAGTAATATAAAATTTACTACGGGTCCGTCTTAGAACGACAGGACAATTCACTGTGATCTCTTTCTACTGAAACCGTGATTTCGATGCTCGACCTGTTCTGCTCAAATGCAATTGATAAAGTTACCGTCCTCCATTTTTAACAAGAATTGATTAGTTTTGTTTAAGAAGACTGATGGATAACGTTGTTAAAGTGTTTGACAAAGTGTTTCATTGTAAACAAAAATTGATTGGTCTGGAAAATAAAAATACATTTTAATTAACTTGTTTACCGTCCCAATTTTTACTTGTGGATGCGGAATACGATAGGAAAAAGTCAAGCTACATTTATAACACAAATAAACGATATTGTTGGAAAAGCTTTTCTAAGTAGGACTTTTTGTAGTATTAAAGATTTGTGGAACTTAGAACAGAGATTAAACTTGTTTAATTATAATATTTCTTTGAAAAAATAATATTCATTTACGTATCATCGACTCGCTAAATTTTCTGTTTGTCAAACTATTAACAAATTGTCAAATATTAGAATATTGAAGTGTGATATTTTCGGATAAAGGAGGAGGGTTGAGACGATAGACTAGCAACTCATCCCTTGTCAAAAGGAATAAATGCTAAAAATTTCTACCAAAAGCCTCGGAATACAAAGGATGGATCAAAACAAAGCCCACTAATGCAAAGAAAAATGATATTGGCTACATGGAATGTACAAGGACTTAGAACCAAACAATCACAAAAATTCAAAGAACTAGCGGAAAGAAAAATAGATATACCTATATATTTTCATCTAGACCAAAAAAAGGAAAAAAGGAAAAGAAAGAGATATAACAATATATACATATCTTCAGTGAAGTGAGTAAAGATAATAGAGCTAAGAGAGTAGTCTCTATTGCCATTCGAAAAAATCTTAAAAACAATATTAAATCGTGGACTGAAGTAAATTAACAACTGTTAATAATGGAAATGAAGAAGAATGGACACAACATCGAAATTGTCGGAGTGTATGCCCCAAATGAAGATGCAGATCCAGAGAGTACAGACGATTTCTACAACAAGATGAATGAAATACTCTCTGAAGGTAAAGAAAACTGTGAAATCTTTATACTAGGAGATTTAAACGGCAGAGTAGGGAGAGATGAACATAACAGAGTTATAGGAAGATATGGGAAACAAATAACCAATGACAACGGAATACGTCTTAGAGATTTTTGTGAAACAATATGTCTTAAAATTATGAATGGCTCTTTTCAACATACAGACATCCACAAATTTACATGGATACAACCTACTAGGAATCTGCGCTTGATAATCGACTATGTAATCCAACGTCAAACTTCCCAGCTCAAAACAACTGACGTAAGGGTATACCGTAGATCAGAATGTGGATCTGACCATCGTTTACTTATGGTTATGGCCAACGTGATAGTTAACTATCGTACAAACAATAACACCCAGGTACATAATATAGAAAAGGGATAAGAAGTAACATCCCCTAAATATAATCTGGAAAGCTTAAAAGAAGACTATACAAAATTTCTTTACAAATTATGACTGGCCACAAAATTACAAAATGTAGATCGAGAAAATATATCAGCGGAAGAATTATACCAGCAACTTAAAAAATGCATTCATGAGGCTGCAAATCAAGCTTTGGGGTATAAAGATAAACATGAAACAAAAAAAAAAAAAATGGTGGTCGGAGAACATGCAAACGTTAGTAAACAAGAAGAGAACTGCTTATCAGAAATGGGTGTAAACGAGAAAGAAGGAAGATTACTAAAGGAAGATATCTAAAAAATTAAATCCAAATGTATAAAGCAAAGAAGTGAAAAGTTAAAGTGAGATGTGGGATCGAAGATGTGCAGAGGTGGTTAGATATATGGGTGAAACAAGAGTTGGGCAAGCGTGGAAGGTGATAAAGTCTCTTTGGATGGAAGAAAAGGAAAAATCTAACTTACAGTTAATAGATCTAAAACAGTAGAAACACCATTATGAGGTCTTACTGACAGAGCATAGATGTAAATTACAAGAAATAACAAAACATACACAAATAATTAAGATAACAATATTAGAGTTAAGAAGTGCCCTCAAAAGATCGAAAAATGCTAAAGCAGTCGGACCTGGAGACATCAGAATTGAGTTGGTAAAGTATGGACCAAAAATATTACATGAGATTGTGGTTCAACTATTTAACAAATGCTTTAAATGACAAAATATCCCTGACGATTGGAATGTTGGATACATCAGCTCAATATTCAAGAAAAGGGAAGAACGCAAATGCTCTAATTATAGGGGAATAACTGTTATCAGTTCAGTGGGGAGGTTGTACAGTCGAATAATAAGAGAAATAATAGAATCAGAATACGAAGACATTGAAGAACAAAATGGATTTCGTACATAAAGATCGTGTACTGATGGTATATTCGTTCTGCAGCAGGTAATCGAAAAATGGAAGGCAAGGTATCTATCTACCCACCTATTGTTTGTAGATTTAGAGAAAGCATACGATACGGTACGTTTAAAAAACTGTTTTAAACATTGACGAAAGTAGGTCTCAGTAGAGAGTATGTAGATGCTATCGTAAATATATACAAAAATACAAGAAGTGTCGTTAAAGAAGAAAACTTTATATCTGAATTATTTCCAATAACAAAGGGGTCATACAAGAATGTTGTCTATCTCCGACCTTATTTAAAATATACATTCAATCCTCGGTAGAGCAGTGGAGAAAACAAGTATCCGGAATGGGAATACACATAAGCGGTAGTAAATGTCTAACAACTTTATTTTTCGCAGATGATCAGGTAGTCGTAGCGAATGATGAGGCAGACATGGACTACATATTGGGAAAACTAAAGAAATATTATAAAAAATGGGGCCTCAATATTAATATGTCAAAGACAGAGTATCTTAGAATAGGATATGATTAAGAAGATCCAGAGTTAGAAATTAGAAACACAAAAACATGTAATGAATATAAATATCTCGGATGTATATTATCTAAAGAAGGCACTACCAAAAGAGACATCAAAAGCATTCTAAACTTTCTTTTATGGTCTAAAGATATTAGACAAGAAACGAAATTGACGATCTGTCGAACCTTGGTAGAGCCTATTATGACCTATGGGGCAGAAGTTTGGCAGATCACGAATGAAGATATTAGAAGGAGGACAAATACTGTATATTCCAGTGTATACAGAATTGGAACAAGACAACTGGTGGGGTATAATCAAGTGAAGTAAATGAATGAAGATAGAAAGCTTTAAATTATATGCCGCAACAAAGAAAAAAAGGAGAAGGCCTTCAGTTACCTAGGAAGAAAATGCACAGCACAATGACATTTCATATTTATGTATATAAAAATCTCGTGCTACGGTGTTTGTCCAAGCTAAGATTCTAAAAAGTAATGAAGCTAAATTTTGTGAAAGTCTATTTGTTTGTACAACTTGTAACGAATTAATTTGCCTACCACAATGGGTATCACTTGTAACAATATATAATTGCTTATGGGTAGTTGAAAGTGAGGACTGAGCAATTACTAGGCTGGAGATGGAGTAAGCAAAGAAAAAATTTAAAAAAGATTTACAGAGATTTCCTGCACATCAAACACAAGAACGTTCCTAAACTATTTAAATTGGACGCTGTTTAAAAGAATCCTTTTCCTGGATAGAAAGACTTTTCTTTCCTGAAAAATTTTAAAAGGTGAGAATCTTTTTAAGGAAAATAATTTTTAAACTCCTGGTTTAAAGAGAAACATTACATATTTACTATTACTTCGCATGGATGGTTATCAAAATATCCTGATTTTGATCCACATTACTAACATTGAGTTTAATCTTCCAACAAAACACTATTGAAAATTATGGTTCATGCCAATCATCTTAGTTGTCGAGGCATTAACTCAATAATAAAAAAAAATTATGGTTATGGCTGTTTTATCGGTGCACCAAAATTTTTTTCTCTGTTATTTACCGACGAAATGTCTCGAAATTTGGACATGTTATACGAAATTATGTTGCCTTTAAACTGATGGTTTTACTTTTTTTATTTTTTGAATTTTCTGTTGAAAAATTGGATTATACTGTTTAACGTTCTATTATAACCAAACTTTTCACGCCCATCAGTTGAAAGAGTTTTTTTTTTCTGTAATCGTTGATTCTTTTTTCACCTTTCTATGTCCAGTAATAATCGAGAAAAGCGTATTCAAACATTGAAGAAAATTGCTAAAAAATACTGAAATCTAATAGTGAAACGTGTTCCTCATCATTGTCGCTGAGCTTGATCGTTATCGCATTAGTGACGTCAAATCTCATGAGCGTACGGTACGGTCTTATTTTTATTTCTCTATGGGTACGGTCAGTTAGTTCGCTTGAATTAGAATCCATTTTAGTTCTTTCATTCTTGTATTTTCTTTATCAACTTGCTTAGTTTTTACAGTTTACAGTATTCTTATTTATTTTGAAAACATTGAAATTATTTAGTTTATGTGTATGTTAAGTAATATATTATTAGTTTAGTGGTATAAGTTAAAAGTTCTTTAGTTTACGCGTATTTTTAAGTATTACATTAGGTTAGTGATATAAGTTATAAGAGACAAGATAAAAAATGAATCCCAGTAAACCTCCTATGTCAAGGAAAAGAGCAATTGCACTGCTTTAGTATTAATTATTTATATTACAACCGTTTTTAAAAGCTTTTATTTAACTTATATATATATATATATATATATATATATATATATATATATATATATATATATATATATATATATCTATATATATATATATATATATATATATATATATATATATATATATATATATATATATATATCTATTCAAGGTTTGAATAATCATTCTCCATTTTCATGCAACTTTTCTAATATGGAGGTTATCAAAGAAAAAATGGACGGATTGATAAGTACATTGACTTTTAAATGTCAAATGTGGAATATTGAAAAGGAGATAGCAACACAGGATTCTGGTAACAATTCACTGAACTTGAATGGTTCTGGTTATTCAGACATACAGCAGCAGCACGGCTGCACTAAATATACCTGTGATTTCCTACAGGCAGTATGCAAAACATACGGAAACAGTTGCAGATATCATCGGCCAAACACTTTGTGATTCCTTAGAAGAGGCTGGACGGGAGGAATTAGCTTTAGCCAAAGAAATTGGTGAAGTAGATTCCGACGGAAATGGGTTAATAACCGTTATAGCTGATGGTGCTTGGTCAAAAAGATCGTATAAAGTAAACTACGATGCTTCTTCAGGTGTAGTACCTGACGTTGTAAAATTTAATTAGTACGCCTTTGATGGATAGGACATGTAATTAGGCGAGATGAAGATGAAACGATCAGAAAAATTTTCGACCGAAGAGGACCAGTGGGAAGACGATCCAGAGGAAGACCAAAACTTAGGTATCAAGATAACACAGAGGATGATCTAAAATCCATCGGAGTTAAAGCATGGAGAAAGTTGCCAGAGGCAGGGGCGATTGGAAGATTGTTCTGAAGAAGCCTTTGGCTCATGACGAGCTGTAATACCACTGATATGATGAAATAACTATCCACGATTTGTGTTTTATTCATCAATTGGATACTTTTCTTATGTAACTGCAACCTATAAATATATTAAAATAATGTATATTCCATTCAGAGAACATTTTCCTCGCAGTGCGTCGCCTCGAAATACTTGCCAGATAAATACATTTACTATTATGATGGTTTCGCAGGTACCAATTTTTTATAGATAAATAAAAATATTTTTTGTTTAATTTTTACTACGCTAATATCAGTTTTCTCTAACAAATATTAACAAAATATTAATTATATATTAATATTAATATAACAAAATTTAAATTTATTATAAATAAACACTATGGTGTTTTTTGCAGTCACGTTTCACAAATTTTTATTTAATACTATGTTTAGCTAAGACATATAAATTAAAAATGTGATTAATTCTTTTTAAAACATTATCTACGATAATTAATCTAAAAAAAAGTATTCCGACAAAACTAGTTTGAATGGAGAATAATGCATTTATTTTAAACAACCCGTGGGCCGGCGCCACTGAATAAACATCCAAACTATTAGGAGGTCACGTAGGGTCTGACATAGCAGTGTAGAAAAGTAAGTGATACGCTAACTTCAAATCGCAGTATGCTATAACTGCGAAAACAGCCTTATGTACGAAATGTCGGAAAAGCATAATACTGATTGACATATGTCGAAATTAATATTAAGCCCTTTCGCAATAATAATTAAATAATAAAGTTAACTTTATTAAAAAGAAATATGACAATAAGATAATCCATAAAACTAATAATTTTATTTATTTATAATTTTTTTAGTTTGACATGAAAGCAAATCTTTTTATTAATGAAAAAATGTTTATTTTTACTTTGAATAATTTTTATAAAAAGTATCTTGTACCCCACTGGTGTATTTCCTTTCAGCAAAAATTCTTGGGATTGAAATTGAATAAAAAAAAAACACTTTTTCTTTGGGTGCTGTCTTCTTAGCAAAGGTTGATGATGACCTCTGCGAAATATTCTCTATTTTGGGCTTTCCTTATTAAACTTTGACAGTCTAATCCTGTCCAAACTTTGATGTTGCGCAGCCAGGTCATTTGTCGGCTACCCGGGCCGCGTCTGCCTTCTATTTTCCCTTCTATAATAAGCTGAAGGAAGTTATACCTGTCGACTGGTGTCAGTCTCACTGGCACGTCAGGTGCTACTGGGTAAAATCAGTCGTTTGTTGTACTCTTTACAGATACGCCAGTTACTGTAACGATGTGTTTATACGTGACTACAACCGCTGGCTTGGGGCTCGAGGAGACGCGGACGACGGCCACTGGTATGAAAAATAGACTAGCTCTATTGAAGATATCACTGTTACCATGCCACGCTATCGTACCAGTGCGACTGGCAGCAGTTACTGAATAGGTGTAAACCTGTCTTTAATAATAACACATCAGGAGATATAAAAAGGCGGATCGTAATTTCAAATAGGTGTTTTCATGGTCTATCAAAGTACTTAGCTAACAAACGTCTCTCCCAAAATACTTATATAACACTATATAGAACCGTTATAGATCCCTTTTCGCTTATGAATTAGATGCAAAGACCCTAACCAAAATAGAAGAATCCCCTCTATCGATTTTTTAAAGAAAAGTACTACGCAAACAATTGTGAGTGCGGAGCGGTCTGGGAACATGGAATATGGAGGCGTAGGTACAACTTTGAACTGCAGAATATCTTCAAGCATCAGAATGGTGGAAAATACATATTAATAAATAGGAAGATTGGACAGACCAAATCTGGGATGAATATACAGAGCAACGGAGAGTGTTGAGAAAATAAAGAGAGGGCTGCCAAAAGCAAGTGACAGAGCAGAATGACGCAGAAAGTTTGAGTAGATCGAGACCCTGTAAGGGCTTTAGCATCGTAATGATTGTGATGCGAAAAAAACTTTACAAATAAAAAAATATTACTGAGTTTCCTATTACATGCAAGTTTTAAATGGAAATCATCAGTAGTCCATTAACTTAGTGTTTCATACAAATAATTATTTAACTTTGTTTAAATTACGATAAGAAATTAATATTATATTAATACGGACTTATCTTTAATTAACTATTAACTAATTTACATTCATTTAAATACTAAATTTATAATTAAATTTTTTACTTTTAAACCTTAAAAAAAATCAGCATTAATAAAGATTTAAGACGCTTCAAAATTACTTTGCCGGAACTCGTTACCGCTTTATTAAAATTATTGCAAAAAATATCTCAGAAGATTCCCTTAAGATCTGTGGTTTTATACTTGATAAGTGCTTTTTATTTATCTTTACCTTTAACCATCTCTTTCAAGTTATTTTTTGTTTCGAAAACTTCAATTAAAATAAATTTTAATTAATGTTCTGAATGAAATAAACGAAAAAGAGTGGCTTAAAAGGTTTATAGTTTTTCTTCGAAAATAAAATAGTTTGCATGTTTGATTTAATGATATAATTGGTTATATATAATATATATATATATATATATATATATATATTATATATTATATATATATATATATATATATATATTATATATATATATATATATATTTATATACATATATATATATATATATATATATATATATATATATGTATATATATATATATATATATATATAATATATATATATATATATATATATATATATATTGAACCTTAATATATATTTTTTAGTGGATTCTTTTGGGCTTAGGTTCATAAAAAAAATTTAGTTTGATACTAAGACATTTTTATATATATTTTTTCCGACGTTTCGGCAGGAAATCCATGCCTTTTTCAAGAATATATATTGACTAAAAAAAAACATTCTACGACAGACATAATATGGTTTAAAAAATAAACTTTTGACTTACCAAGCATGTAAAAATTCGGTATTAACAAGTAGACGTCACAATTAAAATAATATTAAAACATAGGATATACCCACTAAGTCACTACATGTAAAATGTATTTTAAATCTAATGTGTTGTTTATTGATGTTAGCTTAGCGTTTAAACAATCAGTTATTTTAACATCATAGGCGTTCTGAGATTGACTTTTTATGTATATTTAAATTAAGTTAAAATATATTTTGTTCAAATTTTTGACATCTTTTTTATAGTTTAACATTTGTATAGACTCTAGAAGCTCTCTCTTCTTCCTGTTGGATTCAGTTTCTAGGATCTTGGTTTGCTCAAAATCAAATTTATGTTTTTTTTTTTTCGTTTTCATGTTTTGTGAGGGCGGTTGAGTTTTTTTGTCATATTTGTGGGAACGTATTCTTGAATTAAGTAGTTGACTGGTTTGTCCAATATAAACTCCATCACAATTCGAGCAGGGAATTTCATATACAACATGTGATCTTTTTAATAAAGGGGTTTTTGTTTTCAATCTTGTAAAATTCCTTTTCAAAAGATTGTGACCTTTATGGGCAACCGTAATATTATGTTTAGAGAGAAGATTTGCTATTTGTTCTGATAATCCTTTTATATAGGGGAGAGACATATAGTTTTTCTTTACCGTGTTGGTTTTATTATTATTATTGTTATTGTAAAATTTATGCAGTCGCGATTTGAAAGTTTTGTCGATAAGGTGGTATGGGTACGAATTAAGTGTAAGTGCTGTTTTTGCTTTTTTAATGGCTCGAGGTCTATTGTAATACCTAATAAAGTAATAAAATGTGTTATATCAAAGAAGCCCGGCATGCCCCTTTGGTGTTTACATTTCACGGAATGCTTACCCAAATGTCTGATGAACACATTTGACTTCATAGACGTCATTGTATTTATTTGCAGATTTTAACTGAAATAATTTTAGTTTAGATGTCATACTAGTAGACCCTTTTTATTGTAATAATGATTAGACCAATTGACCTTCATACTTCTACTTGCACAGTAAAATATTCGTTGTCGCAGTAAACCAAAACAGTCGTATATTCGTGGAATAGCCTATATATATATATATATATATATATATATATATATATATATATATATAATATATATATATATATAATATATATATATTATATATATATATATAAATAATATATATATAATATATATATAATATATATAATATATATATATATATATTTATATATATATAATATAAATATATATATATATATATATATATATATATTATATATATATATATGTATATATATCAATAGTCAACTTAGGTTTTATTTTATAGCTAGTACAGTAAGCGTCTTATAATTTGTTCTTCCAGTAGACCAGGTGTGGTATCTGTTTTGGGTTGGGTAAATCGTATATAATCCTTTTTTTTGCTTTAATCGCTTCGAAATATTTTTCTTCTTAAGGTGCATTTTCCATTACTGAAGGTTGGCTATAACTACAGCAAATTTCTCTCTATCTTGAGCTGTTCTTGGTATTGAATGTGTGTCCATGCCTGTCCAGTCTCTTACATTCTTCAACCAGGAGCATTTTCTTCTTCCTGGACCTCTTCTTCTTTTCACTTTCTCTTCCATTATAAGTTTTAGGAAGTTGTATTTTTCTTCTCTGTAAATATTTCATAGATAACTTGTTTTTCTGTTTTTTACAATATTTAGGAGTTCTCTCTCAATACCCATTCCTCTTAGCACCTCGTTGTTGGTCACGTGCTCTGTCCAAGAGATCTTCAGCATTTTTCAAAAAACCCACATCTCAAAGGCTTATATACGTCTCATACTTGTAATTCTGAGAGTTTATGTTTCCACTCCGTATATCAATAGAGAATAAATAAACGTTCTTACAAATTGGTATTGGATATCCAACGATAAGGTAGAGTTTATTAGGAATTATTTTATTCGTTGAAATGCGGACCTAGCATATTCTATACTAGCATGTATTTCGATCTCATGGTCAAGATCGTTTGTTATCTAGCAACCAAGATACTGGAATCTTTGTACTGGTTCTATATCTTTGTTATAGATACGAATGTTAATGTCGACATTTGGTGCATGTGTAACAGCCATCACTTTTCTATTATTTGTGTTTATATTTAGTTTCAAGCTATCTCCCTCTGTGGTCATGAGATTCAAAAGTCGTTGTAAATCCTCTTCACTGCCCGCAATAATGACGGTGTCGTCTGCGTATCTTAAGTTGTTTATGTATTTTCCGTTGATTTTTATTCCTTCTTTAATATTTTTGAGGGCATTTCGTAATATTAAAAATAATAATTTCACTATGTAGACACTTCAAAATGTAGGCTTAATTTTTTAATAAATAATTTGCAAACAGAATCGGAAAACTCAACTATTTTTCTCTTTTTCGTTGCTATATTATTTTGGCAGCTACCATTTTAGAAAAAAATTATAACAATAAAAAAGTTTTGCAGTTAAATTTTCTATAAGGTTAATTGATGGTAAATTAAAAATATAATAATTATTATTTCAAAATTATCAAAAACCATTAAAAAAGGGTCAAGAATCAATGTTTTTTTTAATAATCTTTTTATATTATTTAAAAGCCACATAAAACCTTTAAAATGTTTTTTTTGAAACCTAACCAGGCTAAAGTAAACGAAGATTGGTTTGACGAAGAATGACGATCCATTAACCAACAGAAGAATGAAGCATATAAGAGACTTCAGCAGCGCAGAACGAGATCAAACCTGGAAGACTATGAATATCTTAGACGTTAATCTTAGAGAAGAAAAAGGACGTTTAGAAGGAAAAAGAAAGAGTCATACGATAACGCTTTAAACGAGATTGTTAACCATCTCAATAGAAAAGACTCGCGAAAATGCTACCAGAACATAAACAACTGCAGAGAATTCAAATCCAGAATAACAGCATGTAAAGACAGGGATGGTTCCATAATTAGTGACAAAGAACAGATACTAAACAGGTGGGCGAATCATTTTGAAAAACTCCTTAGCGACAATAGTGAAGAAGACCAAATAGAAATTACTTTGCCCGTAATGGATAAAAACGCTTAAGAGCTGCCCCCCCCCCACCGAAGAAGAAATAAGAGAAGCCATTTCAAAACTGAAAAATTATAAAGCCTTGGACAATCTTCCCGCTAAAATCTTTAAAAATGGTGGTAACACCCTTTTTTAACACATGCATAAATTAGTAACCGAAATCTGGCAACAACGGAAGGAAACGCCCGCATAATGGAAATTAGTTGGAATGCACCCTCTTCACAAACAGGGAGATATGATGGTGTGTGTTAATTATAGAGGCATCAACCTACTTAACGTGGCATATAAAGTATTGTCTAACGTATTGTACAGAAGATTGATCCCCTGTGCTAAACAAATAGTTGGGAACTACCAGTGCGGTTTCAACTCAGTCAAGAGACAAAAACTCCTATAGGCTATGGTGGAATTTCAAATGCCGCTTCATCTTGTTCAATTAACGCAACTTACACTCACAGGCGTAGAGAGTGTAGTCAGAATCCAAAACGACTTTTCAAGACCCTTCCATTGTAAAAATGGACTGAGACAGGGAGATGGACTGTCCTGTCTCTTATTTAACCTTGCGCGTTATACAGAAGTTTTGGGGAACCTGACGTTGTAAAATGTATTAAATTAGCACGCCGATAGGACATGTAATTAGGCAAGATGAAGATGCAACGATCAAAAAAACTTTCGTCCGAAGAGGACCAGTGGGAAGACGAGCCAGAGGAAGACCAAAACTGAGGTATCAAGATAACATAGAGGATGATCTAAAATCCAACGGAAATAAAGCATGGAGAAGAGTTACCAGAGACAGGGGCGAATGGAAGATTGTTCTGAAGAAGGCTTTGGCTCATAACGAGCTTTAATACCACTGATGATGATGATGAAAACCTTTAAATATTTACCCAAGAATGATACAAAAAACACTACACTAAATTTCAGCACAAACAATTTTTTGTTTTAGACTTAAATAAATTTCATTGCTACTTCAAATTAATTCTAAGCAATAATAAAGAACACAAACAAATTATTAAAACAATTTTTATTGTATAAGTTAATTGTTATTAAACTTTAATAAAATAATGACACTTCACTAAAAACAGTAGCCAACTTTTTGGCAATTGATAAGAAATAATTTGTTTTCTGACCGCAAATATTACAATTAAATTTGGTTGTAAAATGTAGGTCTTTAAAATTAAAATTCGACGTATTTTAGATGTTTTTTACAAGGCTTTTAGTTTTGGAAATATCCAAATTATTCAATACTTTACAGACACACTGTATATTGAAAATACATATTTGTAGTCTAAATCACTTATTCTCAAACAAACGGATCAGTCGTAGCAGAAATAAATGCACTAGAAAAAATATTAGAGTATTAGCTAAAATATTGTAATAAAATGCCACTTCACTAAAAACAGTTGGCGACTTTTTTGCAATTGATAAGAAATAATTTGTTTTCTAACCACAAATATTACAATTAAATTTGGTTACAAAATGTAGGTCTTTAAAATTAAAATTCTACGTATTTTAGATGTTTTTAGAAGGCTTTTAGTTTCTGAAATATCCAAAATTATTCCATATTGTACGGGCACACTGTATATTGAAAATCCATTTTTGTAGTCTGAATCACTGATTCTTAAACAAACGTATCAGTCTTAGCAGAAATAAATGCATTAGAAAAAATATTAGAGCATTAGCTAAAATATTTACAAGCTCGTTAAGGAAAGCTCTGCTCGTTTCGAATTCAGCTCAGCTCGGGTAGAAAAAAATTTGGTTCAACTCGAATCTCGGCTCACAAAAAACAAACTGTCATGAGCTCAGGTTGAAGTTCGGCTCGTAAAACGAGCTGAGCCTCGAGCCTAAGCTGGAGCTTGTGACCATCCCTAATTAAAATCTATCAAGTGTAAAGTACAACCTTAAAAATCGAATTGGCTTAAGTTTGATTAAATTTTACATAATTGATATTAAAATAAGGGCTCCACTATGGTTAAAAATGCAAAAATTAGTTTTGTCTAAAAAATTGTATTAATTAAATGAGATATAACCCGCACCAATATCCCCATTACATTTGTGGCCCTTATATAGAAAAAAGGTGCCGACCTGTGGTGTTAAGTATTAGAAATTTATTTATTATAGATTAAATAGGTCTGTATAAATATGAAATGAAGTGTATTTATCAATTGGTAATAATCAATACAATAACTACAGTTAATTTTTCAAAATATTTTAATAATGCTAAATCCGTAGAATTAATTTTTTTTCCTAACTAATTTACTAAAAATAATCTAATACTGCACTTTCCGAAAATATCACATTCTAGCGTAAACATTTTAAGGTAGGAAAAGCTATTGACAAAACATATATCATTCTATTTGTTGACTTACCCAAGATGAACAGCTCAAACAATACAAAAACAAACAACATATTTAGTTCCATAGTCGAATCTTTATCCGATGTCACTCTATATCTGATATTGTAAATATTGCCACGAATTCGCGAGGGGCCTTTAAAACGACGTTCATCTGAAAAGAAAAAAAATACCAATAATATAATATAAATAAAGATAAAGGTAATTTATAATTTTATACCTTTTTTTAAATGCTTGGATAAGAAATAGTGTTAAGCTTTAAATGTATAATACATAGTGAATATTATTTTATTATTATTTAAATTATAAATTATCTCTCATTTAACTTGCTAGTAAGTTTAGCTTGCTGCTTAACTCAAATTAACTTGCATTTCTAATTGTTAGTTTTTAAATAGGTAAAGAAATAATAAATAAGTAATAATAATAAATAATAATAAATAATACTATAAATAATAAATAATAGATAACATTCATAAACAGCTATTATTTAAAAAATTTTAAAGTGTTACTAAAAACAATTGTACAAACTCACCATTGTTCATGTCGGTGTGAGGAATATTTGTTCATATGACACGAAAAATTGAAATAAGAATAAATTTACTTTATACCGGTTTAAATAGAGGATCATTCTACCTGTTCGTATAACAGTTTCCGGTCCCAACTGTCAGATATCAGAACTACCAACTAATTATTGAAGGCTTTATAATTCAGTCAATTTCTTGAGCCCATAAATTAATTACCATCAATAATTATCCATTTGTTGCTTTGGTTACATATTAATATATCAGATATTAATATATTAATATATCAGAATTTGAATTAAATATCTAAAATATTTAAAAACACCATGACAGATAACTCACAGCGACAATAATTTCAAATAAAAATAAAAAAACTTTTGTAAACTTGTTATACATTTGATTATAAAATGTACATGTTCAGTTGCCAAAGAATCACTTTAATTTGTTCAGTAATTTGGACATTAAACTGAGTTAGTTATAATGTGGGATGTATTTCAATTATCCGTATTGTTACATTTAAATTTAATTAATTAAAGATTGTTAAAGTATGCCAATATTAAAGATATCAATTTACTTTTGATATCTTAATTGAAACAATTTATAGACATTCATTAATATCAGCATATTTCATAAAACTAGATAACTTAACTTACAGTATTGAGAAACAGAAGAACTGTCACATGCTAACCTAAATCTGTAAAATTTACCACTAAAATGTAATATTGGCATAATTATTGTAATTTACAACATCTACTTTGTTTATCTTTATTAGACAACACCTTAATATGGGTTTTTATGATTTCAGCATTTATTTAACTTTGTATCGAGACCTGAAGATGCTTTGCATATTGTAGAAAGCGAAACCGGTCGTCTGATAGTTAAATTAAATTGATTCTGAGTAAGTCTTATTTATTATTTCTTTACCTATTTGAAATGGACTCACATAAGCAACACATTCATGATTTGTTAGTTTTTAATTTATACAGTGTGGCCGGATAAAAACAAAACAAAGGCATTATCAGGAACTGCAAAATTTTGGAAAAAAAAAAACCCAGCGAAACATCAATTTTTGATGAAATTGGGACACATTTTTCCAGTATTTTCAATTAGTTTACTTAATGTTTATCTAATCCAGAGCAAGAAATTTACTACCGCCACGTTTTTTATTAACAATGCCATTTAAATATGAGATGGTTTTAAAGTTCTTAGAATTCCCTGTATACTAGTGTTTATATTTTTAAAGTGGTTCCAATAATGTATTTCAATTATTTAAAAAGAAATACTAATAAACTGTAAATTTTATTTTTCTACTCTCTTACTAGTAAATTGAATATTACCTACTATTTGGATGCTAAGTAAATGCATCATAACCATCGAGCAATAAGACAAAAGAGGGAATCTAATCCTTATGAAAAGGAGACCTAAAAAGTGGCCTCTGATGGCGGACATATCCGGAAATGCGAATGTACCAAATTTAAATTTTCCGACGCTTATCAACAGTAGCTATATAATATTTTTCAGAATGTGTCTTAGACGATAAAGTTTTAATTAATTCTTAATGATAAGAGTCTAAAATTCGACACAATTGTTAAAAAACTTCAATATAAATAAGATTTCATGTGACATTTGAGACAAACAATAACATAACCCAACTAAATTTGATGTCAAACAAGGAGGGAGACTCTCTTTCCTTGTTTAATGTGGCCTCTAAAGATCGCTTTTCCTGTCTAACAATATGTTTGCCCCCACTACCTTTACATTCCCCCTTTTGTCTTTTTGCTCGATGATCATAATAGATAGTGACACGTAATGACTAGCACGTAATAAAAAAAATTACGCTCCAGTTTTATAAAAAATGTGTAATATCACATAAGCCTCGTAAGTCAGTTATATTATTTTGTATTATTAAATACAAAATATATGAAAAACAAAAATAATTATTTTTACCTCAATATCATTTTCATAAAATTGAATTCAACATACATTTTTTTAAGATATTCATAAAATTGGTGTAGTAAATTAGTCTATTTCATGGCAGCATTTACCATAAACGGTGTTTAATTTACTGTTTATTTATACACCAATAAATTCTCCAATAGGAAAACAGGTGTTACGACAAAATATTTCTGATGGAAATTGGTAACATATTTTCTATTTCAAAACAAATTTTGTAATTTGTGCCACTAAATTAATAAACTCACGTGAAAATAAATTCATTGGTCTCAGATTAAAATCGATTTTATACGGCATACTAAATTCTAGTATAAGCGAAATTTTAAAACGATAGGATAATCGTAATTTTATTTTCTCTGTTCTTCAAACAGAGGTACATATTTTCTTTATATAAAAAGGAAACCGCATAAACCGCGCAGGGTTATTAGTGGATATAAAAAAGACAAGAGATATTACGTTAAATATATTTGTTTAACTTAATGCATTTTAAGTTAACACTGTTAACATTGTTTTTACATTTTTTACTAATTTATTGCCACCCTAATAATTTTTTTTCATCAAACTACCCCTTAAGGTAGTACCCCCTAATAAGAGGGAACTGTCTGAACCTTTTTAAACAAATAACGGTCTGAGCCAGGGAGACCCACTCTCCTGTATACTGTTCAATCTGCCTCTGGAAAAAGTAATATGTATGTCACAAATCACAATAACTGGTTCAATATATACTAAATCAGTGCAAAACCTGGCCTATGCTCATGATATTAATATTGTTAGGAGAACGGAAAACGCTGTTCGAGAGCATTTAAAAAAATCAGCTATAAAAATGGGTTTAATAATACACACTAACAAAACGAATAACTTTCTGAAAGAAACTGATCCTTAACACATTTAGCCCCACGCTGTAATTGGTTATTCACTCCCTGGGACCAAACATATGAAATGCCTTTTTTTCTATAAATCTATTTGGTAACTGATAATTATTATATTTTAAACCATACTTTCTTTTTCCAACTTTGTTTTTTTGTGATTTTTTTTAATGCCCACCAGTGGTCACGTGTTCCCAGGATGTAATTTTACAGTGTGGGACCAAATGTCCACCAGTGGTCATGCATTTTATTGTTTCTTTTGTTGTAGATTTTAAGCAATAATGGCAAGAAGAGGTCTTACAGAAGAAGAATTGCTTCGGGAGTTGGAAAATTTGTCTGATGTTGAACCAGAAGACTATTTCGACGACGACTCCACTGCAGATCGGAATTACTCATATGAAGGAAGCTCCTATTCAAGTGAGGATGAATTAGCTGTATCTGATGTCGAGGACGAAGCTGCTGAAGTTGTTCCTCTGGCCGATATTATACCCAAGACCAAGTGGGAGCCTGTGGCAGGAGACAGATTGAAATTAAATTTTCTTGCTACCCACACCGGTGTACACGAAAATATAATCCAGAAACTTCGTGGTGCATCTCCTATAACTTATTTTGAACATTTCATAGACGATGATATTATCTCATTGTTAGTAGAAGAAACCAATAGATTTGCTGCGCAAAGAAATACTGCGAATGATGCTGCCCCAGCAAGAAGCCAAACTCCAAGACTTAATAAATGGGTTGACACTGATCCTATAGAGATGCTCAAATTTTTTGGGTATCGTTGTATGGATGGGACTTATGCATTCGCCAAAATTGAGGGATTAGTGCCGCAATAGTTTTGCGATGTTACTTTCGATGTTTCATCTATCAAATAATGAGCAGCCAATTAATCCAGAAGACAGGCTTCACAAAATCTCAAATTTTTTAAACTTACTAGAAAAGAAATTCAAAGAATCGTATAATCCCGAAGAAGAAGTTTGTATTAACGAAAGCAACGTACCATTTCGAGGACGTATTTATTTCCGACAGTACATTCCTAATAAAAGGCATAAGTATGGGATAAAGGTTTTCAAACTCTGTGTTTCTAGAGGCTATACATGGTCGTTTAAAGTCTACACAGGCAAAGAAAGAGCAGACGATGTATCAGTTGCCGAAAAAATTGTCACGACACTGATGGAGGGACTTTTTGATACAGGTAGAACTTTATATACCGATAACTGGTACACTAGTGTTTCGCTGTCTAATAGTCTCATTAAACGGCAAACACATTTAGTAGGAACCCTAAGGACAAACAGAAAATATAATCCCCCAGATGTGGTAAAATCTAAACTGAGAAAGGGTGAAGTCGTGGTCCAACAAAACGAAAATAAAACAGTTGTCTGCAAATGGAAAGATAAAAGAGATGTTCTTATGCTCAGTACCAAACATGATGACTCTATGGTGACAGTAAATCGCAGAGGAGGACAAGAAGTTAATAAACCAGCGATAGTTGTCGATTACAACAAAGGAAAAGCTTTTGTCGACCAGTCTGACCAGATGGCATCTTATGCGCCATACGTGAGAAGAACCGTCAAGTTTTTCATTTTGTTACTGCAACAGATATGGTAAATGCTCTGCATCTATATAACAAAATTAATAATAACGAAATGGGCATAATAGAATTCAAAGAAAATATCATCGAGGCTTTGGTTTATCAAGATTTAAATCCAATTCTATCAAGGCCTTCCACTTCCAAGATAAAACATTTCCTGAAAGAATACGAATGACAAAAGAGGGTTACCAGAAAAAGGTGCAGTGCATGCTACAAGACTATGTCTCAGCGACAAAATCCAGGTTATGCTCGTAAAAATCGCGAAAAAAATAAATACATATTGCGATACATGTAACCTGCCAATGTGCCTCGAATGTTTTCAAAAACATCTGGCAACTATCTCGTTTCCAAAAGTTTAATTTTTATTATTTTTGTTGTATTACGTTAACATTGCTGGTTTTTTAATGTTTTGCTCACTTTGTTCGTTTACTTGTATTAATATTAGGATAAAATTCCATTTATTTTTGTAATATACTATCTAAAAATACAAAATTGTATCAGTTTTTTGCATGGCTCAAAATCACAACTGATACATTCATTCTGCTCGGTCCATGTAAAATTCTGTTGTTTCCTGGGACCACTGAATACGTCAACATAGAGCAAAATAGAGGGCCATAGAGGTGTAGGAAGAAAACAAGTTTCTTGGTTAAAAAACATTCGTGAATGGACTCAGATACCAAATGAAGGACAATTATTCCATATTGCAGAAGATCGATAAGTCTTCGATCTCGATCTCGATAAGAAGAACAAAACGAAGTATATGAAAATAAGCACGCAACTACAAATCCTACGACCATTAGTTATAGAAACGACGTCATCGAAGCAGTGAACAAATTTGTATACCTGGGATAAACCGCAGAATTTACACGGCCAACAGATGCTATTTTGGGCTTAATTTCCTCCTTAAATCAATATTTCTGCTTATCAAATTCAAGGTGAAATTTTTTTGCAATTATACTGTACTCTATTTAAAATAGGAAACAGATATCTTAAGTTTTTACTAAATTTTAACCAACTACACCAATTCTACTAGCCACACATTTTCGCTAACTGAATACACAATTTTACTAGATTTCACTTATTTTTTACCACCCTAGTAATTTTTTACACTTTAACCACCCTCTACGAGAAGTCAATAATTCTGCTGGGTTAAAATTTTTGGTGATAAAAAATCTATTTTTACAATTTTACTGTACTCTACTTGTAACTGAAAGTGTAAATTGCTTGCCAAGCTTTTACTGAATTTGATTTACCCTCATAAATTTTGACGCCCTAAGCCGCAGTTAATGGGAAACATTCCACAAGCTACACATTCATGCTAGCTGAATGTAAAATCTGTTTAAAAATCAAAAGTGCTCTGCTAGATTTTTACAATACAAAATGTACTTTATTAAAAAATTATGAACTTTTACTGATTTAAATTTACTCGAGTGTAAATTAATACTGACTCACAAATAACAAATCACAAATCTTTACCTATTCCTAAATTTCTAAGAAAATATATTAAAATTACATTTTTTGAGTCCGGCACTGATTTGGAATAAGAACACATGCTTTCTGACAAATTAGTGAATTTAAACTTATAAAAACCAATCATAGAATTCTTACACTACGTTAACATCAAGTATAATAGTGTTAGTTCAGTGTATATAGAAAAACATTATCTGTGGGTACATATTATTTTTATATTAATAAGTAATTCATAACCAAAGAATTTTATAAAATCGTCAATAAATAACACCAGTCATTAATCGACACCAGTTTATGCCGTTAAAGACAATTACCAAAACCCGAAGCGCAACAGGTCCGTACTTAGAAAAATTAAATGGGGTTGAGAAATGAAATTTGACGTCACTAATCATAGCGATCCTTACGCTATGATTAGTGACCGATCTTTTCCTTATCACAAAAAACCTTTCTCTTACTGCAGCAAACAACAAGAACCGATCTATCCATCCAAGCTACAAGCAACAGTTTTTAATTCTCTCAATGATGTTAAATTAGAAGAGTACTTGTTAGCGGTAGAATCTCTAGTCCAAAACATATTCTTTTTTCATCAAGAATCACCAACTATCGCATCTTTATTTCTCAACCAAACAAGTCGTAGATGATTTTTTATCAAACAGTGATGAAACAAAGGTTTCATCACTGTAAACAATACACAAATTCAAGTCCGTAGACTAATTACTCTAACTGAAAGACTCCTAATATCCAATGTTTCTCCCACTGTCCCTCATAAGGTAATAGAAAACGAACTACTGCTCTTAGGGCTAAAACCAACTTCATCGATGTCATTTTTGCTAAAAGGAACCAACAATTATAAATACAAACATGTACCCAGTTTCCGTCGACATATTTACGTATCTCCACCCACAGGCCCAATTCCCGATTCCATTTTAATAACTTATGAAGATACTACCAATCAAATTTTTCTGACACTAGACAACTTATGTTTCCTTTGCAAACAAAATGACCATATTTTTAGTAGTTGCTCAGTAAATGTAAATCACTTAGACACAGCCGTCCCAAACTGCTACACTTTCAAACAGAAACAAATCTACTACAGTGACTTTAACAGAAACGTCTGCTATTACACCTTCAACAACATGCACCTATACAAACATATCAAATAATTTAACGTCACTAATAAAAATATTATCTACAGCCAACCTAACATCTCTTGACACATCAACTACAGATAATACAATGCCATTGATATCCAAACCAAATTAACCCACCTCATCAGCCCTATTATCTCACATAATCATAACCTTCCAGTCTAAACAATAATTCCATCTTGGTTAATGAAAATAAAAAGAAACCAGCACCAAAAGAATTTAGCGTATCCAACGAATAAAATACATCTAAATCGTCCTCCAAATGAACTGTATCTGAAGCAGTATCACTACTAATTGAGACATCAGCTAGTGACGATGAATTTTCAAAGCCAACTTAGAAACAAAAAAGAATAAAAACAAAAATACCAACAATACCTTTAGAAACGCTGATGCAACCAATTGAAGAATTATTCAGTTCTGAAAAGCAAATATTAACTTTTGAAGAATCTTTTGTTGATTTATTTGAAAACACTCATGGAACAAATTATGTTATCAGCATTATAAATAAATATACAGTAGACATTCCAAAATTAAGACAACTCTTAATCAAAATTCATTCATATACATGCAAGCGCTCATTAAAATTGAAATTGAATTGAAATGAAGAACCTGACACGGATACATCGACTGAATTATCCCAGGAGCTAAACATTCAATAATTATAACTATAACATTCAATTTATTACAGTAGAATATAAATGGGTTTTATACCCAGTATGAAATGCTAAAACTTTTAATTAATGATATTATCCCGCTATCATTTGTCTCCAAGAAACGAATTTCAAAGACCAATATTGCAACACATTTAAAAAATTTTCAACATTTTATAAAAATAGAAACAAGCAGAAACAAACTTGAAGCACAAACGATTCCTCTAAAAACAGACATCGAAGCTGTAGCCGTCTCAGTTAAAGCTTCCCAATGCGTTGATGTATGTTACATCTATACTCCCCTAAATACACTTCTTACCTTAACCGACTTAAAAGCACTCATTTCACAAATACCTATGCCCAGGCTAATAGGAGATTTCAATAATCACAACCCAATGTGGGGCTCAACAAATTTTTATATCAAAGGCAAACTAATCGAATACTTGTTAACTGAAGAAAATTTAAACATTCTCAATGATGGAAGAACAACCAGATTTAATGTATACACTGGTACAATATCCGCAATTGATCTATCGATTTCTGACCCAACTTTTTCTATGGCTCTTAATTCAGATCTCCTACCCTTTTTGTATGTGAGCGAACATTACTCAATAAAAATTTCTGTATTTTCTGATGACACTATCTCTGAATACCAACCAATCCGAAAATGGAACCTGAAAAACACTAATTAGGACAAGTACACTGATGCCATAGAAATAGACATAGAATCACAAAAATCTAGTTTTGAAAACACTGATATAAATGAAACTCTCAACATTTTTACGAATACTATTACATACGCCGCAGAAACACATATAGGAAAAACTAAAATATTAAGGAAATACAGACCTCCACCATGGTGGAATACAGAATGTCAAAATGCAATCAAGCAATATAAAGCATATTTTAATAGAATAAAAAAACATAGTAACACAACTAACATAACTGAATACCAAAAACAAAGAGCACACATGCTCGATATATAACAACAGTCTGGTCCAATATTCGAAAAATATCAAGAAAAAACAAATTTTACCAAGTGCCTTTTATTACTCATAATACTTATGTAATAACAAAACCTAACGAAATGGCTGATGCTTTTGCTACATACTTCGAAAAAAACTCCAGCAATACCAATTATTCCGAAGAGTACAACACAAAAATATCACAGAAAAACAACAGCTCGTTTGTGAACATAGAGATAATAGTTCCTTCAATACTCCTTTAACCTTAGATGATTTTAACTTTGTCCTTTCTTCTTCTTAGAGTGCCGTCTCCCTACGGAGGTTGGCAATCATAATGGCTATTTTTATTTTAGAACTTGCTGCTCTAAACAAATCAATCGATCTGCATTGGTACCAATCACGTAGATTCTTTAACCATGAGTTCTGCCTTCGGACAACAGATCTTCTTCCTTGAATCTTTCCCTGTATTATCAGTCTCAAAATTTCATATTTTGGTCCCCTCATCACGTGGCCTAGGTATTCCAGTTTTCTGGTTTGTATAGTGGTGATTAGTTCTGTTTCTTTACCAACCCTCTCCAGTACTTCTTTATTTGTAATTCTATCAATCCATGATATTTTCAATAATCTGCGGTATAACCAGAGTTCGAAGGCCTCGATTCTTTTTAAATTACATTTTTTTAATGTCCAAGTCTCAGCTCCATATAATAATATTGAAAATATATAACAGCGAATGGTACGTAGTCTGATCTCCAAATTTAGATTTTTGCACGTTAGGAGTGGCTTCATTCGTATAAATGCTGATCTGGCAATCTCTATTCGTCTGTTTATTTCTACAGTATGATCATTGGTTTCATTGATCAAAGTTCCCAAATACTGATATTTTTCTACTTGTTCTATCACGTTACCATTTATTTGTCTCCGGATGCGTGTCAGGTAGAAGCTGACCGCCGTGCCGGACGCATTTAGAAATTCGGAGAAATACTTGGAAATTCCAAGTGTGGGCAAATCCGAATTTCTAATTGACTCGATGTAGGGAAATTCCACTTTTACTACGTAAAACAAAGGATTTGTTTTATATAAAAGCAGAAGAAATTTCTCTCATCGGTCAGTCGAGCTTGCCTCTTCTTCTGTAGACCTAGTCGGTGCTATTATTGTTCCGACTAAGCTATTGTTTTATTTCTTATTTCCTGATAACCATTTATATTTTATTATTGTATATTCAGACCTTTTCAGGTTAGAATATTACTTTGACTTATATTTGTTCATATACTGATTATTTGATATTTTATTTGATTATTTTGATTGTTTATTTTTCTTGTATTTTGTATCTAAGTTGTTCTTCCGTAAGTTAAGAACACTTAGAAATATTTACCTTACCTTTTTTCTATTTTATAAATTTGATTTTTGTACTTTGTGTCTAAGTAGTTTTTTTCGGTAAGTCAAAGAACTCTTAGAAATATTTCTCTGATTTTGACTTGTTAATTTTATTGTGTGCCTAAGTCATTCTTTTCCGGTAAGTCAAAAGAACACTTAGAAATATTTTCATAATCATTATTGCATTATTATTTCCGATATTTATCTAAGATATTTTCTTAATATATTTGTCTCTTTTATTTTACCATTTCATGCTGAGTTGTTTCTTCCGTAAGTCAAGAAACACTTAGCAATATTTCCATATCTTTTCTGTATTTGATTTTCTTATTTTCTATTATAAGATGTTTCTTCCGTAAGTCAAGAAACACTTACAAATATTTGTATTCTTATTTTACTATATTTGGTTTTCTTGTTTGTTTTCTGTTCTAAGAAACACTTAGAAATATTTCCATACATTGATTCATATTTCATTTATCTATATTTCTGTCTTAAGTTGTTTCTTCCGTAAGTCAAGAAACACTTAGCAATATTTCTGCACTTTTCTGTTCTTTTATTCTTGTGTATTTTACTTTTCATTCTAAGTTGTCTCTTCCGTAAGTCAAGAAACAATTAGAAACATTTTCTGTGCATTGTAATTTTATATACCATTTTATTTCCTTGTTTACTAAGTTATTTCTTTCGTAAGTCAAAGAATACTTAGATTATTTTACCTGTTCTGTTTTCTATTTTGATCTGCTATTTTGTAACTGTTCCTTGGAACTGTTACCTATAACAGATACTTGTCACGGTAACTGTTATTTTATACCAGTAGCAGTATTAACACGTTTTACCAGCGACAAGCAAAGATGGTCAACACCCGATCAAATTCAGGGGACAGGAAGAAGTCCGAAGAGCCGGCGATGGGTCCTACAGGCCCAAATGCCCCCTCTCGGCAACATGGCGCCCAACTAACAAAACCCGAACTCACGACCCCAGGACCGTCTTCGAGCCAGCCTGCTACAGCTGACTTTATCTCTGCCTTGATGCAAGCGATGACGGCCCTATCCACAACTCAAGGCACTGCACCCCAGATGCCTCAGCCTGAGACACCGAAGTCCAGGATAAATTACACGATGCCCCCTCAATTCTCAGGCCGGGACACCGAGAATCCACTCAGCTTTTGGACAAAAGCTGAGAATTTCTTAATCAAACATGACGTAGACAAGGACCAATGGATCGACTACCTCATAGATAATTCCCTCCACGGCGATGCGAAGAAATGGGCTCAGAAATTTTCATACACGGACCTGCCATACACCACATTTCGAGACCGTCTCCTAAGGAGATACAATGACCCTGCCGCAATTTCAACCCTGACGTCGAAGCTTTATGGAGAACATCAACGTAGGGACGAATCCACGGAGGAATTCATTAACCAGAAATCTGCCTTATTTAGACGTCTCATGCCACATACTCCCGAGGACCAGAGATGTATAACGATAGCGAACTTACTGAGACCTGACATTGCGATCTGCCTGAGAGCGAACATCCCCAAGACTGAGGAAGACCTTCTGACAATCGCCCAGGGCATGGAATCTGACATCCGCCGGACCGGCAAACCCCAGCAGCAGCAACAACAGCCGTACCGTCCCCCACGTCAGGATAACGCTCCACGACACCCTGAGGCGATAGACGAATTGAGGAACCCTCGCGGACAGCACAGGATGCCCTCAATTAACCAACTACCACCTCCAACCCCACAGAACCAGGGAAACGCCAATCGGGGCGCCAACTGAACCCTGTTGTGAAGATGGTGCCCCAACTGAATCCTATTCAGGTACAACCGTCGACAGCAGGCCTCCCCCAACTCTATGGAAGGATCAACGGGCAACAAGTGAAGATTTTGGTCGACACCGGTGCCTCCGGGAACTTCGTTCACCAGAGATTGATCCAGAGACGGGACCTGAAACGAGGACCAGGACTGGTTCAGCTGGCATGCACGGGCAGCACATCCCGCACTCTAGGGACTGCTGCAGTCAATATGAACATTGATACTCTGGACACGACTGTAAACTGCATGGTTATGGAGGATTTTAACCACGACGTTGTGTTAGGGATGCCTTGGTTGGAGCAGGAAGAGGCCAATGTAGACATACCCCGAAAATGTCTACACGCTGGTACTGCCTGCCGAACCACCATCTACTGGGCGACCCCAGCAGAAAGGCAAGCCAAACCACAACAGGTGGAATTCCATCAAACCCCATCCCAACAAGCAGAGCAGGCAACCCAAGAGGACAATGAAGTATTAGACAACCGTCCACGTCAGCCGACCACTGAAGAAACCGAAACAGCGGACATCAGTACAGGCACACTCGAAGAAGAAGAAGAAGTTCCGCTACTAGAGACGATGGAGGACGTCGACGAGGAGGAAGAACCTAGCCTAACAGCAGATGACATGCCAGACGCCGAATGCCTTCTATTGATAGAGACAATGGAGCATGGCGACGAGGAGGAGGCCACCGACCCCATCCTCGACGGACCGGTCGACATACCACTTCGAGAGGAAATCCGGAGAAGTCACCGGATACGCAAGAGAAAGAAACGACTTCTGAGGCACGAGCAGCAAACCTCCGAAGACGCACCCAGGAGCGAGATTGAAGAGAATCTCCTCCAAGAGTTCACGATGGTCGACGATGCTGACCATAGGACCCTGACCCCTCCGGACGGACGGGATGAAGGAACCACAGCGAAGCCGACCAGCAAAGACGACCAAGGATAAGGTCCCATTACGACACGTGGAGATATCAAGGTGAATTGAGTAGCCTTATATCTTCACGACGTCGTAGGACCTCCTCAGGGTGAATAAAGTAGCCCTGACGGAAGCAGACGACCCACCTAGACCACCTGGGCCATCTGGACCGCCTGGACCACTATAATTTTAAGTATGATATATCTTAAGTTTGAATTGTATTTGTATTGTATTTTTTTTTCTTAGGTTAAGGATTTCTTATTGTATGTATTTTGATTTATCAATAAATTTTCTTTTAGCACCGTTAGGTCTTTCAGAGGAGGGGGGATGTCTCCGGATGCGTGTCAGGTAGAAGCTGACCGCCGTGCCGGACGCATTTAGAAATTCGGAGAAATACTTGGAAATTCCAAGTGTGGGCAAATCCGAATTTCTAATTGACTCGATGTAGGGAAATTCCACTTTTACTACGTAAAACAAAGGATTTGTTTTATATAAAAGCAGAAGAAATTTCTCTCATCGGTCAGTCGAGCTTGCCTCTTCTTCTGTAGACCTAGTCGGTGCTATTATTGTTCCGACTAAGCTATTGTTTTATTTCTTATTTCCTGATAACCATTTATATTTTATTATTGTATATTCAGACCTTTTCAGGTTAGAATATTACTTTGACTTATTTTGTTCATATACTGATTATTTGATATTTTATTTGATTATTTTGATTGTTTATTTTTCTTGTATTTTGTATCTAAGTTGTTCTTCCGTAAGTTAAGAACACTTAGAAATATTTACCTTACCTTTTTCTATTTTATAAATTTGATTTTTGTACTTTGTGTCTAAGTAGTTTTTTTCGGTAAGTCAAAGAACTCTTAGAAATATTTCTCTGATATTTGACTTGTTAATTTTATTGTGTGCCTAAGTCATTCTTTTCCGGTAAGTCAAAAGAACACTTAGAAATATTTTCATAATAATTATTGCATTATTATTTCCGATATTTATCTAAGATATTTTCTTAATATATTTGTCTCTTTTATTTTACCATTTCATGCTGAGTTGTTTCTTCCGTAAGTCAAGAAACACTTAGCAATATTTCCATATCTTTTCTGTATTTGATTTTCTTATTTTCTATTATAAGATGTTTCTTCCGTAAGTCAAGAAACACTTACAAATATTTGTATTCTTATTTTACTATATTTGGTTTTCTTGTTTGTTTTCTGTTCTAAGAAACACTTAGAAATATTTCCATACATTGATTCATATTTCATTTATCTATATTTCTGTCTTAAGTTGTTTCTTCCGTAAGTCAAGAAACACTTAGCAATATTTCTGCACTTTTCTGTTCTTTTATTCTTGTGTATTTTACTTTTCATTCTAAGTTGTCTCTTCCGTAAGTCAAGAAACAATTAGAAACATTTTCTGTGCATTGTAATTTTATATACCATTTTATTTCCTTGTTTACTAAGTTATTTCTTTCGTAAGTCAAAGAATACTTAGATTATTTTACCTGTTCTGTTTTCTATTTTGATCTGCTATTTTGTAACTGTTCCTTGGAACTGTTACCTATAACAGATACTTGTCACGGTAACTGTTATTTTATACCAGTAGCAGTATTAACACGTTTTACCAGCGACAAGCAAAGATGGTCAACACCCGATCAAATTCAGGGGACAGGAAGAAGTCCGAAGAGCCGGCGATGGGTCCTACAGGCCCAAATGCCCCCTCTCGGCAACATATTGTCAATAGGTGATGTATATTTTGTGGCCTGTTTGTAATCAGCATGTACTTCGTTTTTTTAGCGTTTATAGTAATTCCCATCTCAACACTATTTATACTCAAGCTTTCGATAAGATGTTGTAGATCCTCTATACTCGTTGCTATGATCACAGTGTCGTCTGCATATCTTAAATTATTAATTAATTTTCCGTTAACGGTGACTCCCGCTTCGATATTATTGAGCGTGTTTTGGAAAATTTCTTCAGAATATAAGTTAAACAAAAGTGGTGATAACACACATCCCTGTCTAACTCCTCTACAGATCTTCATTTCTTCTGAGTGTTGCCCATCAATTTGAACTATGGCGCTTTGGTTCCAATATAATGTTTGCACTCTATTTATGATTTTACTGTCAATGCGCTTGTTCATAAGTATTGATATTAGTTTTTCATGTCTTACTTTATCGAAAGCTTTTTCGTAGTCAACGAAGCACAAGCGTAGATCAACATTTACATCCCGACATCGCTGAATTAATATGTTGATGGCAAATAGTCCTTCTCGAGTACCCATTCCATTTCGGAACCCGAACTGCGTCTCGCTAATATCCTCCTCTAGCCTTTCGTATATTCTCTTATGTATTATTTTTAGCAGAACTTAATACTACAAAAAACTCTTCTCCTGGATCCGATAATATACCTTTAGTATTCTTGGAAAAACTGCCAGACAATGCTAAGTGTACTCCTCTAAAAATTTTCAATCTAATATGGTTAAATAATTTTTTACAACTTCCTGGAGTGATTCAATAATTATACCTATTCTCAAACCTAACAGTGCACGAAATAGAATCCTCATATAGACCCACCTCTCTCACCAATGTAATGTGCAAAGTCATGAAAAAAAAATAGTTAATAAAAAAATGCTATGGATATTAGAGAAACATCACCTTTTGGTTAACGAGCAAAGTGGATTTCAACAAAATCGAAATACTACTGATAGCTTCATTAATTTAGAATCTGATAATCTTGAATCTTTCGCGAACAAGCAGGAACCTATTGCAGTATTCATCATCATCATCATCATCAGTGGTGCTACAGCTCTAGTTGAGCCTTGACCTTCCCAGTCTATTTCGCCAGTCGTTTCTGTTCATCGCCAACCGTTGCCAATTTGCCGCGCCGATTTTCCTTGCGTCCTCGCCCACACCGTCCCTCCATCTCAGTCGTGGTCTGCCTCTACTCCTATTTCCCACTGGGACCGATAATAGAGTTCGCATATTGCAGTATTCATAGACATTACAAAAGCATTTGACACAGCATGGCGTTACGATATTATCAGATCATTACACACTTGGAATATTAGGGAGAATATCATTAACTTCATTTCAAATTTCCTTAAATAACGCAATTTTCAAGTAAGAGTCAACCACTGCACATCTTCAACAATACGTCAAGCTAATGGCACTCCTCAGAATAATACTATATCATCAAACTTCAGCTTAGTTCGTGGCAGATTATATGCGGATGATCTGGTAAGAGAATTTTCAGGAAAAAATATCTCATCAGTATAGCGTCACTTACAAACCTCACTTCATGAACTCGAAAACTGGTCGAAGAAGACAGGATTGCAGTTTTCACTCAGCAAATTAAAGTGTTTGTTATTTTCAAAGAAACGTGATCCGATTAAACCGCAAGTAAAATTATGTAACCAAATCCTGAATTATGCCGATGACATATTAGGTTTTTAGGGACGATTTTTGATACGAAGCTCACATGAAAAAAACACATTCTACAAATAAAAAAAACATGAGAAAATGGAATTAATCTTATAAAAACTCTATCTAATAAAAACTATGGAGCTGACTATAACTGCTTAATCCATGTTTATAAAACCCTTTTTAACAATGTTCCTGAGAGTAAGACAGAACAACTACATCAACAGGTAGTAAAAATCATTAACAATAAATTAAATACACAAATATCCGAAAACGACATTAATTATTGTTATCGGATTGGTAAAAAACAAGATACAATTGTCGGTCTGTCGGTCAAAAAGTAAAGTAGGACCAACGGCAGTGATGTTTATAAACAGATGGAAACTAGATTTAGTGTTTAAAAATAAATCGAAAATGAAGGGCAGTGCATTAGTTGTAATAGAAATTTTAACAAAAGAAAATCAAGGTATTGTTAGTGGTGCAAAGAAACGTTACCAGGGAGATTAAAGTTTAGACCAATCGACCTGTGAGTAAAAAATATATTTGTTGCTTTGTGGCTATTAACAAAATGTTAAGTTGTGGGGCCAACTGAGTACTATTTTTGACAAACAAAAGCACCAATGTAGAGTTCTAGTATTCTTTTTATTTTGTTTTTTATTAATTAATTGTTTTCTGCTATTTTTATTATAAGAATTAATGTACAGTTCTAATGGCACTCCTCAGAATAATATAAATACTATACTCAGAATAATACTAATAATTATTATTATAATATTACATTCATAAATAATTTGTTCTTTGTCTTATATATTATGATTACTTTTGGTTATAAACGTAAGATCACTAACTACACATTTTATTGAATTCAAAAACGGTGTCCTTTTAAAAAAATTTGATATCTTATCAGTTAGTGAAACTTGGCTTACAAATGTCATTACCGATAAGGATATAGATGGGTCCTGGGACCTGGTCATATGTCGCATGTCACCTAAACATTTCCGTTAGACCGGGAGCCATTCTGTTTCCGGCTTCTGTACACAATGTAGCTTCGCCTATTTTTTACAGTGTTTGTTTATCTTTGTGTAGTGTAGTGTGATGTACCATTTTATATTTATAATATTTTTTTCTTGTCGGATAGGCCACAATTGACAAAATGCCCCTGAAGATGCTCTAGGGAGCGAAAGTACTTGGACAAGATAAAATTAATTAAACTGTGCTCGATATTTACCTTTTATTTGATTAAAAAACATCCATTTTGTTTCCAATCAATCACAACACAAAGTAGCTTCTAGACTAGCTCTTCAAGAAACATCTCCTTAAGGTCGATTTAAAATAAGTCACAAACCCGTAGACGATACTTTAAATGGACGAAAAGGCATACGAAATCTTCAACAGCCTAAGAAATCATCCGAATAGAAAACTAAGAGAGTTGAATAGCTACGACGAAAACAAGAGAATGGTACGTAGACGGTCAAAACACAAATAAACCAAAGATATACTCTGGCAAGAGTATACTTTGGTACGCTACTCTGGTACGCTAAAAAGAGCATCATATCTGCTCTGCTGATCATCGGGATCTGCCAGAGGAGGGATAAAGCTCACTAAAATTATAAAAAACCCTTACCTTCTGTCAAGTTATTTCCCATAATTGTCAAGTGAATAAAAAATTCTTTTGGCAGGCAAATTTATCAAGTATAAAAGGCCCGACAGACCAATTACAGCCACTTAGGCATAAGCCTATAAGACAGGCCGAAAAAAACCTTAGTCGCGAAAACTGAGCATCGAGGTCATGTGCGACAATCATGGGCTCGATGGCCAGGCCTTTCGAGTGCTTAGCTGGCGAGGAGATCAAAATTTATTTTGCCAAATCGGCGGCTGGGTTATCGAACACACACAAATTTCGGACAGGGAGGCATCAACTTAGGTTGACGGCTTTCTTCGAAATACACACCTTTTTAAGGGAGCCCGTCCGGTCATGTTAGGGTAGCTTCTATAGAGCCAGTTAAGTAAATAGGGAGAAAACCCGATATGTGTGCTAGCTCTACAGACAAAAGGTTTAACCAAAGTCAAGAAAAACAGAGGTTGTGTTCTAATATCCAGGGCATCCAACTAACGTTTAGATCATAAGTCTCCTCACGTAAGTCACACGTTGAGAAATGGTGAAGGAAAAGTCTGGGGGTCAGATATGAAACACTTCAATAGTGAAGTGTGACCAGTACTTTTTCTTCTTTGGGTGCCGTGTCCGTATTCAGAAGTTGGCCGTCATCATGTTTACAATTTCCTGAAACCTTTCTCTGTCGGCTGCTGCGCGAAATAATTCTTCTACTGTGGAACCACACCATTGTCTAATATTACGCAGCCATGAATGTTTCTTTCGACCAATCCATCTCTTTCCTTCCACTTTACCTTGTATTATAAGGCGAAGTAGATGGTGTTTAGGTCCTCTAATTATATGGCCGAAGTATTCTGTTTTTTCCTCTTGATGGTGTTTATGAGCAGACGTTCTGAATTGATCATTTGAAGAACATATTTATTGGAAGTGTGCGAAACCCACGATATTTTTAGGATTTGTCTATAGCACCACAATTCGAATGCTTTTAACTTGTTTAGCACTGTGGTTTTTAACGTGAATGTCTCACAACCATACAATAGGATGGACCACACATAACATTTCAGGACCTTCTTACGAATATTTTCTACTACCTAGTTTAAATATAATATCTCCGACAAAATAATCAGGTTTCTAAAGGCAACAGTGAGTCATAGACGCAAATAAAAGGTGACCTTTAAAAAGCTTTTGAAATATGTACAGGGTCACGACAAGGAAACGCACTGGTATGCCATCTTTCTAATATACCACTGAAGAAGATTAACGAGAAGACTATGAGAGGCTCAACTAGATAATAATGATATGGATAGTGAGCTTTAGTTATTATATTCATTGCTTTTGAGAAAGGTTTTTGAAGGTACAAAAATAAATTTTAAATTAAAATTATTAGTCACAAGTCACAACCCAGAATTCTGTTATTTTAACAAGGTAAAAACTCGACATTTCCGGTGAAGATTAGTAATAAATGTTACATCTAAATATAATTACAAATTTTGTATTAAATTCTAAAATAAATTCAAAAATAATTAACAACAGGGTAAATACTACTACAAATACAGGACTTTCGGTTATAATCATTGGTGTTAAAATGAGATTTTCAAACTGAATTCAAACGGCTTTTTTTTTCAATTACTTTGGATGTAATTTACTTCTTTTCGGGAAAAAAAGCGTTAGAGGCAAGGCAGTAAATACACATATGGGAACATCACAAATATGGGAAATGTGAGAAAGAGAAAATAACGAGTTTCACATTTTAAATGAGCAATTTGTAAAATGGGTTGCTTTTACAGATTCAATAACGTCAAGCTGGTATATTGAAACTCCACTTGTGCTTATTTCGTGCTGTTACTTTTTACTTCAAAATTGTAAAAATTGTTCATGTGATGTTTTTAATGTTTAGCGTAATAAGTTAATTTACTTAAAAATACAGTTTAAACAAAATATTCTTTTTATGATATACTATACTACAGGAATTATTAGAAAGTCAAAAATACTAACTAGACAAAAATATATTTTAAAGTTTATGAGTTTTCCCAAATACACTCAGTGCAAAAAATTCGATCCACGACAATATTTGCGATTTATAGCCAAGTTGAAGACTTTGACCTATTGTATGACATATATAAATTTTGAAAAACCCTTCTCCAAGTACAGTTATTATTTTCTATATATTATTTTTAAATTCTTTCGTAATTTATTATAAACAATAGGAATTGTTCGGAATCGATCAGCGATAAAAAATTAATTTGTTATCGTATTAATTTTAATAACTAGACCTTCTACTTCTTCTTTAAGTTAATACCACTCTAAATCTAATCCACTCTAATCCTTTTTAATACCACTCTAAATAGTTCTGCACTATTTCCCGCAAACTATTTCTTTAACTTATTAAGCCACGATATTCTTTATCTTCACAAATTACGTTTTTTTCGAATTTTGCCTTTTATAATAAGCTTTAATGATAAGTCAGTTCACATCGATACTCCAAACCGAGCGGACGTTAAATGGTTATCTGTTATCAACATTCGACTGGTTTTCTCGAACAAATAAATGTTAAGTGATTAAAAAGCAATCAATTAGTAATATACTTAAAAACAATAAACTTATCAAATTAAATTTAAAAACAATTCAGTAATTTATTTATAATGTTTCCAACGGGGAATGGACCAGGATTGGACAACTTCATAATTAAACTTTGAGGGTATACAAGGCAACTATCGAACACGGTGATTAATTTAATCTTGCCCAAGTACTTTCGATCAATAGATCATCTTCAGGGGCATTTCGTCAGTTGTGGCCTATCCGACATAGTAGAATGTCATAAATGTAAAATTTGGACATAACAATACAAAATACAATACACTAACACAAACAAACATTTTAAAATTTTTAAGGAGAAGCTACATGTTGTATAGAAGCCGGAGACAGAATGAATATATATATATATATATACATATATATATATATATATATATATATATATATATATATATATATATATTATATATATATATATATATATATATATTATATATATATATATATATATATAACTTAAAACATACGACCATTCAATATAAACCAATCAAATCATCCTTAAAACCACAAGCAATATCGCCACCAGTAAGAAAAACCACAGACACACAGAACCAATGGGCAAGAAGCGATAAAGAAAAATCCGAATTATTTGCTGAATATTTAGCAACAGTATTCCAACCACAAAACAATGAAGAAGATTAAGAAATTATTAATTATTTAAACTCAGAACAACCGTCAGTAAATCCAATAAAATTAACAACACCCAAAGAACTTAAACAAGAAATCTTAAGACTAAATATCAAAAATTCACCAGGAATTGTCCTAATAACTCCAAAAATGCTAAAAGAATTACCAAAAAATCCTTACATATATATTTAACGCAATATTAAGATGTAATTATTGGCCTAACAATCTAAAAATTGCAGAAATACTTTTATTCCCAAAACCAGGAAAGGATCCAAGTGAAGTATCATCCTATCGACCTATCAGTCTGTTATCAACAATCTCCAAATCACTAGAAAAAGTTTTAATAAAAACAATAGATCCTACAGGCGCAGACTGGATACCAAATTTTTAGTTTGGATTTCGACGAGAACACTCAACTATCCAGCAATGCCACCGAATAACCCATAAAATTAATTCCGCATTAGAAGAAAAGGAATATTGCCCTAGATATGATGGTGTCACCAGATGTACGTCAAACTTTTGATAAGGTTTGGCATAAAGGACTTCTTTATAAAATTAAAAAAATATTAACACCATTCTTTCGAATACTTACATCATACTTGGAAAACCGACAGTTTAGAGCAAAAGTAAATGGAGAAATATCTAAAATGCATCCCATTAAGGCGGGAATTCCACAGGGCAGCGTCCTGGGATCTTTATTATATATATTATATACTTCTGATCTACCAACTTCACATAACGTAACATTTGCAGATGATACAGTAGCACTTACAAGTCACAAACACATTAATATAGCTACACAACAACTCCAAGAATATTTGTATGAGCTTAAAAACTGGCTAAAACAATGGAAAATAAAAATAAATGAAAACAAGTCAACCTACGTAACTTTCACTTTACGATGAGAAACACCAATATATATTAACAATAAGGAAATACCCAGGAGTAACACAACCAAATACCTAGGGCTACGCCTGGACCAAACCCTATGTTAAAAAGAACATATCACCAAAAAAAGAAAACAAATACAACTAAGACAAAAAGAAATCAATTGGTTAATTATAAAAATTTACAAAACAGTTATCAAACCAATAAGGACATATGACATAGAGCTGTGGGGCTGTAGTAGTAAATCTAATATTGCTATTATGGAAAGATACCAATAAAAAATCTTAAGAGCAATTGTTGATGCACCCTGGTACGTAACCAACCAAAGAATCTATGAGGATCTTAATATCTCAACAATGAAAGAAGTATACAGGAAAATAAATTACAATACATTCAAAAAGTGAACACACACTCCAATTCATTAATTTCCGCAATACCTCTACATCGAGTTATCAGAACACTAAAGCGACGTTGGCCAACAGACCAGTAACACGGATCCTTAATTCTCTCACTGGAGGGGACCACATCACAGTAGAACCAAGGGACAGGACCTAAACTCATCACATTAACTTATAGAATACATTGTTTATTTTGATTGTTAATTTATTAGTTATAATAAAAAAAAATTAGTATCTTTGCCCTCTCATAACATGGCCTAAGTACAGTTTTCTTTTTTGATTGTCAATATTATTTCAGCTTCATTACCTATTCTTCTAGTAACTTTTGACATTCTTTGAGTCCATGATATTCGTAGGATTCTTCTGTAACAACTAAATTCAAAGGCGTCTAACTTATTCAGATGTACTTGTCTTAATGTCCATGCTTCCAAACCATAAAGAAGAGTGGTAAATACATATCACCGGAGCATTCTTAGGCCTCCTAACCTTACATCCCGACAAAAAAAAACTTTTTAAGTTGAACGTAAGTATTATTTTAATACGTGTCTTAATTTCTTTGATTTGGTCTACATTTAATGTTATCCATGTTCCTAAGAATTTGCATTTATCCAAACTTTAAATTATAGTATCCTCAACAATCAATTGGAGGTTTACGTCTGCTGATTTAGTCATTTTAGTTTATATCAAATTCATTCTTGGTCCGTATTCGTATTCATGACAACATTCATTAAGTCGTTGCATTACGTTCTGTAAATCATTGTTGTTGTTTGTCATTATTACTGTATCGTCTGCAAAACGCAAGTTATTAAAAACTTCTACATTGATAGATATAACTTCTATTAAATCTGAGAGCGCTTCTTTAAATACCTTTTTACTGTAGACATTGAGAGTAGTAGTGACAGTACATAACCTTGTTGTTAACTTTTACCGTGGCAATTTGATTTTAGTATAAATCAGATATAATTTTCATATCCATACTGTCAATATTTTTGGAGTTTAATATATCTACAAGCTTTTTATGTAGAACCTTCTCAAATGTCTTTTTAAAATCTATAAAACATAAGTACAGTCCAGATTTATATCCATGCATATCTGGGCCAGCACATTCAAGCCGAACAAAGCATCTATTTTGCCTATGCCATTTCTAAAGCCAAATTGTGTGTCACTAATTTAATATTTAAAAGTTTTAATAATTCTGCTGTGTATTATGTTTAAAAATGTTTTAAGTATGTCACTCATTAAAGCTATTGTTCTGTGACCTGAGCAGGATATTGCACTTAATTTTCTGGGTATATCCCTCAAAGCTAGACTGCAGTTATTGTCTGTGGATTGTGACAGTCTGATATATTAGATTAAAGAGTTCAACTATTACATCAATAACATCTTCATCAATGAGTTTTATTAATTCGATGGGCATATCATCCGGTCCGGTAGCTTTGCCTTCTTTACTGTTTTTGATAGCATAGATGACTTCGTCCCGTAATATTGGTGGTCTGGTATCCTCTGCGATTCCTAATAATAGTTCTCTTTTATCATTAAATGTCTTTTGAATGTAATTAGTCCAGTGGCACAATACTTAGTTTATATCAGTAATAATATCTCCTTTAATATTTTTAAGGATATTCGTTCTTGTTCTTCTTCTAGAACCTATCATTTCTTTGACTTTTTGTGTAAATTAAAGCTATCATACTTTTTATCTATATCTTTTATTTCCTTGCATCTGTCAAAGAGTCTGTTTTGCCCCTCAAATTTTTATTCTGATTTTTTTTTAGAATTTCTTTGTATTTTTTCAGGTCTTTTGCTCTATGTTTTCTTCGTTCTACCATAAGTTCAAGAATTTTTACTGTCATCCACGGTTTTGTTTTTTTCCCAAGTGGCTTAATGGTTTCTTTTCCAATTAACACAAGGGCATGTTGAATTTTTGCTCTTTTTGATCAATAGAGTTTTTCCATTATCTTCTTTGATTTTATATTCTTTAGTTCCACTCTTATCGACAGAACAACCAGATTGTGATCGGAGGGTATGTTCACTCCTGGATAAGTTTTGGATGATATAGAATTTTTATATCTTCTATATCTAGAAGGTTTTTAAAAAGAAGGTACTTGCAATTATGAGTTTCCTCATTAATACATCAACTAGCCGAGCGCCACGTTCATTCCTCTCTCCTAGTTTATATTGCCCCATACAATTCTCCACTTCTCCTTGGCCCAGTTTAGCATTTAAATCTAACAATTCAGTAAATCAAAATCAATCCAACAAATCATGTCTTTTAGTCAGCTTTAATACATTGCTAATTTGTTCATAGAAGGACTCTATGGTGTCTTCATCATTGTCTGCAGTGGGTGCATATACTTGGATTATATTTATTTTACGTTTTAAATGAGAAATCAGAGAGACAGCATCCAATACTCTCTCAGAATAAAGAACAAAGTTACAAATAGCTTTTTAAAAAGTCTTATCAACTATAATGCCAATTCCTGGCCTGTTATTGGATTTGTTAATACCGGAATAATACATTGTTCCATTTCTGCTGTTACATTTTCCCGATTCAGGCGACTGTATATCGCGAAGCCCCAGAATATTAATCTTTATTCTGCACATTATCAACACAGTGTTATGTAGTTTGTCAGATTGGTAGAAACTTCTAATGTTTCATGTTCCAATTTTCAAGGCTATAGAGTTATTCTTCTTTTTTCGACAAGGATTTACCTTGAAGACGACCTAAGAGGGACTGTCATTAAAATCTAATTGGACTCTCCTGCCAGATCTTGGATTACGAGGTCCATCATCATTAAGTAAATTGTCGACAATTGGGTCTCTGATATTTTTACTAAGAATATCTATGCAAATCTTTATTGTGGTAGTCATTTCGTGGCTTTCCCCATTCAAAGGCCGTTGACTAATTTAGCTCTTCCGCCTTCGGAGTTAATTTCTCAGCTCCAGGGCAATGAAGTGCCCTACCACCCGTAGTTGGTTTGTTGACCAACAGGTGGGGATTACTTATACCGGTAATCGTTCGGTTAATTTAAAACTTGTAGTATTTAATAATAGACTGATCCAGGATCATTTCACTTGCGCTCTATCTTGGTACTGATGGTGCCGTTACCTGACAACAAAGTAGAATATGGGAAGGAAAACTTGGGTAATTAGATGGGAGACCAGACCAGTTTAGTATTTAAACTTTTTGAGTTCAGAATTTTTAATTGTATTAAAATTACACTAACGCCAACGGATACTACAGAAAAGGTAGGGAGCTACAATGGATGCAATTTCTGACGGATATTCTCAAGTTGAAGTTGATTTCATGTTATCAAATGAACTATCTTAACAAAATCGTTCCAGCAACGCAACTCATCAATATTGGCAATATCATTTTAAAGTCGTCTACTTTAAAATGTTTAATATATGTCTGAATTGACAATATAAATAAGTCAGATAAAATTAAATAGAAAGAATTTTTCACCAAGTAACAAAAAACAAAATTTGTTTAATTTATTAATGTTTGTATTTTGAGAACGATTTTCGAAGTGGAAATGGAAACGTCAATAAACTTTAACCATTAATTGTGGCTTGTTCCCTTGAAATAGTAATTACTTTAAAATGTCCACAAGAAAATAAGTTTTAGAACAATGTATTCTATTCATTTTTATATATTTGATTAAATGATACCATTATTTAATTTAATATTTTAAAATTGTTCGCCAGTTGGAAAATGGGCCTCATAATGTAGACGAAGAAACTATACCGTTCAATGAGTCAGCAAATACACAACTTCTATATTTGTATGTATTCAGTAAATGCAGCCTTTCCATTTCTAGTTAAATTCAATAGAGCATCGGTATGAATGAGAGGTCACTTTGCTATTAATTACATCGGTTTTGTACTGAACGATGTGTATCCACTAGTGATTAATGTATTTAACAGCTTTGCTGCAGACCATTGTAGAAATGTTAAACAACACCTGTAATCTCGTCGGAAAACCAAAGGTGGAGTATGATGGATGTATAGATGATTCTTCGGATAGTGTGGGCATTAGTAGGTACGTGATTATTGTACAGTTTTGAGATAGTGATATTGCAAAATTTAGAATCTAAGGGGATCTCTAACCTCTCTCTACAACAAAGCTTAAATTCCATTCATTATGAAAACTATATTCTAACGGATCTAAAACTTCTTAAGAATATCGACCTGACATTTTTATTTCAAATTTTTATCAATGAACTGTATATCTGGTATTAATATTTGTTTAGCTTATTGGTCCAGTTTGAATAGATGAAAAAGGACTCTTATTTTTAACTTGCGTTTTTTTAACAATAATTTATCGTCAGAATTTGATTTTTTGTCTATAAGTTTATTTTACATAAACAATATTTATATCAAGATTATCTTTATTTTCCCGTTTTTTAAATTAAAATTTATTTAATTATATAAATAATTTACGGAGATATTTGCAAAAAAAAAATAGTTTTTGCACTAATTTATATAAATTTTATTAATTTTTACTAACAAAATAAAATGTTAGTAATACATTTGAACATCGAGGAATTACCGTCTTTTAAATTTGTGCGAAATTTTCCCCCGATCGGTCAAATAGTTTAAAATTTATTTAATTTATTTATCCTAGAGGCTTAATATTTAAACTATTAAACTTGCTCTATCAATGATGCTCTATCCAAAGAAAAGAGCATAGTACAAGACGTTACGGTCATAAACATGATTTCCGTAGGAAGTGATCACAGAATTGTTAGAGCCAAAATCAAAATTAACTCCACAACAGACAGACAAAAATTTAAACCATCTAAAAAAGAGATAGATACAGAACTTCTTAAAGAACGCAAAGAATAATACATAAACCAGCTAAAAAGAAGTGACATATCACAGCTAAAGGGTCTGCAACTAGACGAATTAAACGATAAAATAACAACAGAACTACTAGAAGTAGGCCTGAAGATTGCTAATAAACAAAAGCGAAAACAACAAAAAATTAGCGCTAAATCACAAGATATGCTGAAAAAACGACGACAACTACTGAACGATAACAAAAGAAATACAGTGGAGTATACCGAACTAAATTAAACCATAAGAAAACAGATAAAGGAAGATTTAAAGAAATACCAAGAAGACCGCATTAAGAAAATCATAGAGAAGAACAAAAGTTTAAAAACAATGAAGACAAATATAGAAAAAAGAAAACTAATCATGCTTAAAGGTGAGAACAATGAAGAAAGAGATCTAGGAGAAATAGTAAAAATCACAGAAAGATATTACACAGACCTATACAGTTCTAAAAATGACCCACCACTATCATCTAAACAGAATCTCACGAGGAAAATACAAAATGTTGGCTCAGAGGTATTACCAGAAATAACTGAAGATGAAATCGAAAAATCCATAAACGACATGAAAGGAAATAAAGCGGCCGGTGAGGACAAAATACTGGCGGAACTGCTAAAAGAAGGAGGAGACACGATAAAAAAAAATGCTAAAAATACTGTTCAACAAATGTCTGTTTGAAGGTAAAATACCCAAACAATATAGAAATGCCAACACAATCTTAATGCATAAGAAAGGAGACCGAACAGACCTAAACAACTACCGTCCTATTTCCCTTTTGTCAAAACTATATAAAAACTTCACAAGAATAATAAACAACCGACTAACCTATAAACTTGATAACTACCAACCAGTGGAACAGGCCGGATTCAGAAAAGGATACAGCACAATCGACCATCTACATACGCTTAAAATCTTAATTGAGAAAACCAATGAATACAACCTTCCGCTGTACTTAGCATTCGTAGATTATGAAAAGGCTTTCGACAACATTGAACACTGGGCGGTTGAAGAAGCTCTGGTCAATAGTAGATTAGATTCAAGATACCGACAATTGATACATGATATTTACCAAAACGCAACCATGACCGTAATTCTGGACGACAAATTAATAGCGGATAATATAAAAGTTAAACGAGGAGTCCGACAAGACGATATAATTTCACCTAAACTGTTTACCTTGACCCTCGAAGAAATAATAAAATTAACAGATTGGGAAAACAAAGGAATATGTATTAACGGAAAATACCTAAATCACCTTAGATATGCGGATGATATACTCCTGATCTCCTCGGAACGACAAGAATTGGAATTAATGCTGAATGAACTTCCTGAAAAATCACTGCAAAAAGGCCTCAAAATTAACTTCAACAAAACAAAAGTAATGACAAACACGGAAGACCAAGAGGCAATAAAAATAAGAACAGAAAAAATAGAACAGGTAAATGAGTATATCTATCTAGGACAAGCAATCAGAGCTAATAGAGAAAATCAAACAGCCGAAATATCGAGACGAGTAAGAATGGGATGGGCAGCGTTCTACAAACTTTCTTACGTTCTAAAAAATTAAACAATCCCTCTATACTTACGAAGCAAGGTATATAACTCTTGTATCATAGCGGTGCTCACCTACGGAGCACAGACATGGACATTTACACAGGCCAATTTTTATAGGATAAGGAAGGCACAAAGAGCGATGGAGAGACAAATGTTGGGTGTATCACTTAGAGATAGAAAACGTAACCAGTGGATCAGAACCAGAACAAAGACAGTAGACGCGATAGAACAAGCAGCAAAACTGAAATGGAAATGGGCTGGACACAATGAACGTCTCCAAGACGGACGATGGAACAATGCCATCGGAAAGTGGCGTCCATACAATGCAAAGAGATCAAGAGACCGACCACAGATGAGGTGGAAAGATGACATCAGGAAACAAGGAGGTCCCACATGGCAGAGAACAGCTCAAGATAGGGAAAGATGAAGAGAACTAGGGGAGACCTATATCCAACAATGGAAGGGTAGAGAATAGGTTCAAAAAAAAAACAATGATGCTAGACACATTTTACAAATTTCATAGGATTCCTTAAGACTTAAACTATCTCAGAAGTTGAATGCATATTGCGTTTTTATCGAAAATATGTACAAAATAAACGTTTGAAAACGGGGTATGTTTTTTTACTTAATAATAAACAATTGTAACAACTTCTATATTTTTTAAGCTACACAAATATACGTACAACCATTGAATAGCTGGTAAAAAAACTTACAGCAAAAAATCTTCTATGATCAATAAGAACGAAGTTAGCCCTCTCTAAAATTTCATAACAAAAATTCCGCTCGTCACTCAACATTTCATTCTCTTAGCTCTTGATGACAATTGAAATTTATATGAACGGAAATTATTCATTTTCAAAATTTTTCAGATCGTGGAGTTATGAATATAAAACTAGTCTGCAATGACCCGAAAACTTAATTTAGTATTTTCTACAAATGCTGTTAATACACTTATTTAATTTTGATTTTCTAAATTTGTCGGTACCTCAGCAATATTGTTTGTACAAGTAAAATCAGAAATCACAGTCCCTGTATTATCAAATTTTTGTAAAATCCTTTGAATTGTTGAATGACTTGGAATTGGTTTATTGCGATATCTTACGCTAAATAAAGAACTGACAATTCTCGCACTATTTCTTAAATAAAACATTTTTATTATTGCTACGTTCTCCTCAACTGAATACAGTTTTAATCAACTTTAATATTTTTTAAACAATAAATCACAAAATAAAAATTTTGGCAATTTTGGCAAAAAAGAAACCACCAACATGTTATTAGCAGCATTACTCAGTAAACAAAACTTTAAATCTGATACAAAATATTGATTGACCTGAGGTAATTTAATATGTTGTTTACGGAACAGTTTTCTCCGAATAATCTGGTAGAGTATTTGGTATATTGTTTATTAAATGTTTATCGTTCTCTATGGAATTTTGGACACTCAATTAACAAATGCACGACGGTAAGAGGCGTAGCACATAGGTCGCACAGGGGGCGTTCACTGGCCGAAAGTAAGTAAGAGTGTGTGATCTTAGTGTGTCGTATACGTAGGCGCGTTAGAACCGTTTGAATAAACCGTGTACTAGCACTAGTTTTCCACTGTCGTGTATCTGGTTTTAGCGATCTTAATTTAGATTGCGATAGAAACCATTCGCGCTGCCACTGACCAATCACTTTTTGTTTAAAAAACGTTTTGAGATCTTTGCATACACTGTCACGCACGAATTCAGATTCCGCACTTGTTGCTGCATCACGAGCACTACTGTCTGCCTCTTCATTGCCGATAATTCCCATATGCGATGGGATCCATATAAATTTAGGAGTTATGTGGTTCTATTGGGCGATTTGTAGTTCAGTTTGTATTAGTTGCTCCAGGGGCTGTTTAGGATACAGATGCTGTATTGCAAGAAGTGAGCTGCGCGAGTCTGTGAGAAACAGAGGTTTTGAAATTCTTACGAGGTTTGCATATTTTAGGGCACGGTACAAAGCAAACAATTAAGCGGTGAAAACACTTGAGCTAGGCGGTAGTTTAAATTTGAAAGTAGACGTTGGAGTAACAAATGAACAACCAATGCCTTCATTAAATTTAGAGGCATCGGTAAAGATATTTGTGCAGTTAAGGCAGTTTCGTTCAAAAATCTCGTTTAGTTTGTTTTTAATTAGTATGTTGTTATTGTATTTTTTTGGAGAACTCCAGAGAGGAGATAATTAAAGAGGTGTTGCAATTTGAGATGCTTATTAACCATGGAGCCGGATGTTGGATGTTAGACTGAAATACATTTGGGATGGGTATCAAAATTATTCAGAATTGATCTTACTCGTGTGTAATAAGGTTCTCCAGTACGAGGTTTATTAAAGAGAAAGTCAAGATTACTTTTAGAAAAAGTATTTTCGAAGAGTGGATTATCCTTATTAGCAGCTACAGAAGAAGCGTGTGAAAGTGTTAAAAGTGCCCGCCTATATTGCAATGATGGTTCTCCAGTTTCAGAATATAAGCTTTCTATAGGTGAAGTGTGAAAAGCTCCGAGAACGATCCGAAGTGCGGCATTGTGGATTGTATCTAACGGTTTTAGGGTACTCTTGGTTGCAGAGGCATAAACAATTGAACCGTAATCGAGTTTGGATCTAATTATTGTTTTATACAGAAGGAGTAGTGTAGAGAAGTCAGAACCCCAGAAACGATTTGATACGGTTTTATGCAAATTGAGTCTTTTATTGCATGTTAGCGCCAAGTGTTGTATGTGCTTTTTCCAGGAAAGTTTATGATCCAGCCACATACCAAGGAATTTCACGGAGTTTTGGGGGGAATGATGTTGTTGTGAAGATAAAGGACTAGTGTAATGGATGATTTTTTTTAACACCATACCAGTTGTCTTTGTAACGGAGAATTTAAAACCTGTACTAGCCGTCCATCTATCTAGTTGGGTTAGAAATGTCTGTTCTATTCTGCCCATAGATTCTTTTTGTGCTCCTTTAATATACACCACTAAGTCGTTGCATAGAGGCGAGCTTTGAGAGGTTTATGTAATTTGTTTAATATGTTGTTTATGGCAACTAAGAATAGGGTAGGACTAAGTACTGAGCCTTGTGGCGTACCGTTTTCTACAGTATAAAAATTAGAATAAACGTTATTAACTCTTACTTGGAAAGAAAAGTCTTTTAAGAAATTTTCGATATAGGCTAAGCAGTGTCCTCTAAGATTGGATGCGTGCAATTTTTTAATGATATTGAATCTTTAACATGTATTGAAGGCTTTCTTTAGGTCAAAGAAAACAGCTATGCACATTTGATTCATTGCTAACGCTTCTTGGATATCACTTTGTAAGTCTACGATATTGTCAATTGCTGACCGGTTACGTCTGAAGCCGTTTTGCTCTGGTAAGAAGAAATGAGATTTTTCCAGTGTCCACATAAGCCGGGCATTGACTATTTTCTCCATTAATTTAGCGGTACATGTTAGAGAAATGGGTCGGTATGATTCTGGATCAAGTCGTGGCTTTCTGGATTTTAAAAACGACAAAATTGTGGCTTTTGCCCATACTGACAAATATTGTCGTTACTGCGAAATTTGATTGAAAATTTTCAAAAGATGTTGTTTTGCTAAGATTGATAAATGCTTTAGGAATACAACAGGAATATTGTCGGGTCCTGGACTTGAGTTTTTCATATCTTGTAAGGAGTTATTTAGTTCTGTAATAGTAAGAGGTTGAGATAGAGGGTTTTCGTGGGATTCTTCTAGAGACAAGATGGTGCATTCTTTCTTTAGCTTGTAGTCCCTAAAATTATTGTCGTAGTTTTCGCTAGAGGAATGTTGTTTAAAGGTGTAAGCAACAGTTTCAGCAATGTCTTGTGAAGAAGAGACTGTGGTATTGTTTATTTTAAGAGTGCAAATTGATGAAGAATGCTTTAAACCGGAAAATTTTTTTACCCTTTTCCAACTTCGCACATTGGAGTAAACTGTTTATTTCTGAGACGTATATTGACCAAGAGGCTTTTTTTGAATTTTTTATGATTAATTGGGCTCTAGCTTTAAACCTTTTGAATTTTATTTTACTTTCTTGAGTTTTGTGCCGTTTAAACCTATTTAGAGCTTTTTAACTTTGCCGTATTGCTTCTTCGCAATCCTTATTCCACCATGGTACTGGATGATGATTGTGAATTTTTCTGGTTTTTTGAATGTAGAGTTCTGCACTTTTCAGTATCAACTCATTCAAATTGGTGATTGTTCTATCGATATCACAGTAATTTGTTTCACAGCTCTCTACGGAATTAGCAATATATGTTGAAAAGCTCACCCAGTCAGCCTTTTCTGCTTTCCATTTTAAGACAAAGGTATCTTTTGGTTCCGGTATAGTGTACGTTAGTAGTTATGGGGTAATGGTCGCTGCCGTAGGTGAACGACAACACTTCCCGGGATAAGCAAGGAGTTAAAATTGGATCACAGAGACTTAGGTCAATTGCCGAAGATTCTCCTGATGCTGAGTTGAACCTCGTGGGGGTTCCATCATTAAGAAAATTTAAATTAACATTATGTATTAGGTTTTCTATTATTCTTCCATCGTATTTGTGTTAGAATATCCCCATATTATATTGTGTCCATTAAAGTCACCGACGACTATACGTATACATATTCATATTGAGGCCCCATTTTTCATATTCTTTCTTTAGTTTTCTAAACATGTAGTCCATGTCTTCCTCGTCATTCGCTACGACTACCTGATCATCTGCGAAAAATAACGCTGTTAGACATTCACCACCGCCTATGTCTATTCCCATTCCGGATACTTGTTTTCTCCACTGCTCTAGCGATGATTGAATATATATTTTAAACAGAGTCGAAGACAGACAACATCCTTGTTTAAGCCCCTTGGTTATTGGAAATGATTCAGATATAAAGTTTCCTTCTTTAACGACACTTCTTGCATTTTTGTATATATTTGCGATAGCATCCACATACTCTCTACTGAGACCTACTTTCGTCAATGTATAAAATAGTTTTTTCAAAGGTACCGTATCATATGCCTTCTCTAAATCTACAAACAATAGGTGGGTAGATAGATTCCTTGCCTTCCGTTTTTCGATTACCTGCTGCAGAACGAATATATTATCAATGCACGATCTTCCTGCCCGAAATCCATTTTGTTCCTCTATGTCTCTAAATATAATTGATATATACTGGAGCAAAAACTAGACTAACATTATGACTTCCAAAAACGAAAGGGTTTACAGATTTGCGGTAAATTCGCATCAGATACACGGTTCATGTCAGTGGTGCAAAAACGTACCAGTAAATTTAAATTGTAATTAGAGGAAAACCAAAGATATTTAAAATGTACCTATATACAATGTGTTAATAATTTAGATTATGATGGTCTTCAAATTGAATAATATTCTTATCTCGCTGTATTTCGTCTTAAAATAACCATGAAATTATGACTTAATTGTTTCATTTTTATTAAGGCAGCATTGAAAAACTTATTGTGTAGTTTAACGCGATATAGCGTTTAAAAAATCAAACATTATTGTTTTTCGACCATAGTGTGGAAGTCTCAAAGAACGGGTTATATTCTATTGGTTTCTTGCTCTACATTTTGCAAAGAATTTGTTGCGATAGATTAAAAATGGCTAATTTCTTTTCTGTCCTAAGGAAGTGATCATTTATTAGAAAAAAGTTGGACATACACCCTTACATATCTATAAAAATTACTTGTTATAAGTAAACTTGTTGTCTAGCCATTTTTTAGAGCTATTAGTAAACATAATACTATTTTTAATTTGATACACAGATTTGTAGATATTCTACCAATTATTATCACTACTAACTTCAGCTAAACGTGTTAACTGCCAATCAGTATGAGTTCCTAATTTTATGATTAAATGATTAGTGCTAATCCACATATACCCATTATTAGACAGACAACCTCAAACTATGTATGTTGACGTGTATGTAATATGAAAGCGTCATTACATGTCATTAAAATGCATTAAGCTTTTCATCTACACAATAAACAATGCATGAGATGTATTAATAAAGTGATCCGTTACACATCTTTAAACTAAATCATACTTCATGCTAAGTATTTATTATACACTGTGCAAAAAATTTGAACCACGCCTATTTTATAGAAAAAGATTTTTATATGTATATATATATATATATATATATATATATATATATATATATATATATATATATATAGAAAAGAAATTTAATCTTTGGAGATAAGTTAAATAGTAAACTCTTAAATATTGGGGAAATCTGCAAAAAAAACTCTAATGTGTATCAATTATTTCACCTAACGTTTTTGCCAAAGAGAATTAATTTGGCTTCTTCATGGCTGAAAGAGAATAAATTATAATTAGCTACCATATATTATCTAATAAAAAACATTTACCTTACCGTAAAATTTTAGAAATGTCGAGTTATGATGTTAAAAAACTTTAGCTAGTAACAATATAGTGGTGTTTTTTTTTGTTACTATGTGCAAAAAAGTTTATTTGTTAACGTTGGAAATGTATGGTACCTTTGAACTTAAAACGCAAAGGTTTACACAAGGACAATCGAAAAACCCAATGTAACTACATTTAAAGGAAGTAATTCTTTGAACTGTCGGCAATAACTAAATTTTTAATTGTTGTAAAGTTTGAATGTGAGCTTCTGTTTTCATAGAAACGCAAACGCCGAACAATTACAAGTAGTCCTTTTGATATCTATGTCGTTAAGGTTTATTGGTAAAACCGATGAAGTTAGATCCCAGTCTGGGGAGATATTAGTTTAGAATTTTCTTAATTGAAATTCTTTTTTTAATTAGTATATTGTTCATGTATTATTATAATAATATCTTATTGAGATGTATCTAAGAAAAGCAAGGGAATGTTATCTTTTTTTGTTAATGAAAATTATTATTAAAGTAGGTTAGTTGTTAATAGATATATCAGTCAGTTAGTTATCTGTGATGTTGTATTGTTCTTCAGAAATCAGATACAGATAATAAGGTAGCAGGTATATTGTAAATTATTACTCATTTAAATAAATTGCAAAATATTGCTGTAGATGCTGCTAAGCTGATTTCTATCTGTTTTGTAATTTATTCTATTGTAATCTTGGTTAAATCAAATATCATAATCTTTAAATGCTTCAAATAACAAATAATATAAAGGGTAGAAATGAGGAAGCCGTAAGATCCTAGAAAATAAAATCAATGAAAAATGAGATCATAAACAGAGCTTAGAAGTATTTGTAATATTTCGCAAAAAACTTATAACTATATCGCATATTTGGAATTAATTAAGAAGTCCAAAATATTACATATACTTGATTTGTGATAAATCTGTTTAAAGTAAATGTTTGACAAATTCCAAGATTCGGTGTCTGGGTACAAATTGGATGGATCTGATGAATGTTTAATTAACAGGGCTCTCTATGGGTTCATTGTTAATTACTTATTCCGCATGTTCGCTTGCTGTGCAGAGCTTTTAACGTTTGTTTCAAAACTAATTATAGAAAAAATATTTTCAGATATCTTGTTGACAATAGTGCCGGATTTGATATCTTTTTTTTACTTTCATTTATTAAAAATAGTTTGGGGAGTGCTGGAAACTAAAAAATAAACAATTTATTAATACAAAGTTTTATCTAAATCCAAAATTACCGGTACGTACTGGAGATTTCTAAGTTTAAAGAAACTTTAATTTGGAAAAGGGCAATATTTCTGATATGACTAAATCGTGGCGTTCTTTTGGTATACATTTATTTTAACCAACTATTTAGACTCATAAAAGTCCTTATAACCCAAGGTAAAATACTGAAATAAAATAAACTAAACATGCAAACAACGTGTATTATATTCGTGCTCTTAACTCTTTGTCTTCGAGTGTGCCGATTAACTTAAAACAGTCGATGTTGAAAAAGAAGGGGGCTCTCTACCAAAAGTTGTCCAACCTAGTTTCACTCTTCTATTGATTTCTGAAAGTGTGGACCCAGATTGATGAAATTCATTATCCCGATATATATATATATATATATATATATATATATATATATATATATATATATACTCTTCTACCGTCTTAAGTGCAGTGGTGTTTATTATTATATCTTGGACATCCACTAGCTCGTTGTACATGGTTTTTGTTTTTGTCTAAAGTTCATTTTTAGGCCAACTTCATTGGTAGCTGCATTTAGGTCGATTATAAGTTCTTGTACGTTTGCAGAATTATAGCAATCAGAATGATGTAGTCTGCAAATCTGAGATGACTTAGGTATTCTCCACCAATGGATATTTCTTTGTGTTGTTCATTTTGCTGAATATATTATTTTCCAGAGTTGCAGTGAAGAGCTTTGGTGATATTCCATCTCATTGTGGACACCTCTGGTAGTGGAAAATGTGTTTTCATAAATTGTTACCTTAGCTTTTGCTTGTCTGTATATATTTGGTAAAGTTTCTAGGTACGGTTGTCAATACCTCGGTTAGTCAAAGCTTCTATTACTGCATTGAGATATATAGAATCGAAAGCCTTCTCGAAATCTATAAAAAATAATGCTAGCGGTATTTCACATCCTTTATCTCTATTTATTAGTTCTCGAAGTTTATCTATGTATAGATATGTATACACGCGCTGCCCTAGAAGCACTAGGGTGATATGAAAAGATCGTACAAAAAAACCATATTGGTGGGATCAAGATATTTCGCAGGAAATAACACAGAAAAGAAAATTGTATCAACAATATCTAAACACAAGAAGTGTGGAAGACAGAGTCGAATACAAAAGAATGCAAGCGATGATGGTCAGAAGAAAAATATGCCAAAAGAAAATTAATCCTCGGAAAAAAATGCATCAAAGAATCGCATATGAGCACTATCCATAAAAAGGGAGATAAATCGAAACCTAAAAACTATAGAGGAATTGCAGCTACTAGTAGTATTAGCAGAATATATAAAAAAAATAATAAAAAATCGAATAGAAGAAGAATACCAAGATATAGAAGCCCGAGAACGGGCTGGTTTTCGTGCAAGTCGATTTAAAATAGACCATGTCTTTACCATTGTCTGGCCATTAGTCAGATAATTGAAAAGAAAGTTGCTTGTAGCCAAGAAGTCCACCTGACGTCGTAGAACTTAGGAAAGCATATGCTAGTGTCCCGCTTGATAAATTATGGGAGGTACTGGGGAAAATCAATATAAATATAAGGACTAAGACCAGGATGCTGTATATCCCCAACATTATTTAAAATATACCCCGAAGCGCACTCAAAAAAGAAAGAAAAAATGTACGCATATGGGCATACCACTAATGGACTTAATGGTGTACACTTTGTGCTTTGCGGATGACCAGGTCATCATCGTACAACACTCTAAAGACCTTAATTATATGATGCGAAAACTATTAGAAGAATTTACAGAGTGGTGTTTGGAAGTGCATATGGAAAAAATCTAGTACATGAGTATCGAAGGAGATCAACATAACCTTCTCGTAAAGGAAAATCAAGAGATCAAAATATGTGACGACTACAAATACCTAGGAGTAAAGATCACTCAGGACGGAAAATTAGATGCAGCCATTAAAGAACGAAATAGACCGAGAAGGAAAGGCATAGCCTTACTGGACAGTGTACTGTGGGATAAAAACATCTCTAAGGAAAATAAAAGAAGAATATACAACAGCATAATAAAAAGTATCACAACTCATGGATGCAAAGTATACATATATATATATATATATATAATATATATATATATATATATATATATATATATATATATATATATATATATATAATATATTTATATATATTATATATATATATATATATATATATATTAATAAAGTATTCAACTAGTGAATTCAGAGGTTTATTCGGTCAGTCAGGTTGGCAAAATAAAAAACAGAAGTTAACTACTTCATAAGTTTATCGAAGACGTTTCGCTTTATATTTCTAAAGCTTCATCAGTTCTCTAAAATACAAAGATGACATAGAGTTTATAAGAAATACAGATCTAATAATTTATTACTTACAACTCAATATGTAGTATTAAAGATGTTATCGTATATGTACTTAAGTTTACTCATAAATTTAGAACTAACTTAAAAAAAAATTAAACAGAAATATGCAAAAAAATAACATTCGCAGAAACGAAGATTTACAAAAACTTTAAACGTACATTTGGCTTCATTTAGAGATGGTTCTCCAATGAAGACAAACAAAACACTGATTTATTGCAATCTACGCAAAACGACGTGGCGCGATACCGAAAATGTTTTTTCAAGGGCCATATGTTCAACAAATTCCAAGGTTTGAGACAATTATGAACTTCTACGGGGGTCATTGAAAGAATAGTTGGACGGGTGGATTTGTAACGGAAAAATTTGATATGATTTTTTTTTTTTGTAATTTATGTTTTAATGAAACTTAGAGCTTTGGGATGATTATGTTATTGTTTTGAATGGAAAATCCGGCTATTTTAAATTATGAATATTGGTTTTATTTATTTCGTAAGATGAGAGAGTGGTAAACCTGGCTCAAATGTCGGTTCTTTTGTTTATTGCAGATGGGTTTTTTAGGATCTCACACATTTCAATAAAGGAGCGTTTTTGATGGTTATTTTGTTTAGCCAGTATTTTAGTATTTGAGAAGTCAATGTGATGTTTGGTGGAAATGGCGTGTTGTGCAAGGCACAAGAGGGTTTGGAAAAGTCTAATGTCGCTTTTATGTGAAGTCATACGCCCTAGAAGTGAACGACTGGTTTGGCCAATGTAGCAGGAATTGCATTCAGAACAGAGGATTTGATAGACAACATTAGTGGTGCTCTATATATATATATATTATATATATATATATATATATATATAATATGTATATATATATATATATAATATGTATATATATATATAATATATATATAATATATATATATATATATATATATATATATTATATATAGAAGATATGGAGGTATTTTTGACTGTTGATTTAAATATCAAGTGGTGATTCTTGAGGATGCAGTTAGTCTATTTGGCCCACAATATTCATATTTTTTTTTTGAACCTATTCTCTATCCTTCCATTGTTGGATATAGGTCTCTCCCAGTTCTCTCCATATTTCCCTATCTTGAGCTGTTCTCTGCCATGTGGGACCTCCTTGTTTCCTGATGTCATCTTTCCACCTCATCTGTGGTCTGCCTCTTGATCTCTTTGCAGTGTATGGACGCCACTTTCCGATGGCATTGTTCCATCGTCCGTCTTGGAGACGTTCATTGTGTCCAGCCCATTTCATATATATAATATATATATATATATATATATATATTAATATATATATATATATATATATATATATAATATATATATATATATATAATATATATATATATATAATGTAGTTCACTGTGATAGTAGAGGGTTCTCTCTGTCAAATGTTGGAGAATAAAAAAAGAATATCAGCTGCTTCAGTCTAACATACATATTAAACTATAAAATGTTTAGTTTTATGTTTTTAAAAAATAGAACTAAGTATGTTTTGTAAAAAAAAATAAAATTGTGCAAGAAAAGTGTTATAAAAAAACTTTGGCGTAGGTAACAGAAAAAAAGTATCCAAACTGGAGTACAAATAGAATTTCTAAATAGCACTGATATTATTAAAAAATACTCCTTACTGGGTTTGTATTTACCTTTAGGTAACATTATTTAATAAGCTTCTTAAAAAGCAGTAAATGACGAAGTAATATTATTGACGAGGCACCATGCGAACATTTCAAAGGCTAAATAGGAAGAGATTTAACAGGTATTTTGTTTGAGAATATGTTAAACGACTTACAAATAGACTCGTATGAGTACAAGTATACCCGAAAAGCAAGAATACTATTTGATACAGCTCCATCTAACAGAGCTGTAATTTCAACTACGTTAACATAAGGTGGCATTCCCAAAATTAGTCTAAGTTGACATATGTAAAGGATATATGGTTTCCTAAACACATATATCATTAATGTGGATCTCTACTTTATATTAACCTGTGAGGACACAACTACTGCTTACATAGGGCACTAATGATTCAAATGAATAATCCGTGGTTTTCTACATTCTAAAACACTTAAAAACGATGTGTTATACTACCTAAGTAAAAAGTAATATTTATTTATATTTAATATTTAAATATTTATTTATTTATTACTTATTAAATTATTTAAATATTTATATAAAGAATCAACCAGGTATGTAAGTTATAAAAATTATTAATAGTAAGCTGATGATGAATCTAAGTATTACTTCTGCAAGATTAAGGAGTGGTAAAAGTTACTAATGCCTGTTCTTTTGTTAAAAGCATTTGGATATTTAAGTATGTAACACATTTCCAAAATCTGTCTTTTAGTTAAATTTCTTTCATTGCAAAGAATTTTAACCTCTTCATAATTAACCTTACGTTTAAATGTGATATGTGCATATTGTACCGGAGCACAAGTGGGCATAGATAAGTTAATATTACTGTGGTAAGAGGTGAATTCACCCCTAAGTGACCGTCTGACCTATTTCACATAAATTACATTCAGCACAGGGAATGTGGTAAACAACATTAATTTGTTCTAGAAGGGACAAAGGTGTCTTGGTTTTAGGAAAATAAGTTCCAGGTAGTTTTAGCTTTTTTATTTCTAATTTAACTTGTATATTTCTAAATAGTTTAATAAATTTGTCTGTCATTTGAGGAAAGTGTGATCAAAGGAGTCCCGTTTGTTGAAGTTTACAGAACTATATTATCAACAGTGTTATTTGAAATATACCTTAATTGGTCACCATTGGCTAAATCATTAATTGTGGAACCATACCTTCTCCAGAAAAGATATTTATTAATTAATGAAGAAGGGTAGAAGTTTCCAATAAGCTAAGTTGCTGCTAAGTAAAAAAAAAGAATTCTTTTCGATTTACCGTGTATATGTTAACCTGTGTAAACTAAAACTAAGGGCTTGGATGAGGTTGTTTTTATATTTAAATGATTGGCAAGAATGGTTGTTGAGAAACCTGTTGAACTTTATAGGTTTCCTATACTAATTTGTAACCAAGATGATATCCTCCTAAAAACACTCATATCCAAAAACAGTATGCTCATAGTGGAGGAATCTTTTAATTTACAAGTGAATTGTTAATGTGGAATAAAGTCGTTAAACAATGGCAGAGTGGCCCACGTCCATCCGCAATAGGTCAGCAATTAAGTCTTCAAAAACAAAATTAACGAGAATAGTTGATATAGAGGAACCTAGATGTGTTCCAAATATTTGTTAAGATTTATCATTAAAAAATAAGAAATTATGATCAAGAACTAATTAAGACATTACTGCAAATATATTCCAAAAAACAGGTGAGTTCGGTTATATATATAGCTCAAATGGTTATTTAAGTAAAATCATGACACTTGCTAAAGGTAAGTTGGTGAAAAGTGAAAATACATTAGAAGTTACTAAAGTGAACCTTTGTTTAAACTAGAATTCATTATCAAATTCACTAAATTAAAAGGAATTAACTATAATAAAGCCATTATTATAATCATATGATTTATATCCTGACAGAGGATAGGATAGTACAAATAGCACGAGATTTGTCTTCAAATGGACGAAGAAGTATTGGCAGAATAAAAAAATATGGTGCGATAATTTAAATAATTTAGGAGGCTAATGTTGTAGAAAAAACAGGCCTTAAATCCTACATACAAAAAGGAAGAAGAAGAAGAAGATATTAGTGTACCGATATCGTGTACCAAGCATGTATCGATATTTATATTTTTCTGCTTTGTATAGTCCTATATAAAGACCGTTGTTTTTCCATTAAAACTTTGCTAGAATGCAGTCCTTATTGTAGTGCGGGCGGTCAGAGTTGGCAGTGTCGACCCACACCTTTATAGATATAATAGATTTTTTTAATATCTAATTTAGTATTTCGATAATTAATTGTGGCAGTCCACATTAATTCGTCCAATCTGAACGTTAAGTGATCCCTGCTTAAGACACTTCAAATTAATGATCCGAAATCGGAGACATCCATCCGCCTATTTAAATTTTTCAAAAGAAACGTTTCGGGGTTTCGGCAAGCCGATCCCAAGCTTGATGATTTACATGTAAAAATTAACGGAATATTAGTTGGTGAGCAACCAAACATTACTTTGCCAAGTACGGCAAATTTAAATTTGCTGATGCTTCATTTAGATTGACTACAAACTGTACCTTGCGAGCGCCGGATAAATGTTATTTTGGGATAGATAAGTACTTAAGAAGAACTTATGTAGTGAAGTGATATTGAGTGCATGGACTGGCTTTTCTTTCTGGGATTTATTTTTATTTTCTAAAGTAATACTGTTATACTTTACCACTGCCATAAATAGTTAAAGGTTAAAGGGTTTAAACCATTTTAAAAATATTAGAAGCTTTTTTTATTTAAAGTGTAAACAAATCCAGGTAAATTAACCTAAAACATGCAAGCTATGGGAGAAATAAGTAAGTATTGATAAGTCTCAAAATCCATCTGGTTACGATAATTTAAAGGAATTATTTAGGGCTTTACAAAAACATGATATTTTGAAAGATCATACATATATCCAGATTAAATTAGATTTATTTGGAAAACAAAATATCCATGTTTCATTAGATAATGCCCAACGTGAAAATGCTATTAAACATAACGAAATTGTAAACAATAATTATGCAGATTTACGTCGTTTAATTGATATTGTAGTTTTTTTAAGTTGTCAGGAGTTATCATTTAGGGGACATGATAAATCGGAGCATTTGTTAAGTCAAGGTAATTATAAAGAACCAATAAAAACGTTTAAGAAATACGTTATTGAATATGAGATTCAGGAAACCATTTGCTTTTCACTAGAATTAGATGAAACTACTGATATATCATGTCATTCACAATTATCAATTGTTGTTTGATACGAATGATGTGGTACTATTTATGAGAGGTTTTTAGGTTTTTCCTACTTGAGTATATGCCATAAGGCAGAATATATTTTTGGTGTTTTAAAGGACAGATTAAAATTTTTTTATATGAAAACTAAATTGGTAGGGCAAACTTATGAAGGCGCTGCCATGATGTCTGGTGAATTGAATGGACTCCGGGCAAAAGTTAAAACTATTGCACCGCAAGATTTATTTACTCACTGTTATGCGCATATAACGAAGTAAGTTCTGCAGGATACATATAAAAAATTAAAGAATGTCGTCTTTTTTTGCCAGTTTAAGCGAATTTGTTTAATTTTTCTCAAGCTCGCCTTAACGCACTAATGGGTTAGAACAGTTTGTTTCGAAAAAAATGTTAACAGTTTCTCAGACGCGATGAAATTTTAAATTTTGGTTAGTTTTTACTGTAGCAGATTTTCGTGAACAGATTTTGATTTTATTATTGTATGCGACGATAGTGATGATGTCTCGATCCGTAAGGCAATCAGTTTGATAACTTTAATTAAATGATTACTCTTTTAACATACTTTTAAGTATTCTTATAAAATCTTAGAGATTTTGGTAATAATAGAAATTTGCAGCATATACGCAGTGACGTTTTGGACTCGCTTGATATTTCCTAACCCCCCAAAAAAAAAGACAGTCAAGTCATGACACAGAAACAGATCTCGAGAAACGAGTATATTTTGAAATTTTGGATACTATTATTATGCAAATATGCTTATATTATAATGCAGGTACTCGTTTTTCGAATTTTGAAGATTTGTAAATTTTTGACCATTTGACGATTCAAAATTTAAAAGTTACGCCAAAGAATTTCCAAGATATTTATTAGACAGGTTAATTAAAAATCAATTCATTAAAATAAAAATTAAACTGAAAAATTAAACAACTGAATATGGATATAGTTGTCTTAACCGAAACAAAGAAGAAAGGAGTAGGTATAGAAAAGTAAACATAAACAGTTATGTACATATATTCAGCTGAGTTTCAAAACACGAGAAAGTGAATAGGGGAGTATCCGTTCTAATAATAAAAAACATAAACATAAAATTACTGACTTTAAAGCAATAGACGAAAATATCATAAGAGTAAACATAACGATGAAAGGAACACCTATTACGATACTTGGGATTTATGAAATCAGTGATGACGAACCTTACATAAACAAAGATGAGTTCTTTGCTAAAGTTAACGACGAAATTACCAAAATTGGAAATAGAAGAGAATTGGTAGTTATGGGAGATCTGAACAGTAGGGTAGGTCGTAAAGTAGATAATAAGGTGGTAGGTCCCTACAGAGAAATATACCAGAATGATAATGGTGCGAGACTAATTAAAATATGTGAAAACCACCAATTAAAAATAACCAATGAATTTTTTAAACATAGAGATGTGCATAAGTACACCTGGACCCAAACTACAAGAAATCTAAAATCAATTATAGACTGTCATCATAAAACAAAATACTAATATGCAAGTACAGGACACAAGAGTATACAGAGAAATACCGTTGGTTCAGATCCTTATGTCGTAATAGAGAGTTATCAAGTGAAAGAGTGAGAATACGGTAACGTTATTTTGACAGTGGAGCATGCGCAGTATGAAATGTGAATAACGTAAATGATTTTAACGTTTACGGGCTCCGTTACCGTACATCGAATAACGGGTTTGATATACGGTAACGTTAGCAGCGAATCGCATCAATTCGTCAAGACTCGGAACTCGGAGATTAAAGTCTCTGTTCTGTAATTTTATTTCTGTTCATTAGTTAACATGTGTTTTCCGTTTTCTTGGTTAAGCATCTGCGAGAGAAATAAAACATTTTATTATATTTCATTATATTTATCAATTATAAACACGGAAATAGTAAAAAAGACAAAAAAGGCTGCGTTTTACAAGCACTGATATAACCTTTTACTAGTAAAAGAAGTGCGAGGAGTCAACCCTCTGGAATGCCCTGTTTTTCAAACCGAAAATATGAAAAATGTTTGGCTTGCTCAGCCTCTAAGCTATCAAAATTGAACACAGAATGTACATTTTGTATGTTATTATTTAAAATATGATTTTATGTTGATGTTTACAAGATGATTTAGTATTAAATCTTCTATAACTTTGTCATTTGCTTCAACTAATATTGCTTGTTCTAAAATGTCTTCCATATTTCTGTAGAAAAAAATTTGAAACGCAAAATGTACAAAATAAGACAAAATATTACCTTGGATGAAAGAAAACATAAAAAAATTAATTATTTTGCTGTCAAATACGACATTTGTCTGACAGCTGCCAACTATTAACGTGAAGCACCAATTCCACCATTTGATAACTCTAAAATTACATATCCGTTAAAACTTTATACCGTAAAAAATAGCGTTTACGTGTCAAAATAACGGAAGGATAAAATTTTACTTGATAACTCTCCAATATCAAAAGTAACCGGTCCATTTAGATATAAAATAACACATAATCAAACAAATTGTCAACCCCAACAAAAAGAAACTTTGGAAAATAGAAGTTATAATTTAGATAGTTTGACTATGGTGGAAATAAAAGCACTCGTAGAAGAGAAAAAGCAAGCGTATATCAAATGGTTAAGCAGTAAACAACAAAAAGATAGATATGAATACCTGGAACTCAAAAGAATAACAAGAAGAACAACAGTAAAAACAAAAAAATGTGGAATAAGAAGTGCTAGAAAATTAATACGTACCTGGGAGGCAGAAAATGTACAGAAACATGGAAGTTCCTTAGTAAAATAAGAGCTAACGAAAGAAAGAGCACAAACATTCAAATAATATCCACACAAAAATAGGAAAAGTACTATGGGGAACTACTGACAGAAAATAGGGACGAATGTTTAACTCAATCACCAACAGAGGTTAATATTGAAGGAGAAGATATAACAATACAAGTGACAGAAATTAGAAAATCTATAAAAGAACTGAAAAACGTTAGGTCTCCAGGACCAGGGAATATGTCAGCCGAAACTAATAAAATGTGGATCACAAAAATTGTTTGAAACCGTCACTTGGTGCATAAATCAATTTATAAATGGTTCTCCCGTACCCGACGAGTGGAAAATTGCTTATATTTCGTCGATCCATAAGAAAGAAGATAAGCTTAAATCTGAAAACTATAGAGGCATATCAGCCACTAGTACATTCAGCCATTTGTATGGACGAATAATTAGAGACCGCATTGAGAAGGAATACAAAGACCAAGAGGAAGAAGAACAATCCGGTTTTCGAACAGAAAGAAGCTGTACTGATATAATCTGTTGCCTCAAACAACTAATAGAAGAGAAATTAAGCACAAATCAAGAAACCCACCTTCTGTTTATTGACTTGCAGAGGCATACGATACATTTCCTGTAAACAAACTTTGGAACGTGTTACGACAGACGAATATTAGTGTCACCTTAATAAAAGCCCTAATAAATTTGTATAAAGGGTCAACATCACAAATAAAAACTGAAAACAGACTATCGCAAAGCATTCTGGTTAATAAAGGTCTACGTCAAGGATGTTGTGTATCACAGATCTTTTAATGTTCACGTTTTTTTAATGTATCACGTTTATAATATATGTTGCAAAAGCATTGAAAGAGTGGAAACGAAAATGCAGAGGCATGGGCATAGACCTATTAGAGATTTACTTGTATATATTGTAGTTTGCTGATGACCAGGTTGTTATTACAAACGATAAAGATGATCTGGAGTACATGGCAAGGAAATTACAAGAAGAATATAGAAAGTGGGGACTAGAAATTAATACAGAAAAAACAAAATACCTGCCAATAGGTACCGAACTATCGAACATCACATTAAATAACGAAATCATCATGCCCTGCGACCATTACACATACCTAGGAATCGTTTTTCACACAACGGGGAAAGATGATGAAGAAATAAAAAGAAGAATAACACCATCCAGAAAAACAATAGGTTGTCTAAACCGTATTGTGGAGTCATAAAACAATAGGAAAAAAGAAGAAACACAATATCTACGAGTCTTTTATTAAAAGCAGTTGTATGGAGCAGAAACTTGGCGAATAACCAAAAACAACAGAAGAAAACTGGAGGCAGTAGAAATTGACGCTTTTGGAAGATCAGTAGGAGTGTCACGCAGATAGAGAATACGTAATGATGAGATAAGCAGCGAATGGGGGTTGATGGCTCTCTAACAACAGATATAGAAAGAAAACAGCTGATATGGTACGGACACGTCCAGAGGATGGATAACTTAAGACTCCCAAAAATAATTGTTCAATGGGTACCACCAAACCATAGAAAGAGAGAAAGACCCAAGAAATCTTGGAGAGAGGGGAGTAACGAAGGCGATGAGCGGAAGAGATCTTAGAGAGGGCCAATTGGATGATAGAGGGTCATCCAATTGGCGTCAAAATAAAATTAGAAAATAAATTAAAACTTTTATGTGCTGATCCAAATATTTTCGAAAGGTGGGATAAGTTAAAAAGATATGTATAATTTCATATACTGCAATTCATAATAACAAACTCTTACCGAAATTAATAATTTGTTGTCATTTATTCCCTCATTACCACCAACTTCTGCCTCATATGAATTTAGATTTTTCAAGATTTCTGTTGTCTCAAAGGATAAAACGTATTGTCGAAACACCACGAAACAAGAGATAATGTCAAGCTCGTCTCAAATGTCAATAGAAAAATAACTAATCTCTCCAAAACTCTAATAAATTTTACGATGAAGTTATAACCTATACTGCTACTTTCAAACAACGTACAGTAAGAGTTAAGTTATAAATATATTTATGTTCTAAATTTATAGGAAAAAACAAGAGAAAACAGGAATCTTCTATGACGATTAAAGTCTTTTTATTGGACGGTATACCTATCTGAGGAGCCAAAAAAACCTTGCCGACCTTATCACTAAAGCCACGAGCCACCACTGCACTAATCTTAGATTTAACTATTAACAAAATTTTCTTAAAAATGAAAAATAAACTAGCTAAGGCAGATGGAGTTTACAGCATATGTTGCTCATACTGCGAAAAATGTTATGTAGGTCAAACCACAAGACGTGGTTTTATATATCATTGTGTATCACATCTCGTAAAACTGTCTGAAGATTATACATGGACAGATGCTCTTGAACTACACACGTCATTCAAGAAAACCCTACATTAATGACTCTATTAATAACTCTACATGAACGTTAATTCCGTTAATATGTTAACGAGAGAAATTAACTAAATTAAAAGAACCCTTTAGGAATTACATCTCACAGATGTAAAAAAACAATCAACAAAATATCAAATAAAAACACTTTAAATAAATGTTTCATATTTACTTAATTTAAACAAGAACATCAATAATAAAAAAACTTAGATACAACGCCACCTTTTAAAACCACCAATAAAAAAAGGAGAATCGGCAGTTAGTTAGCTTTGCATTTCACTACTTACGTTGGTTGTAATTTATTAAGTTATTACTATAACATTTTATATTTTAAAACTTGTAATTTTAATATTTTTTACATAACTTTAAGAATTTTATATTTCCTTTATACAATTTTACTCTCATTATCGATAAGAATAATAGCAAACTAGCCCCCATGAAACACCCTTTGTATTATATTTATTTTCCATCATACAGGACACCCGATCATCATAATCTTTTAAATGGACATCAACTTCGATCCAAAATACATATATGTAGCAAATATTCCCACCCAAATCAAAAATGGTTAAAAGTACTCCATGCTCCCCTTATGTCAAATATAATAATTTTTTAAAACACCTACATTTTTTAAATACTAGATTTTTCGGTAATCCCTGATAAGTTATGCAAAACAGTTTATAAAAAGTCCACTTAAAGTCCTAAAAACCATCAACAGATCAACTTCAGTTTAATAACCGAAGTTTAATATTCGACATGGGTGCATCGGCCTCACAACCCAAAAGCGCGTGAGTTCAAAGGAAATTTGCCGTAACGGTCGCCCCGCGGAGTTTGTGATAGAACTGGAACCGATGAAATTTTGTAGAGAAAAGCGCTCCCTAACGGCGAAATCTCGTCACAGAATTGGTTCAGCGCAGCTTCAACATCGTAAACACCAGGCAAAAGCTGCATGTGTATGTAGTAGTGGAATGCCGGTTGGCGACTAATTTTTGGCATCGCCCTTGACGGATATCATTTCCAGGGCGGGAATCTCCGCAATAGCAATAACATCAGTTTTTTATTTTCTTTTTTTTTAGGACGAGAATGGTAGGTGACGATATTGCTAGTGCTTGTTTTTGTGGACCATATTCCGCACACAAAAATATTTATTTTTCATTTTTAGAAAATTCGTTTGTACAATATGTTCAGAGCATGTTAAAATAAATTGAATGTTATTTTCCTTAATATATATTTTTCCACACAAAATATAAGATAAATTATTTAATTTGTTGCTTAATTATTACCTTTTTTAAAAATTACAAAAACATTTAATTTCGAATGAAAATCGGCACAATATCACAATTATTCAGCTTTAAACATTTCAAGAAATTATTATTTCAAGAAGTTATTATGCGCAAACTATTGGGCCCACATGAATTCTGAACGTACCAAATTGAAAAAAAAAAATGGCTTTTATCTTCAAAATAAATCAAACTAAGAACTTGAAAAAAAAAACACTTAGGTATTAGCATATTAGTAAATTGTCGATAAATTTCAGCTCCGAATAAAACGTGTTTTTGTTAGTTTATATCAAAAACTTAAATACAAGTTTTGAACTAAGATTGAAATTAAAGTGTTTTCTAATTACAGAAGAAAAAATCTGTAACTATAATTTTAATTTGATCCACATAAACAATTTAAAGGATTTTATTAAAAACTAAACAACAGAAGATCTATTTTTATTTCAAATAAGAACGCCAATAAGCCTGCTTAATTACCTTAAGTCAGAGGCGGCTCTCTGACTTAAGGTACACACCGTCTTAAACAGCTCCGCTGACTTAAGGTACACAGCTCCGTACACACTAAAATACACAGAACTATGCGGCTATATTATAAATGCTATATCTAGAAGGACTTAGCGGTGAATTGCAAATGGTACATACAAACACAAACGACCGACATCTTAAAAACATTTCAATCTTCTATTACTAAGGAGGTTCATAGTTCAAGGATATTCATAGTTCAATGGAATTTTAATGGCTTTTACAGCCATATCGAAAACTTAAAAATATTAATCAATGAATTCTCACCTTTAGTAATATGTTTACAAGAAACAGGACGTTCTAATAATATTATAAAAAACTATAATGAAAAAATGGACCGGTGCAGCAAATAGCTAGCGGTGGTGTTGGCATTTTGTGAAATCTACGGTCGATTCCAAAGAAATTCAGTAAGATACAAATCTGGAAGCTGTTGCAGTATCAATAGTTCATCATTTCAAAATTAACATTTGCAGTGTATATTTACCACATCCAGAAGAGTCCATACTCCTATAACTACATAAAGTGATAGAACAAATTCCATCTCATAAATTTATTCTTGCTGACACAAATTATCAAAACGAATCTTGGGGATCTGCGAAAACTGACAAACATTTCAAAACTCTATTAGAGAACATTAACAACCTTAAATTGGTGCTATTAAACACAGGAATGCCTACCCGTTTCAACGCATACAATGGCACGTTTTCAACCATCGATTTATCCCTCAGCCATTCAACTTTAGCACCACTACTTGAGTGGAATACACTTTCACACTTATTTAACAGCGACCATCTACCAATTTTGATTACTCGTATTAAAGACACAAACATTAATACAAAACCATATGAAACATGGAAATTAAAATCAGCGGACTGGTTGATTTGCGCCAGTCTCTTGCCGAACCATGGTTAAAACAAAGATTCGCAACCGCTACTTTGCGTCGAAATATTCGCCACGATATAGCTCACGTTTTAACAGATATCTGCTGCAGAAGAAATTCCCACATATCAAGAAAAAAAAAAGGAAAAATTTGCTTATATTCTGAAGAAATTTTCCAAAACACGCTCAATAATATCGAAGCGGGAGTCACCGTTAACGTAAAATTAATTAATAATTTAAGATCTGCAGACGACACTGTGATCATAGCAACGAGTAAAGAGGATCTACAATATCTTATCGAAAGCTGAGTATAAATATGATGGGATAAATGAGATGGGAATTACTATAAACGCTAAAAAAACGAAGTAAATGCTGATTACAAAAAGGCCACAAAATATACATCACCTATTGACAATAAATAGTAACGTGATAGAACAAGTAGAAAAATATCAGTATTTGGGAACTTTGATCAATGAAACGAATGATCATACTGTAGAAATAAACAGGCGAATAGAGATTGCCAGATCAGCATTTATACGAATGAAGCCACTCCTAACGTGCAAAAATCTAAATTTTAAGATCAGACTACGTACCATTCGCTGTTATATATTTTCAATATTATTATATGGAGCTGAGACTTGGACATTAAAAAAATGTAATTTAAAAAGAATCGAGGCCTTCCAACTCTGGTTATACCGCAGAATATTGAAAATATCATGGACTGATAGAATTACAAATAAAGAAGTACTGGCGAGGGTTGGTAAAGAAACAGAACTAATCACCACTATACAAACCAGAAAACTGAAATACCTAGGCCACGTGATGAGGGGACCAAAATATGAAATTTTGAGACTGATAATACAGGGAAAGATTCAAGCAAGAAGATCTGTTGGCCGAAGGCAGAACTCATGGTTAAAGAATCTACGTGATTGGTACCAATGCAGATCGATTGATTTGTTTAGAGCAGCAAGTTCTAAAATAAAAATAGCCATTGTGATTGCCAACCTCCGTAGGGAGACGGCACTCTAAGAAGAAGAATTATAAGGCATTTTTTATAGGTAGTCAGATTTACGATAGTCCGTTAATCACATGCCGATAAACTCCGGTAATCTAGCGTTAATATAGATGCCTATTGTTCAAACGATACTATTATATTTATTCTCCGTTTTATATATATAATAAATTTTGAATTAAATTTTAAGAAATACGTGAAGAAATACTGGTTTCCTTTACACTCTGTATACTGAAGTTTAAATGTGATGAGTGTGTTACGGTTGTACTCAGAAAAAAATGAGCTTTATTTTTTTAGATAAAAATATGCTCTTTTTATTTAAAAAAATATCGATGACGTCATATCTGCTAAGGTAATTGGGGTTAAAGATTTTTTTTCCAAAAAGGTTAAAAAACAAAAATAAAAATGGATTTATCAGAGCTTTAAATCCAAAAATAATTTAAGTGTAGACACTGTAGAGTGTCACAAAAAATCCTTTTATTTTTCTTATCCATAATAATAGGTCAATACCTATAAAAAATTTAAAAATTCATTAATACTTGTATGCTGGTTCTTTTTTGTCAAAGACTAAATTTACGGTTATATCATTTACGGCTCACTTGACTTGATACGATTACTTGTATTTATCAATAAAAAATTTGTTGAGTGAACAAAAAATGATAGACTGTTTAACTACAATCATAAATCTACACGATGATATATAAGAATACACTTTTTCAGTTCAATGAATGAGAAAATTTAATCCATTCTCCAAATGAGTTTTTTCGATACAATAATTTAGATTCAATTGAACTTTTATCGAATCATATACCAGTACGATTGTATTGAGTTTTCAATGAATAACAAGAAAAAAGATAATTAAAGTATATAAAATAGCACAATATCCGATAAAATCACTTAACGTACAGATTAGGGCAGCGGGATGGAATTTTCTGTACAGCATGAAGAAAAAAAAAGAGGCATAGTCATCGAAGGAGAATACCACAACTAATTCCATTTAATCGATAGAGTAGTAGCCCATATATATTTTAGTAGCGGCTAAAAAGAAGTTGGATATTAATAAAGGCGTATAGTTTGTTTTATCGACCCATTTGTGAACATTGTCACTTTTCTGGTAATTCTATTACTACAAAACTTTTCCTTATCACTTTGATTCATTTCTATCTATCTTATGTCGCTACTGCCTAATTTGAGCCCTGGCCTCTATTGACAAACCTCTTCATTCGTCACAGTTTATAGCCATCGTCCACGACCGACTGCCAAGATTTCTTGAGTGCTCATCCACATCATCCTCCCATCGTTTTCCTCGGTCTCCCAATAGGTCTCTTTCGTTGTTTTCATTCATATTGCCTAGTGTTTGTGTCAGTATCTTTTTTTTAACATGTCCATTCGGTTTATAGATTTTTGAGTCAATAACCAAGTTTTGCTTGGTTATTGACTCAAATTATTATCCTTCGTATTATGGCCTAGAAGATTCGTATCTTAGTTCGTTAATATATGTCTCGTGATTTAAATATCTGGTGTAGTAGGTCTTTACAGTTTGAAAAGGTACTAACATTAGAATTAAAGCCAGCTATTAATACTGGAAGTATTTATTACACAAAATAAACTGTAGTGGTGTTATTTACAGGTACAAGATTAATACATAAAAATTACAGAGAATTGTTTACGAATTAAAATCCAACACACTGCCCAGAATCACGTTTTTCGTCTTATAGCTATGAATCGGCAATATTTCTGGGTGTGACAATATTACGTAAACTCCTGTTAAGCCAAAACTGCAATATCTACTGTGTGATAAAAAGTTCATCGAAATCATCGAATCGCAAACTTGACTTCTTCTTCTTCAATTATTTCTTCAATCTCTTCCTTATTCATCCTCCGCAAGAGGATGAATAAGCAAAGAGAGCTTATACTTACGGTAGTAATAATGCATTAGGCATTGCTAAAGACTATACCCTACATATTCCATCTCTTATAGAAATTATAAATGAAATACATACCCAGGCTGAAGATTGAAATATGAAAATTAAATGTACTAGACTAAGCAAACAATTAACTAAACAACTGCTCGAACACGTTGGTTCATCTGATTTAGATAGCGATATATCTCAAAAACTAAGTATTTAAATATAAAAATATAATTCATGTATAATAATATTCTACAGTAGAACTTAAACAGTTTTTATACCCGCCTACCCTTATTTCAAGTACTTATTAGGAAATATTCACCTGATATTAATTGTCTTCAAGAAACTAATTTTAAAGGCAACAATGCGTATAACTTGAAGTCATATAATGTTTACCATCAAAAATAGACAGACAAAGCATGCTAGTGGCGGTGTTGCGATATGTGCTAAAACCGATTTACAAGTAAACAGAATCACAATTAATACAAACTTAGAAACAATAGCAGTAACGGTAACAATAGGTACTAATAAAAAAATGAACATATGTAACATTTATATTCCCCCGAGCCAAAATATCCAATGAAATGAACTTTCCGACTTAATTATGCAAATTCCATCAACAAAATTAATTCTCGGGGACTTTAGCAGCCATAATCTTCTATGGGGTTCGGAAAAAACAACTAAAAATGAAAGTTATTAGCAAAGGTAATCAATAGCAATGAATTTAACAATAATGAACGACGGAGCTAAAACTCGTTTCGACGCAGCTACTGGTAATTTTTCAGCTATCGACTTGTCTATTTCTGACCCATCGACGTTACTAAATCATACATGGCAAACCGTAGACGATTTATATGGAAGTGATCATTATCCAATAACAGTACCTAACAAAAATTTCCAACCCCACAACAAAAACCAATCCTTTGAAAAAGTGGAAAATTAAGCAAGCCAACTGGAACATTTTTAAAACAAAAATTACTGAGAAATATCGAATATTCCTATAATTGAAGAAGACATAAACTTAACTTTAAAATTGTTTAATAACTTAATCACTGAAGCCGCCACAATTGCAATGGGAAAAACAAAGTTGTTCCCTGGTGGAATGAAAAGTGTAAATTGGGCAATACTTATAACAAAGTAAAAAAGCTTTAAAATACTTTCAAAAGACATAAAACCAATGAGAATTTATTAGAGCTAAAAGAAAAAAAGGGCATATGCAAAATTAATTACTTCCAAATCTAAAAAAGAGTCTTGGAAAAAATACGTTCAAAGTATTAACAGAAATACAAACATGTCATCAGTATGGAAAAAAGTTAAAAAGATATCTGGCGTCAGTACACAAAATGGAATAAAATACCTAGAGCGAAATGGAAACATAATTAATGAAAACAAAAAAACTGTAGAAGAATTAGCTGAAATATACAGACAAGATTCTACAAATGAAAATTACAGCAATACTTTTTTACGATATCGGGAAGAAGAAAAAGCAAATCCAATAAAAATTATAGCCAATAACGATGATATAAAAATACTCCAATTAATAAAACAGAACTATTAGAAATAATCCAAATGTTAAAAGACACATCACCAGGTCCAGACAAGATACCCGCAATATTCTTAAAACAGTTACCTAACGAAGCTTTAGACTTTCTATTGAATCTTTTTAATACAATCTGGCGTAAACAAAAATTTCCTGATTTATGGAGACAAGCTATTGTCATCCCTATACTAAAACCTAGCATACCGGCTGCAGCGGCAGAATCATAAAGGCCAATATCACTTACATGTTTCTACTTGTAAACTGCTAGAGAAAATAATAAATAATAGACTTTAACAACAAGCTGGATTTCGTCCTTTGAGATCTACTATAGACAATGTTTTACATTTAGAAAGTCAAACTAATGAAGCCTTCTGTAACAAACAAAAATGCATAGCTGTTTACTTTGACATCCACAAAGCATTTGACTTAGCATGGCAACACAGAATATTAACAAAGCTGCAGACTTGGGGAATTCAAGGAAACATGTTGGCATTTTTGAATAACTTTCTAAATGAACGCAAATTTTTAGTACATAGTAATGGAGAACTTTCTAGTATCAAGTCTCAAAACAATGGAACACCACAAGGATCAGTAATTAGCCCTACACTAGTTTTAATAGCAATGAATAATGTTTTAAAAAATCTCAAGAGACCTGCACAGGCTAGATTATATGCTGATGATATGATAATGTTTATCAAAGGAAAAAATATTAACTCGATGGTCAAAATTTTATAAGAAGAACTAAATAAAATCGAAAGTTGGTCTAATAGGAGTGGATTCTATTTTTCAGCTGACAAGACACAATATATTATTTTTTTTAAAAAGCCTATTCATACTAACATACCTGCCTTAAAATTCGGCACAAAGTTTTAAAACGAAGTATAATATTTAGGCATAACATTCGACGAAAATTTAAGTTGGTAACCCCATATTAAACAATTGGTGATATCATGTCAAAATTGTATAAATCTTCTTAAATGTTTAGCCAACAAACAATGGGGTGCTGACGGAGATACATTATTACTGTTGTATAGAAGCCTAATCCGATCAAAATTGGACTACGGATGCATTGCATATTCTTCAGCGTCGAAGTCAAATTAAAAAATCTTAAACGTTATACATAACAATGCATTACGCATAATCTCTGGAGCTTATAGAACAACTCCTGTTGCAAGCCTCGAGTGGGAACTTGGAGAGCCATAATTACATGAACGACGGAAATTACTTAGTTTATCTTACGCTTCAAAACAAATATCACTACAACCTGACAACCATTTTCTTATTCAGTCATCGTTTTCAAATATCAATATAAGAACACATTTACCATTTCAATTAAAGATCAAAAACATTTTAAACTCTATTGAAATTTTTAACTTTCCCTCAACACATTCAGCAAACGTAAACACGCCACCTCCCTGGTTAATACCTTTGCCTACTTTAAATTTAGAACTATCATCATATCACAAATCTGAAACTAATCCACAAATATTTATAAGCAATTATAATGGAATACTTTCTTATTTCCCTGAATATACCCAAGTTTACACAGATGCATCTAAAACAACTTCTGGTGTAGGATCATCATTTGTTATAAGAGACATAATAAAAAGTTTCAAATTGCCCACAGAATCCACTGTGATAACTGGATAATTGTATGCAATATACAGAGCTCTTATTCACATACAAACAGTCAAACCAGATAAATTCCTCATTATTACTGACTCATCAATTCCCTTCATATACTGTTAAAAATGTACACTTGCAAACCGTTAGCTAAATTAATTAAAAACAAAATGCAGCAGCTGGAAAACAAAACATTACTTTTCGTGTGGGTACCATCACATATAGGCATTAAAGGAAACGAACTAGCTGATAAAAATGCTCGAGAAATAGCAAATTCCCCAAATATCAGACCGATAATAAAACCATTAGCAGAAGATCTCAATCCGTACTTTAAACAAAAGCTGATATGCAATTGGACTAAATGAAAAATCCTCAAAGTTAAAAGAAATTATACCAAATTTTGGACGATGGACTAACAACGCCTCTAGCCGTTTCCTTCAGGTTGTATTAACCAGGCTCCGATTAGGACACAGCAAACTCACACATGAATATCTCATGAAAAAGGAACCTCAACCAAAATGTACTAGTTGTGACGTGCCGTTAACAGTGAAACACGTATTAACGGAGTGTCCCAAATATAGTGCTGAAAGACTAACTAATAAAATTCCATCAGTTTTAAGGGACATCGTTAGTGAGTGTACCAGTGAAAATATTGTGAAATTTTTTAAAGACATTAATATTCTTAACAAAATATAATATTTATTTATAAGTTACTTATCTCATGAATATGTTTATATGTCACTAATAACTCCAGAGGTTGATGCGACCATGTTTGCAAATAAAAAAAAAATCACCCTCACACTAGCGACTTTGTGAACATTTTTACAGCTCATACAAGTATAAATTTCAATAAAATGAACAGTGTATTTGAATCATCATTTTCGACAAAATAATTGAGTTTCGAGCCGATATCGAGGAAATTTTTATTTTATGGTAGATATTTCCAGTTAAAAAGTTTTTTGAATACATTATCAATTTTATTTCGATGTTGTATAATTTTATTCTGAATACGTTGTACAAAAAAGGGAAAAAAATCGATATACCAGATAATCCATTTACAAAGAGATATACAAGGAAAAATGTATTACGATTATAAAGCAAAGTTATAAGACGTGAATTTTTCGAATAGTTTAAGCTACTATTTTAATATTATATTGAAAAGTTGTTTATTACATTTTTTCTTCCGTAATATAACTTTATATTAAAGCTTATATTCATCAGGGAGGCATTTCGAGGTGAAACAAATATGCAATTTTTCAATTATACTCGTAAGGATTTCTATGACGGAATATTTCCAAATAAAAATAGCAATCAGGTATCAGTACTACGACAGTTAATATTATTTCTTTTCTAAATTGCATGTAAGTATCTCCCAGGCTCAAAAGTTGTAGATCTTTTTATTACCTACAACTTTGTTATGTAACTTTTTTCCATAGCACTTGTAGTTTTGCCGAAAATTGCGATAAACCAATTTTTACCCTTAAAAACTCACCCCCTCCCACTTCCCGACCTCGGATGGAGTGGAATTTATTTTTTTTTTTTTTTCATGTAAGCATATTTTCTTCCTTTTCCAATATGTTTCATTCTACTATAATTTTTTTTGGTTTTAAATATTATCGACCCTGGTCTATTCATTCTCTTTATTTTTTATATTTGACACCTAACTATAGTTTATTTTTATGAACGAGAGAGTAATTAGCATAATTTTAACTGGTACCTTCGACCACTCCATGGGCGTGCTCAAGATTAATTGAAAAATTACTTTGAATAATTGTAAAAAATAAATGAATTATTTCAGTGTTATAAAGTGTTATGTGTATGTAAACAAAAGTGACCTCTTTTATCACACACTATATTAGAACTGACTGGCCTACATTAAAAAGGGTTTTAAAAAATTCACATTAAGATAAAATATTTTTCTTTTTTGGTTTCTCATTTCCTTTATGGTTCTTAGAAAATGTTTTCTCTATATGACAATATCGCTTCTTTCTAATAAAATAGACTTTCTGGGATTTTTTTTCCAGCGGAAGCCTATTTCTTTTAAAAGTTTCCATAACGTACTTCGACTCATTTCTGAGTAATCCTTATCATCTCGAACTGAGACAAGAACTTTATCCAATGTTGGAAATTCTTGTCTAAAGAAGAATTCATGCAGTTTCCGTCGAAGTCCTTCTTTAAAATGATATTCTATTTGAAATTTTGGTTTCCCTAGGCATTACGTGGCATTTGAAAACTACCAATTTCTTTTCTTTAATAACTCTGTAAATCGTAGATTTCCCAACACCAAGTGTACTGCTAACTAAACTCAACGGTCTCATCAACACTTTCACTAAAACGTTTGTCTGTAAATGATTTTAAAACAATTAAATATTAATGGTTTTTTCAATAACTGTTAAAGGACCAATTTTTTCGGCGTTTACACGACACTTCCAAATTTTCCATAACACTAGTATACACAATAAACTGCACCTTGCAACTAGAAGTACCTACTTTTAGTGAACTGTTAAGAATTTTGAATACGTCACTTGGACCTTCCTACAAAATGGAAAAACCCACTATCACATTTTCTGTGGAATAAGCTTAGAAGGTAATTATCTAGTCAATTAACTGTCGTACATTCCTGGAATATAAAGAATTAAATGTTTGATTGTTTTGAAACCCTTACTTCGTGGAATGCACTTCATTTCAGATAAAATAAAACGTTTTATTATTATATCTAATGAATTAAACTTTATTTTGCAAATAGGTAGGTACTTATTAAACTTTTATTGGTTATATATAACCAATAAAATAAACATCTTACATTTCTTGCAAATTTATTAGTACCTGTTAACTCCATCACTACGACACTGGCAACCTTATTTAGGGATTAGTAACCCTCACAACTATTGTATTCTATTCTGCTCCAACCTTTATACCTGGTGGTCATACTCAATTTAAAAGTTGTTTTCTATATACTTCTGTAAACTTGTTGACAAATATCTGTTTTTCATTGAGTCACCCTTATCAACAGTTTAGGGATTTGCCATACATAATTTATTGTTTTATTACTCTCTCATACATAAAAATACACTATAGTATAATATTTTTGCAAATTCGATAAATTACTGGGCGGTAAAAAATATTTTCCTATTTAAGTAGTAATCGCTGTTGTAAATAGCTGTTCCGAGTACTTCATCAACCTATATGAAGCCACTGGTAATTAAAAATATCAGGGGAGCAACCATGTTGAGTGAGGAGATAACTATACTGAAAAATAAAATGTCTTCTCTTTTTTGCGCTACACAGTTATCCAACAACTCTCGCATATTATTATTGTACTAATTAGATTAGACCGAGTTTCAAAGTTTTGTTTGTTTGTTTTTTGTACCAGAGTATATTTAATTGGAAATTTAAAACTCGTTATCGAGTGATGGCCGACGAGAGTATTCAAGTCCACTGACCCTCGTTTACATTTCAGATAATAATCACTGTTAAGGAAATTAACCCTTGATTGGGGATATCCCTTAATGTAATTAGATATTCTGCAAAGGACAGGACTAGTAAACAACGGTCCAGTAACTTCTTTAACTTTGGTTAAATTATATAGACATTTAATGTTTTCTCTTAAATAGATTTAGAAGTTTACACAATACAGAGTGTTGTTTTATTAAAACCATCAAATAATTTGTATAATTGTAGATACAAAATATTGTTTATTAAATCGAAAATAAAAATATATCGTACAGCTTATCCATAAATTTCAATTTGATTGCAAACATTAAAACTAAAGTACACAAAAAATGCATATAATAACAATATTGTTAATTTTTTTATTATTTGTTAACCCTGGTTTAGTCTTGGACGTAGTGTTAATTCTTAGCAACTTAGGTCTGGTGGGGTCTGACAGACCCAACTATCCAAAATGCTGTAGCTCCAAAATTATTTTGAAATTTTTATGTTTGTTTTTTTGGATAAAACAATACACTATAAAAAAACGTTATATTTCTAAAATAAACAAATGTATAACCAGATCAAATTAATCGGTATAATTTTCTGCGGATTGTCCGTTTTTGCAATCTTTACAAGTCATTACGGAATGCGGAATACATTGTTTTTTTACATTCAACACAAAAATATTGCGATTTTCTACCCGAGCTTCGTGAGCACACTTCGCGTCGTCGTTTCTTAGCCCCGTATTTATAGTCGGTACTCAAGCTCGTGCTTGAGCACGAGCTCCGCCAAGTCGAACTTACGTCCTGAACGTTACTGAACCTCTTTATACTGTGCTTACGCCAAAGTCCATGCTCAAGTATTTGTTGTGTTCTATAAACGATACTTCGGGTATTCTCGTGCAAGGTTGATCTCAAGCACGAAAATTAGTACAGTAAAAGTAAATTTCGAATAAACACCGAATAAAAAGAAGATTCTGTCAATTATTATTAAAATGTGTCATAATTGTGACTAAACTTTTGGAGCCAAATTTAGTTTATGCTTTAACGTGCGCAAAGTTGGTTTACAGAATAGTATGCCAAAGAATATAGACGCTTAAGTATACTTACTGAAATTTTCTGTTGGATATTAATATTTTGTCTTGAAAATTAATATTGGATTAACTATTTTAAGGTACATAATATATTATAAAAATATTTATTCTAGAGAAGTAATTTCCATTTTGTTACTGCGTCTGAGACATAATTTAAGATGTTCAAAATATATGCTTAGATGTATATTTGTTTTTGGATATTTTATATTTATATGCGTGTAATGCGCTACAATCATTTATAATTATATTGTCTGTGTAAGCCATACGCTAAATAAATTGGGTATGTGAATTTTAGATGAGTGGAAAATGGCAATAAATATGCACCTTATTCGACAAAGGAAAGAGTTCTTCTAATCCAGCTGGTAACAGAAAACCCCGTGATAGAGAACAAAAGGACAGATAGTGCTTCGGCAATGAAAAAAAGATGGCTTGGAAGTTGATAGCAAGAAATTATAATTACTAGCCTGAGGGTCAACAACATCAGGACCATGCGAGCAGCTTAAAAAATTGTGGAATAACCTAAAACAACGGTAAAATACTTTTATTAGTTTAAGCAAATGCTTAAGTATTGACCAATCATTGTTTTATCATAGGAAACGCAAAGAAACAACAGCACTGATGGAGTGCTGTATGTATGTATGTATGTAACAATAATATCTATTTTACCATATAGGTATATGAGGTATTATACCTCAAATATTGTCTGAACATAAACAACGGTCCAAGAAAACGATAGATACCATCAGACACCAAGACGAGATTCACAAGATGAGAATGAAAATTTTAGAAGTAGACATGCTGAGGGCAGAAGCATTAAAAGAAGCAGCTGAGGAAGGATAGGCAGACAGCTACTGATGAAGCTGAATTAGCTTCATTGAAGTTATTAGACTATAAAAAAAGGGTAATTATAGATTTTATCAGTTTTGACTTGTTACTGAAATTTGGCTATAATTATTTGTATATTTTCAGGCTCTAGAAGAACTTTTCCTTTGTTGGATACTCTGCATTTTTAGAGAGGATGTTAGGAATAAGCCACAATATATTTATTTACATATTTTATTTACTGATGTTTTTCAATCTACATAACCAGAGGCTGTTATCATAGATACAAAATTGTGATTTATTTTCAGAAAATAAATCACAATTTTGTATTTTTGGTAACAATATCTGGTTATAGAGATCAAAACATCAGTAACTATAACATATAAATAAACATTGTGGCTTATTCCCAACTGGAGATAGTGTTTCGGAAGTGTTAACTCAGTCTTACACCGGCCTTTTCACTTTCGGAGCACTGAATGTCAGAGGAGGGTCTGTTTTAGCAGGTAGGCATTTGACGTAGAGTCAGCGACGAGAGGGCGTTTTAAAAGTACCTCGGGAACTACCGCTGAGACTATGGAGAATGAATCCTGCCTGCACTAAGGTCAGTCAGGCGGCGTCCTGGACTGAGAGGTCTTTGAAGATTTCAGACCCCCTCTCTATAAAGACGAAAAAAAAAATAAAAAAATATACTTTGTGTTGTCAAAAAAATCATGGTTATTTTCTTTTTATTCTCCTTCCTGTTTATTTTATTTCTAGATAGTACACTTTAATTTCAGCTGGTGAGATATGGTTTTACATTTTTATTTGTTGTATAGTCTTTTGTTTGTAGATTATGTATGTTTCTTTTTCAGTTTTTTTTAAGTATTGATTGCAATACATAGATCATATTTTTATGTTGTTTACTGGAAAATTATTAAAATGCTGAGTTTGCATAATTTTTAGTAAATTGCTGCTACTTCAATATATATGTATATATATATTATATATATATATTATATATATATATATTATATATATATATATATACTTCAATATATATATATATATATATATATATATATATATATATTATATTATATATATAAACCAAGTTAGACTCTTTGGGTAAAAACAGCTGAAAGGATAGGCTAAGTGTACTCTTTAGTCCTTTATTGATCCAATATTTCGTTGATAGTTATCAACATCATCAGGGATAAGCTACAATTAGTTTACATGAAAATTGACAATCTGTATAAATACGTTGATCTTACTTACGATTTTGAGAATGGTGCCGTAAAAGCTGGTCAAATTTATAAAATTTTGTGAAAAAAATTGTATAAGTTTTTTCTCACAAAAAGAAAAACAGAAAAAACATGTAATGTAAAATTCACTAAGACTGGTACAAAGACAATGCACAATTTTAACTAATTGTGTGTAGGACCGAATGTCCTCTCTCGAGAGTTTTACATCTTATATATTCTTATTTCTTATTAACCTGTACAGAGTGTCATGTAAAGTGAAACAACGTGGTTGATTGTAGGTTGGAAGACACTAACCTCTAAAATCTTCTTCTCTCTTAGATGGTCAAAGTAGAGGGGAGACTTTAGTGGCCCTTGCCTTATTGGTTGTCTGTACCTGTATTAGAATAGAATCTAAGGTAGGAGATATTTTAAGAAAAATTTTAAATTGTTAACATGATTGAAGATCACGGTAACAAGAGTGTAATAAATAGATCTTGGTTGATTCCAAGACCTAGTTATTTTGTAAAGGTTGAAGATTAATAAAGTACTTTTGTATTTAAGTTTTGATATGAAATGTTAATTATTATAAATTGATAAAGTGCTGTATGATTTTTTACTTTAAGAGTCTATTGTTAAACTATGTGATAAACTGGAGTTAAATTTATTCTAAAATGGAAACTATTGAATTATTGAATTTCATATGTTGTTTGTCTACTGCTAGAAGAAAGGAGTAGATTTCACTGAGGTGGTTAATGTCTGTTTTTTTATTTATGTTGTTTTCTGTTTGTGCTATACAAGCCATTTCTAGGAAAAGACGTTTCTTGTAATTGGTTTCTCTTTCTAGAACCTCTACTGACTCAAAGTCCATCTGATGTCCTTCATTTACTACATAAGCGCTAATGAGCAACGGCTCATGATGCAGTCTGCAGTCGCTTTTGTGTGAAATTATGCGATTTTTTAGATGCCTTTCTGTGTGGCCTATGTATTTTTATTGCAGTTTTTGCATGGAATGCTGTAGGACTACATGTGACATCTGCTCTCTAGGAGTTTTGTCTTTTACTTTTGTAGTGAAGGTTTTTAATCGAAAATACCGTTTATTGGCAATTTTGAAATTATAAAAAAGAATTAAGTAGAAAGAGAAATAGGTAGCTCCGAACAAATTGACACTAATAACCGAGAAATAGGAGAAAATGTTAAATATACTACAACACAATGAACCAAGTACAGAATACACAATGATTTCTCTACCTTATATCAAAGAGCTCACACCCAGACTAGCAAGGGTACTTAATTCTTCAAAAGAGTACACTTAGCCTATCCTTTCAGCTGTTTTTACCCAAAGAGTTCTAACTTGGTTTATATTTTCTAACTTAATCAGCTGTGATTAACACAATATATATATTATATCATCAGGGATAAGCTGTTGATAACTATCAACGAAATATTGGATCAATATAAGGACTAAAGAGTACACTTAGCCTATCCTTTCAGCTGTTTTTACATAAAGAGTCTAACTTGGTTTTATCTTCTAACTTAATCAGCTGTGATTAACTACCATATATATATACTATATATATCATATTATATATATATATATTTATATATATATATATTGTGTTAATCACAGCTGATTAAAGTTAGAAAATAAACCAAGTTAGACTCTTTGGGTAAAAACAGCTGAAAGGATAGGCTAAGTGTACTCTTTTGAAGAATTAAGTACCCTTGCTAGTCTGGGTGTGAGCTCTTTGATATAAGGTAGAGAAATCATTGTGTATTCTGTACTTGGTTCATTGGTTGTAGTATATTTAACATTTTCTCCTATTTCTCGGTTATTAGTGTCAATTTGTTCGGAGCTACCTATTTCTCTTTCTACTTAATTCTTTTTATAATTTCAAAATTGCCAATAAAACGGTATTTTCGATTAAAAACCTTCACACAAAAGTAAAAGACAAAACTCCTAGAGAGCAGATGTCACATGTAGCCTACAGCATTGCATGCAAAAACTGCAATAAAAAATACATAGGCCACACAGAAAGGCATCTAAAAAATCGCATAATTTCACACAAAAGCGACTGCAGACTGCATCATGCCGTTGCTCATTAGCGCTTTATGTAGTAAATGAAGGACATCAGATGGACTTTGAGTCAGTAGAGGTTCTAGAAAGAGAAACCAATTACAAGAAACGTCTTTTCCTAGAAATGGCTTGTATAGCACAAACAGAAAACAACATAAATAAAAAAACAGACATTAACCACCTCAGTGAAATCTACTCCTTTCTTCTAGCAGTAGACAAACAACATATGAAATTCAATAATTCAATAGTTTCCACTTTAGAATAAATTCAACTCCAGTTTATCACATAGTTTAACAATGGACTCTTAAAGTAAAAAATCATACAGCACTTTATTAATTTATAATAAATAACATTTCATATCAAAACTTAAATACAAAAGTACTTTATTAATCTTCAACCTTTACAAAATAACTAGGTCTTGGAATCAACCAAGATCTATTTATTACACTCTTGTTACCGTGATCTTCAATCATGTTAACAATTTAAAATTTTTTCTTAAAATATCTCCTACCTTAGATTCTATTCTAATACAGGTACAGACAACCAATAAGGCAAGGGCCACTAAAGTCTCCCCTCTACTTTGACCATCTAAGAGAGAAGAAGATTTTAGAGGTTAGTGTCTTCCAACCTACAATCAACCACGTTGTTTCACTTTACATGACACTCTATACAGGTTAATAAGAAATAAGAATATATAAGATGTAAAACTCTCGAGAGAGGACATTCGGTCCTACACACAATTAGTTAAAATTGTGCATTGTCTTTGTACCAGTCTTAGTGAATTTTACATTACATGTTGTTTCTGTTTTTCTTTTTGTGAGAAAAAACTTATACAATTTTTTTCACAAAATTTTATAAGTTTGACCAGCTTTTACGGCACCATTCTCAAAATCGTAGGTAAGATCAACGTATTTATATCAGATTGTCAATTTTCATGTAAACTAATTGTAGCTTATTCCTGATGATGTTGATAACTATCACGAAATATTGGATCAATAAAGGACTAAAGCAGTACACTTAGCTATCCTTTCAGCTGTTTTTACCCAGAGTCTAAAATGTAATATAAAAGTTTTTATAACTTTTATATTACATCAGCCTAATTTTATAACACAGTAATTTTCATTGTAGAACTTGATAAAGGTGGCAAATAACCACCGAAAGCTCGGATTTCAGAATAAATAGTTACGCCTTAGCAAAGCTCTATTTTTTATTGACTACCACACCCAAAAAGAAAAAAGTATTTACATATTTTTTCCAAAACTAGTCAAAAATTTTGGACTACATTGTCTTTCTTTTAGTATATATATATATATATATTTATATATATATATATATATATATATATATATATATATATATATATATATATATATATATGTATATTATATATATATATATATATATATTATATATATATATATATACGGATATATTGGGTTTAGTAGTCAATATATTGGCCTTTAAGTATAAATCTCTTTTAGGTTTGCTAAGCTTTCGAGTTCAATTTTACTCTTTTTCAAAACATACTAAAAAATTAACATAAAAAATTTTACATTAGAAAAATGAAGTTCTTATGTCTTCAATACCCTTACCCTTGTGAGAATTGTCTTCTAAAATTAGCAAAATTTCACATTTTGTCATTATGTCATTAACATAATGATATTAAATTTGATTTACTTTTTATTTTCTGTTCAAAAACTTATTAATAAGTGTTTGACAGAAATAAATAATATAATTAATTAAAAATTCGATACTTACAAACTTAATGAGGTTGTATCATAAATGATTTTATAAAATATGTTGATTAATATTTATCACAGTCTGTCATATCTGTTGAGCTAAAACCTATTCCTATATTTAAAATTTAAAAAAAAATACTTTACCATTCACACCAAACTTAATTATTATACACAAATCTATGACATTGATATTGACATTGACAAGTGAAAATCCCACATTATTATTATATATTATATATATATTATATATTATTATTTTTTATTATTAGGTATATCGTGGGAAATATAAATTATAGTTTATTATGTTTGTTATTAATGGTGAGTGTCATAGCTTCTTACAAATAATCTAAACGACTATGTCTTGATAAAGGAATTAAACAATTCCGAAAGCTAGACCAAAAGTCAAAAGAGTGTTTCTGTAACATCCCGGCCAAACTTCTGACTGCCAGCCCACAATAAACTTTGTTGTTTGTGTTTAAATTGACAGTCACGAATATCCAGTATTCATTCAGTTCATCATATATATATAGTATATATTATATTATATATATATATATATTTAAATATTTATATATATATATATATTTATATAATTACATTAATTTTTTGTAATGTTTTTATTTGTGTTACATTTAACTCCTGGAGGGCTATAAAATAATCTATTTTATATTGTCTTTAATTCTAAACTGTATAATTTTTTTAAATAAGAATATTAATAATCTAAATTTGTATTAATTTTTAATTGGTAAGGAAAGGTTTTACGAAAGGAAATAAACAGTTAATTAAAAGGAGGGAAACTCCTTGTACTCAGTAAAGACATACTTGCTTAAGTTGTCATGAGCATAGTGAGTGAAAAACCCTTACTTAATTTAAATTAAAACATAAAAAATACATTTGTATAAATATGACAAAAACAATACTTTATCTAACACAATATAGGTATTAAATAATGTAGTCTTAAAATAAACAACTTTGAATTGAACAAAGATTAGATGTATAATAACATATTACATCTAACATAATACAAGTATTCAATAATGTATTTTCAAACTAAACAAACAAGTGCCAATTGAAAAAAGCTTATGTATAAGAAAGAACTAAAATAAAATATTGAAACTATAAAATGAAAAATTGGAATGAACAAATCATGAACAAAAAGTGTAATCAATCTAAATGATAATCGTTGTGACATTTTTAGAATATAAGTTATAAAACATTACTACATCTAACATAATACAAGTATTCAATAATGTATTCTCTAATTAAACAAACATAAATGTCAATTGAAAAAGGCTTAGGTATAATGAAAGAAATAAAATAAAATATTGTAATTTTAAAAATAAAAAATTTGTAATCATAACAAATCATGAACAAAAAGAGTAATCAAGCTAATGATAATGATGCGGATATTTTAAGAAATAAGATAAAACATACTACAGGTAACATAAATAACAAGTTATTCAATAATGTTTTCTCAAACTAAACAAACAAATGCCAATTGAACAAAGATTAGATATAAGGAAGAAATACAATTAAATATTGAAATTTTAAAAATTAAAAGAACAAATCATGAATAAAAAGTGTTATCAAGCTAATGATTGATGCTAACAATATATCTATAATAAGATAAGTAATCAATAATGTAGTTTTAATATTTTTTATGCAAAATTTTGGTGAATAAAATGTCTCCTAAAATTTAAACCTCCTTCCACATCATTAACGTTTCTAGTTACTGGCACATCAATATTTTCTACAAAAATCATCATCATTATTATTTTTCCCGTAAACCCTATATTGTAAAAGTACGCTGATGTAGCCACATATCTATTGCCAAGAGACGTGTGGTTAATTTAGTTTTGTAAGACCTCGTTGAAGACAAGGAAACCGTTCTTTCCAGGTTCCCAAACAGCCTTTCAACAACAATTTCTTGTTCTGATATGTGCACTATTATACCTATTTTCTTGATCAGTACCTACAAAGAGATATCCATCAAATAACCTATTTTTTTAGCCAATCATCAATAAATACCTGGCTGTAAACACTAGAGTAAGTATCCAGTTTATCCACTGTCACCTGTCCATTAATAATCCTGAAATTTCACCTCTTTCCATTCTAACTCTTAATGCACTTCGATCAAATATCAAGCTGTCATAACTTGATCCGGGATGTCAAACAACAATATCCATAATCTCTCTTCTAGGACCTGAAACACCTGCAATTCATTTATATAATGAGTGCCTGAATAAGAAAGATCAATTTATTACCTGCACATCATTTAATGAAAAAAAGCTTTTTCTATTACGAAATACTTCCCCATTATTACCACCTGGATTAGATATCTTAATGATGGATGCAATCAATACACCGAGAAACATTTGGAAAATAGTCAACCTCATAAAAACTTGTTATATTCCTTCTAAATCCTTGTCCAGTATGGGGAAAACCCTACAAAATACATTTAAACGTTGAGCTAATAATACTGATACCTTTTTAATGGTGTTGCTTATTGTCGATTGACATAATACCCCGAAAATCACCAGATACAAACCGAAAATTAGAAGTAGCATAAAATCTTAAAGGGTTAAACAAATTAATAATTGTAATATTGGAGGTATTGGTAAACCACGATTGTCTGGTTTTCGTAGACCTTCAAATACCAGAGGAAGAATGGTATCTGCAACGGTATCTTTGTTGAAACGATACCGTTGACGAAATTCAACATCGCGGTAAAACTCCATTAGGATTTTCCATATCACGCATATATCGCTTTGGTATACGTTCCGACTGATAAGCGAATCAAAAGCGAAGCAAAAGTTAGGTTAGGATGCCCGTGCTCAAGGCATGTCGATCGGATGCTATGAGTACGAGCTGTCATTTCTGCGTTCTCAAGCTCGACTTCGTGCTTGAGAACGGTTTATAGAACACAAATTTGAGTCAAGGTCGACCTCAAGTATCGATCGATACTTGAGCATCGTTTATAAATATGGGCCTTAGGGTTTTCTTTAATGTCTACAGGCGCACACTCTAGTGGTGGTAAGTTTACGTAGTCAACGAGATAACCTTTACGAGAGTTAAGAAAATGGCATCCGGTTTTAACTCACCAGTAGAGGATTTCCATTTACTCCTTGCTTGAAGGGTATGCAGATACTCTCGATGCCACCGCTTCCAAAAATTACAAGTCAATTGTTAAATTATTTTATAAATATTGAGCCTGTTTACTGGTACATCATCAAATTGTCTTTGAGGGTAACTTATTAGGGTTTGTCGTATAGGAACATGGGCTGGTGTTAGTACTCCTAAATTATCAGAATTTTAGGAGAGAGTGATTTATAGACGGGAATTAAGATTTGCCTTAATTTGTACCAATACTATATACAACTGTTATCAAATATCAAATATCAAATACCAAATACCAAATAACAAATAACAAATAACAAATAACAAATAACAAATAACAAATATCAAATGAGCATTCCAATGATTCGCTTAAGATGAAATTTACAAGATTTTACACAAGCCTCCCAGAGACCATCAAAATGCGGTGCTTGCGGTGATATAAAGTGCCATTCAATTTTGTTTTTAGTTAAAAGGATTTAAATTGTTAGTTATTTGTGGCATCACAAAATCGATTGATATACCTACTACATAAAGATTGTTGGTAGCACCAAAAAAATTGGTAGCGTTATCGGAAAAAAATATCACTGAGTAAACCTCGTCGTGAAATGAAACGCGTTTAAAGCATCCAAAAACGTCATATTTGAGAGGTCTCCTACTAATTCAAAACTGGGTGACCTTAGTAACAAAAACATACGAAGACGCATAACTATGATTTTACTAATTTTCTAAAACGTAATTTACCTTATTTTATTATAAAGCGAGGAGCAAAATCCAAACCAACCTTACTAAAGGGATGAGAATAAAATTACTCGGGAAGACGGAAGGTCTCCCATTTTTGGAGAAATTAGGAGTGGGTTTCACTTAAAACAGACTAAACATTTTCTAAAAATACCTCTTGCCAATGTTCTGCTGTTCAAAAGCCAAAATTGCTCCCTTAGACTGCATGAAACTAGCATGTAACAATTTTTGATGCTGATATCTAACCAATAACTTGAAATTGTTTTTATCAGATAACAACAAAGAAAATTTTTGATTATAGGGGAGGATGAAATTTTTTAACCTGCCACCTCCTCCTAAGAAATTCCCTTCTAAAAAAGGATCCAAGGACAATAACGTACTTTTCTTAGGCAATGATTTACCGTTGTTAACGCGTCGATATCCTTTGAAAAATCTTGGCTTTAAGCTAGCATGTCTAATACATTCAATGCTTTATCTAATTCAGTAATGGTGAGAGGGCCCGTTCACCTAGAGTCGCTATTTTGAGCGTGATACCTAAACCTGAGACAGTAGCCCGTAATCCGTAATAACTTTAAATATGAGGAATAACGTTCCAATAAGTCAAACCCATTTATCGTTTAAAACATTTAATGTTTTATTTTTTCGTTTTTTCCAGAATACAGATTTTCTTGTGATGAGACCATCTTAAACGGGGAGTTCTTAGTCAGTCAGAAACCATGCCACCATAACTGTGACACGATTAATTCCTTTGAGCTCATTCCACGGGAAACGATATCAGCGGGATTTTCTAGAGAACGAACGTGACCCCATTGGGATGTCTCTGTTAACTCTTATATAATAGAAACATGATTGGATACAAAAGTTTTTTGATCACTGGGTTGCGTGGAAATCCAGGCAAGCACTATTGTAAAATCAGTTCACAAATGCGTGAAAGGATAACTTCAGGTTTAGGTGTCCACCACCTTCTTCGTTAGCGTAGCTGACAGTGCAGCTCCGCATAATTCGAACTGCGGTATTTTCAGCATAGAATTCGTGAATAATATGATTCATTAGCGGTTCTTGGGAAAAGGCATATAAAGTAAATTCAACCAGTCCACAATGCTTTCCCTCCTTGGTATAGAAATTTTATCAATATCAGACAGCGGTTTATAGAAATTAATAAATCATGAAAATAAATCAACCGAAAGAGTTTGATCCCAGTCAATTTTTGCTTCACACAGTTGCTGTAGAATTAGTTTGGCACGTATGCATACGGGACCTATTATCCCTAACGGGTTAAATATTTGCGCGATTGTAGATAAAATAAATCTTTTAGTAACTCGCTTGTGTATACGCTGGCTAAAATTGACCAAATACCCTAATTCATCTTTATTGGAATCACACATCAAAACCCAATTCTTGTCATCCGTAATGAAGAATTGTGGTAAATTTATATCGTTACCACTTTCCAAATTGTCTAGTCATCAGATACCCATTTACGGAGTACAAAACCAGCCTCTGACAGCATGGCTGAGATGTTACATTTAAATCTATTAAATCTGGGTTCCTCAATTGTAGAAGCTCCAGTGATTAAGTCATCCACATAGCAGTCCTTTAAGATTATACGACTCTCTTCAGGATATTGCCTCGAATTATTTTGTGCAATTTGATGCAATACTCTAGTTGCAATAAATGGTGCAGGAGCAGTACCATACGTGATAGTATTAAGCCTAAAATGGTTATTTCCTCGTTCTCGTTAGGATTAAATCTCCAAACAATAAGTTGTAAATCGCGTTCGGATTTCTTTACATTTACCATACGATATATTTTTTTGGTGTCACCCGTAAATACGTAGTTGTGACAAAGAAATCTAAGAAGAATACAAAAAAGATCATCTTGTACATTTGGACCAGGTTTTAAGACATCATTAAGTGATAAACTGGTAAAGTTTTAGCGCATACATCAAAAACCACGCGAGACTTCGTCGTTAGGCTTGACTCTTTAATTACACAATGATGTGGCATATAATATTTTATATTGTTAGACATTTCGTCATTTTCATTGATTAGGGACATATGTCCTAATTGGACATATTCTTTCATAAATGAATGTTATTGATCCTTTAATGTTTCATTTTTAGAAAGTCGTTTAAGTTTGCCTTGATGGGCAGACTAACAATAAATTTGCCGTCACTACCTCTAGAAGTAGTTTGTCTGTTGAGTAGTGCTCCTCACACTCTAATTCTTCTTCGGATATTCGAGTAATCGGCAGACATTCTTCAAGTTTTCAAAACTTTTCTTGAATATTAACATTTTCTATGTTTAGATTGCATAAATTATTATAACAATTACTAAGAACTAAGTTTATGGGTCCAAAGAATATCCAGTCAAGAGGAGTCTTCTGAAGTATGGGCATATTCTTGCCACAATTTATCTGGCCAACATACAATAATGACCAAAATACACCAGCTCCTAACAATATATCAATCGGTTTAGATTGAATAAAGTCAATGTCTAGGAGTTGAATATTTTTCGGAAAGTTAATGGCATCCCTATTAAAAGATATACCCGGCAAGTTGTCCGTTATTTTTTGCAAAGCCAAAAAACTAAGGTTTGCATGCAATATCTTGTTTATAGAATAAATTTTAGCTTTTGTTGAATGGTTTATTTGTACCAAGTTTTTACTTATTCCAGATGTAGAAATGTCTACATTAGATTTTATGTATTAGGTATGTGTTGTATTTTATGTATTATGTTTAATTGTAGCTAATGTGTTGTAAGCGAAAACATAAGAAGAGCATGCAATATAGATGACATAAATCGATGGGTGACAAAACGAAAACAAGAGTGGAACGAACATATCAGTAGAATAGCAGAGGATAGAATAGTACGAATAGAACGAGATAAGTCACCAAATGGACGAAGAAGTAGTGGCAGACCAAGAAAAAGATGGTGCGACAATTTATGAGGCTAATATCGAAGAAGAAACAGGCTTTAAAGCCTATATACTAGAAGGAAGAAGAAGAAGAAGAAGTGTATCTGAATTTCTATTAGTGCGTTAACGTTGGTGTATCCTTGTTGCTGACTTCTTATTTTAGTATTTACAATTACAAGCGGTTGATTTTACCTAATGTAATTTATATTGATAATAAAACATATAGAGTCTGCCTTCCCATTTGAAAATCTAAGTGTTCTCTTTCGAAGATTTGTTGTAAAACTTAGCAATTTTAGTTTTTATACAAATTGGAATAAAAAATGTTACAGTTCCAACAGTTACTTCAACCGCTTTCTCACTGAGCGACTTATTCTCATTGGCAAACCGTTTTCCAGTCATTGCTAAGCTTCGTATCTGTTTTGCTGAATACTTTTCAGTAGTTTGTTTATTTTAAGTAGGCGTGTAGGTTTAAATATAACTTCACAAAGTATAGAGTTCTATAAGTATTGGATACGTGGGGTTACTTTATTTATTTGTACTTAGTCCCTTCTTGTTCCACGATAAGCTAGAATACAGATGAACAGTCACAGCGAAGACCCTTTTATGAAATCTGGGTGTCAACTCTTACCCAAAGTTCGGTTGCTCACTTTTGTTTAGTCATGACTACTTTACCGAATTATCTGACTATAACCGAGCACAGAAAGACTAAAAACATGCACCTACCTTGGTATGAACGTCATTGAAAATTGGAAGCATTCCCTAGATATAAAATTTAGGATAGGGAAAACAAGATGTGCATTTAAAAAAAATGGCTAAGGTATTCAAATGCCATAATTTACTACAACTACTACTTGTACGTTTCGGCAAATTACGTTTTCCGCCGTTTTTCGACTTTTAATCGCCACTTAGTCCGGTTATTCCATAGGTCTTCTTCTATGGCCCTCTCTCGCACTCTCAGTTCTTTATTTATTCCTTCGCTCCAACTTTTTCTCGGTCTATCTCGTTTTATCTTTCCTTCTGGTTGCCATTTTTATATTTCTTTTGGTATTCGTTGTTCACCATTCTGTGTATGTGTCCGAACCAGATAAGTGTTTTGTTGTTAGGTCATCTGTGATTGTTCGTTTAATTCCTATTATTTCTCTAATGCGTTTGTTGGTAATCCTTTATCTTCTAAGAATAGATCTTCCTGCGACTTTACTCCAAAAATCCATTTCCGTGGCTTTCAGCGTTGCCAGTGTCCTTTCTTTTAGTGACCATACCTCACAGATGTATAGAGTTATACTTTTTACTATAGTCTTATATATCCCCTTTTTATTTTTTTTGCTCATGGATTGGTCCCATAAAATGCTGTTTTGAGGACCAGTGGTTACCGCTACTAACCACAGATTGAATAATTTTCCTTTATGTGCCTGCTGGCTTCTCATCAAATCATTGCTTGCCCATGTGCCTTACAATTATATTTCAGTAGCGATTTATACATATCCCGGGTAAATAGTTATTATCGTCATATTTACATGAATGTTACATTGACAGTGACATATTCGGAGTCTTGCTTTGTGTATTTATTTATTTCGACTGGTGTTTCTTATAAAAAGTGTCTAAAAAATGTCAGGTGTGTAGTATATTGTTTGGACAATGTAATAATAACATAAAAAGAATAAAAAGTGTATCTGATATGACTTTTACCGGCACAATTTATTGCCGGTTTTACTGGTAACCACTAGGCACTTAAAGTTATTTTTTCTTGAATCAAAGACACACTATTCCGTAAGCGACTTAAAAAATATGAATCCACTCCACTCTGAGACATTATTGGATGAAATACCAAGTGATGCTGAAATAGTGACTTCAGATTTGGAGAATTTGATGAACGATGAGCTGGAAGTTTTAGAAAACAGTATTCTGGACACAGAAAATATTGTTTCTCAGCAAACCAAAGATGAGGAAAGTAATGACGACATGCATCTGACTTAAAGTCAAAGTAGATTCCATAAAGATATTGACGTTTAAATCAAGGAGGTTCGGGAAAAACCTGGACCAAATGTACCCGAGACCATTAAAAGTCCTACAGATATGTTCCTGCACTTATTTCCTGAGGAGCTCATTAAACACATTGTTTTACAAACTAATTTGTACGTTATACAAAAAAATGGAAACAACATATAGTTAATTTATCGAAAAAGCTTTCCCAACAACTTTTTCTCTTCAGGAACCTTGTACAAGTGACTTCCAGAAAACTATTTTAACAGCTTATCATAGTAATTTTGTAATTTTCATTCTCATCTGACATGCTATCTTCTCCTGGGGTCACCCTTGTCATATTGAGAAAGTGTTTGCACAACAAAGAAAGTGTGTTCGTATTATCTCTGGGCTCTGTTCTAGAGCAGGCTATAGAAACTCCCTTATAGCTTTTAAAATTTTAACTTTACCTTATGTATACATTATGCAGTGTATGTTTCACAATAATCAAAATCTTAGCCAATACAATGCGCATATAGATTTTTACAATTATCCCACCAGATTTAACAATAATCTTATACCAGAATTTGGCCGACTTAAGAGACTCTAGAAATGGTTTAATATATAATTAGCCATAAAATTCTACAAATTAGTGCCAGCTAGAATGAAAGCCCTTAATTTTAATTAGTTTAAGGTAAAAATTAAGAGTTACCTTATAGGCAATCCTTTTTTACTTATTAGGAGTATTTTACTTCGAATTTTAATTTGTTGTAATTGTCAACCGTATAAGTTAAAACACTCTATCTATGTTTTATGATTTATATTTATAATTATGTGTATATTAACTATATTGACATATATTTCTTTTTTCTTTGACTTGTAAAAAATACTTTTGTATTCATTTATTACCACTAAATCATCTATCTATCTATCTATCTATCTATGAATTTATGTAAAATATGACAATAATTAATAAATATATATATATATATATATATATATATATATATATATATATATATATATATATATATATATTTGTATTTAATTAAGTAAAAAACTCCATAATAAAAGCACTAAGATTTAATCGAAGAAATATATTACAATTATTGCTCTATCGAGAAAGCTGGCTAAAAGAAAATAAAGGAAATCCTCATTTACAAGGAAATGTGCGTATCTTTTTCCTCTAGAACCTATATTATAATGAATTTATGGGGATACTTATTTCCATATCTACGATCTGTGAAGCCCTAAGAGCTTTTCTTTGTAGGTCTATTAGAATAAATTATGCAAGGAAGTGTCTCTTGGTCCTGGACTTCCACCTTTGTGTATCTCTTGCACATAAATCTTGCGGACTATTAACACTTCTTTCCGTCTTTATTTTATTATAGTATTTTCTGCATTATTTTACATTTTTTATGGTTTAAGAAAAATCGATTTAAAAAGCATTAAAACAGATTTATCACGAAAAATAAATGTATAAAAAATTCATTTTTATGCTTTCTATTTTTTTTATAATAGTTTTTTTTAATTTTATTTATCCGCATCAACCACTGGGGTTATTAGCGGTAGTTTTATCATAAAAATAGAGAAAATAAGCAACATTTTAAAAGTCATGACTTACTACAATATGGTACAAGATACATGTAACAAACATTAAATCATAATTTATTAAAGAGTTTACAGTAATTTAAAAAAGACAAAACTTCATTGAATTTTGTAACCAGTGTTTCTTTCAGGCTATTGGCTATTTGGGTATTTGTAACCAGTGTTTCTTTCAGGCTATTGGCACATTGGTAGTGGTTCTTGGGAGATTATGTACCCGTGTGTAAGTCGTGTATGCCCAAAGCGGAGTCTGCTGCTAAAGTAGATAGCATAGTGGAACATCTATCAGATTCAGATACTGAACAAGAGGGTGATGGCGATGATTGCGAAAGGGATATAATACCAGCAAAAGTTTCATGGATTGCTACTTTTATAGGCAAAGATAGAGCAGTCTGGAAAACTCCCCTGTGCAAACGGTAAGAACTCGCCAATGTAATAAAATTTTTTACTTACCGGGTATAAAAGCAGTTGACAAAAATGTCAAATCCATCACTGACTGTTGGAATTTGATTTTTTCCGAAAATATTTTAAACATTATTGTTGAAAGTACGAACAAATATATAGATCAAATGAAAGAGATGTATAACAGAGCCAATTCTGCTAAAAATACTGATGTAATCGAAATAAGAGCTTTATTACGATTGCTCTATTTAGCTGGGTGTTTGAAAAGTAATCGGTTAAGCACAGAAGAGTTGTGAGAGCAAAATGACCGCAGGGTTGAAATGAATTGGTTAACCATGTCGCAGCATCTTAGCATCTTAAGACATCTTATGCATTATTTAATGAGTTAGAAACTCGAGACGAATGAAGATTGTCTGATAAGCTAGCACCTATAAGGCAACTGTTTACCAGTGTTGTAAAAAGTTGCAAAAATGCCTACACAATTAGCAAATATGGCACTATAGATGAAAAACTTAAGGCATTTCGATGAAGACGCGGTTTTAAACAATATATTCCTTCCAAATCGAACAAATATGGATTAAAAATCTTTGCCTTAATTGATCCAAAAACAAGATATACATTAAATCTGGAACCATATGTTGGTTTACAACCAGAGGGACCCTTTCATTTAAAAAATGATCCAATTAGAATTGACGAGAAATGAATTCGGGTACTGAAAGAAACCTTACGTGTGATAATTGGTTTGCTAGCTTTGAGCTTATTGCAAAACTTCATCATGATCACAATCTGACATACGTCGGTACAGTGCGAAAAAACAAAGACAATTACCGTTGGAGTTTATAAACACCAAACATCGACCTGTTTATTTAAGTATGGTTGCATTGCAAGAACAGAACAGTGCAGTACAATAGTATCTTATGTACCTAAGAATGAAAAAAATGTCATACTGGCCTTAAGTATGCTCAATAATGATCAACTAGCTGAATCAATAGATGATCAACAGAAGCCAGATATTATAACGTTTTATAACTCAACTCAAGATGGGGTCGACACCGTTGACCAACTTTGTGCCACGTATAATGTAGCTCAAAATACTCGGAGAATGGCCAATGGTGCTTTTTTATTCACTCATGGATGTGGCTGGAAAAAACTCCCAAATTATATATCTAGCCAAAAATAAAAATGATAATTTGCTTCGTAGAATATACATAAAACGTTTGGCTATAGAGATAATCGACCAGCATCTAAAGCGTCTCTCCATGGTAAAAAATATCTGTCCAGCTATACGCAACCGACGCCAAGAAGTGGCTGGAACTTCCAAGGGTAATCCCGAAAATTTAAATATTAAAAAACGATGTAGTTTTTGCGTTAAAGACAGTAAGACTCGTTATTTTTGTCAAATGTGCAAAAAATTTATTTGTTTAACACATGCCCAGTTTCAGTGAACTGATTGTATATTACAACCACAAAATGTTTAAAAGTGCAACTTACAGGATCAAGTTTGACAAATAAATCTTATATTTTAATGTTTTGTACCCTTTTAATAAAATAAAAGTGAATTTGAATGAACCGTTGTTTTATTTTTCACAATTCATGAACATTCATTATTAATTAATTATTTTGAAAGGTTATATAATTTATTGGGCCCAAATTACATTTTATTGTTTAAATGATATCCATATAGAAGTAAAACCAGATAATAAACCAGTATTGTTTTGGTTTTCTAAATATTAAATTATTAAATTTTGGTTCTGTCAGACTTGGCACCACTACTGGTGTTCAGATATGAGGCGTCACCAATGCAGGGATAAGGAAGGCTCATAAACAAAATAAAAAAAAAGAATTCTCATTTTTTTTAATTTAATTATTATTAAGAGTAAAATTTCACACACTTTCGTTTTACAACCTATGGTAATAGTCAATACCATTCTGGACAAAACAGAGCCACAACAGATTGGCCGTTTTTTCAGGATAATCTGCTTTTTGAGCGCACCTATGAAGATGGCTATCAATTCTGCCTGGGTCATGTGTTACCGATGCAATTTTCGATCGTATTACAGGTATATCTAATTCGCCGCGATGTTTCATCAAGCCAGCTCTTACAGCCATGCACTTCATGTGGATTCCAACTTGACGATCATTGATGTTATTTGCCAGGTTTCTTAGTTTGTCCTCGTCACAATAAGTTTTTGGATCATGTTGACAAGCTTCATGTACTTGACGTAAAAACTGGCGATCGGGCTCTGATAATTTGCGTCCCTAGAAATAAAGTATAGAAATTAACCTCCTAAAAAATTTATTTTTATAACACAAAAAGTAATATAAATCCTTTAACCTTCTCTGACTAACATTCGGTCTGTGAGACGGAAAACTTCGAGTTTTTAAGATAATATCCGATTTTTCGTTATGTATCTTAGCCGGCCTCAGTAGCTGCCTAATTCTAGTGTCTATTTGTGGTGTTGAAGTATAAGTCTTTAGTGTCAGTTGCTTATGCAATTATCGGCAAGTTTTGTCTCAGAGACCAATGCTAGTTTTGGTGTTATTAAATTCTTTTGAATAACAAGGTAATATTAATTGGTTTAATTGACAAAAAGCAAAGTGTTTATGTATTTTTCATCGACAAAATTTTAAATTTAATAAACAAAAATACAATTATTTTAAAAAGAAATTATCTAAAAACCACTTTTAAAAAGATTGGGTGGCAGAGGAACTTTTAAAGTATGTACATGAAAAACATAGATTGTAGGATCAGCTAATCCAAGATCCCTCAGATAACAAATAAAAAACAACGATATACAGATTATAAAAATAAATTAAGGCTTTAAGTTAAAACTGCAAAATGAAATTATACAAAACAACGAATTGAAAAAAATCTTCCTCTTCTTGACCTCTTCTTCATCACTTTAGAATGTAATTAATGCATTTTGCCAAAAAATAAAAGGAAATACAAAAATTGAATCGGTTAAAACCAAAACAGGAGAGACAATAACTGATAAAAGAAATTGCAAATGAATTTATTACACATTACAGTACGTTAGGAAAAAGGTATGCACAAAAAATACCCATTTGCAATGACCAGATCGAGGAAATAGATAGGTTAGATAGCAGCATGTTTTTATATCTCGTTGACCAAAAAGAAGTGGTAAATGCAATACAATCTTTAAAACACAAAAAATCTCCTGGCTAGGGTGGTATCAAGACAGCAACCATCAAACAAATTAAGCAAAAAATTATTACTCATTTAACTTTTCTCATTAATTCATGTTTTCAGGAGGGTTGTTTTCCAGAATGTCTGAAAATAGGCAAAATCAAACATCTGTTTAACACAGAAAATAAAAAACGTGATTAACTATAGACTCTACTACTCTAATAAAGATTAAAGATAGAAATGACCATCTTACAAATTGCTGTACACAAGCCAACACAAAGCAAATGGCAGAGAAGATCAAGTACCAGAAATATTAACAACGAAAAAGGGCATTATCAACCAAGGATCAGAACTACTTCCGAAAATCACAATGGACGAAATAAAACTAGCCCTAAGAAAAGCTAAGAATACCAAATCTCTAGACTAGATTGTATAGTTACTGATGCAATCAAAATCGGAGGCACTTGCCTGCTTAAAAAAATCAAAAACCTTTTTAACAGCAACCTGCCTTTTGTACAATAATATACCCAACAAATGGCACAATGCTGAGGTAATTCTATTGTACAAAAAAGGAGATCTCCATGAATTAGAAAGCTACAGACCTATAAGTGTTCTTAGTTACCTATACAAACTCCTTACAAGAATAATAACGAATCGTCTTGAGAAAAAACTTGATTTCTACCAGCCATAAAGCAAACGGATTTTCGTTCCAGATTTGGAACAAATGATCACCTACAGAGCATTAAAACGGTATTAGAAAAGAGCATCGAATAAAATCGACCACTTGTTCTGACTTTTGTAGATTTCCATTAAGCCTTTGACAAGGTAGAATTTGACAAAATTCTGGAAGCACTACAAGCTAGCCGTATTGACTACCGATATACAAGATTAATTAACAATATATACAATAACGCAAGTATGTCGGTAAAACTATATAAAAACACGGATCATATTCCAATCGGCAGAGGAGTCCGACAGAGTGATACCTTATCACCTAAACTGTTAACTGCAGTAATAGAATATTCTTGTATGAAACATCACTGGGGAGATAAACGCCTAAGCATTGACAGTAGAAGATTAACAAATATGAAATTAACTTTGAAAATAAGGCTACTATCGAGCACAAGTTAAATTAAATCTAGCCCAAGTACTTTCGCTTAAAATAGCATCTTCAGGGGCATCTAAAATAAGCCAAGAAAACGTTTTTTAGATGAAGTAAATTAGTTAACTTTGATAAAAAACTCGAAGTTAATGGATGAAAAAAAGTTTTTGAGATTAACGTTTTTAGACTTACTTCGTCAAAATGTAAACTATCCGGCAAGCGTAGAATGTGGAAACATTAAAAATAACATAAAATTGTACAAAACACTACACTAAAACAAGGACAAACAGTTTAAAATTACTTAAAGATTCTACGCTACATTCTCTGTCAGTATCTGGAGGGATAATGATCTAAGCGGAAATGATACGGTAACGTGTGACATATGACAACTTTGATAGGCAGTCAAAGTTATGGATCTGTGATCAGCAAATATTAAAATTCTGTATAATTTGTCATTGGCCAAAGGTCCAACTAGAACTACTACTGAAAAAATCAGCTGATGAAGTATGAGATATAGAATATTTTGATTTAAACTAGATTGCATAATCCAGATCTCACACTCACACCCGTCTGTAATAATAAGGTTGTAGGTTTGAGGCTAAATGAAGTGTACATAAAGTGTGAATGAAAGAAATAGACCAAACGATCTATTGGACAGTGGGTAGTTGACTACAATAAAATGGTCTACCAGGCACTGTCAATACTGCAAAACGAGAAGAAAATTGACTATGAAATTGAAATTAAAATTAGATCAGAATTGAAAGCAGTGTGAAAATGGGTATAGTTCAAGTAGTTCAGTTAAACCTCAAGCCAATGGGGGAACTATAAAACGAATACGTAATAGCATTACTAAAGACCAACTGACCAACAGGTGTTGAAATATAAAACTGTGGAATTAGTATATGTAGATTATGCAAAGGTATGAAGAGTGAAATCAACTCCAACTGTGGATCAATTGAATCTGAGCAAGCTAGTTGTGTAAATTGTTAAATACAATAGTAAACTAACATAAATACAATAGTAACAAGTAGTAGTTGTGTAAATTGTTACTATTGTATTTATGTTAGTTAGTTTAGTTTAGTAGTTCTAGTTGGACCTTTGGCCAATGACAACTTATACAGAATTTTAATATTTGCTGATCACAGATCCATAACTTTGAGTGCCTATCAAAGTTGTCATATGTCACATGTCACCGTCTCATTTCCGCTTAGATCATTATCCTCCAGATACTGACAGAGAATGTAGCGTAAAATCTTTAAGTAATTTTAAACTGTTTGTCCTCGTTTTAGTGTAGTGTTTTGTACAATTTTATGTTATTTTTAATGTTTCCACATTTCTACGCTTGCCGGATAGTTTACATTTATGAGAAAGTAAGTCTATAACGTTAATTATAAAAAACTTTTTTTCATCCATTAACTTCGAGTTTTTTTATCGAAGTTAACTAATTTACTTCATCTAAAAAACGTTTTCTTGGCTTATTTCAGATGCCCTTGAAGATGCTATTTTAAGCGAAAGTACTTGGGCTAGATTTAATAAACTTGTGCTCGATAATAGCCTTATTTTCAAAGTTCATTTATTCGAGCATTCAACCTCATTTCATTTAAATATAAAATTCGCAGACGACATAGTTTTGTTCTCGGACAACCTCTAGGATATATGTACAATTCTACATGAACTTCAGTTAGTGTGTGCCAGTGTAGGTTTTAAAATAAACATCTCCAAAACAACATTTATGACAAACCTAGTACCTAGCGGAAATATCAATATTGGAGACAACAAAGTAGAGCTGGTGGAAAAATACATATATCTTGGACACGAAATTAAGATCACAAGAGACAACCAAACATGCTAAGTACTAAAAAGAATAAACCTAGCATGGGCCGCCGATGACTAATTCAAAGACATTTTTAAAAGCGGTATACCAATTTCTTTGAAACATAAAAGATTTGACCAATGTGTGTTGCTTGTGATGACCTATGGTGCCGAAACTGTGACATTGACAGCTACAAGTTCTTAAACGCTGCATAGCTCAGAGGAAAATGGAAAGTTCAATGCTAAGTATATGCTTCGTGACCGAGTTAGAAATGAAGACTTAAGACGAAGAACAGGAGTTACCGATGTAATTTCCCAAATTGCCACACTTAAATGGAACTGGGCCGGACACGTCGCCCGAATCAGTGATGAAAGGTGGACGAAGATATTGCTTGAGTGGAGGCCGAGATTATACAAAAAAGTAGAGGAAGACCCCCTACTCGTTGGACTGACGATCTCAAGTAAATGTCAAGAAATTAGATGAAAACTGCCCAAGATAGAGTATAATGGACAACAATGAGGGAGGCCTGTGCCAACAGTGAACGCAAAGGGCTGGGTGATGATGATGACTACTACTCGTTGGTATCTATTTTTTTTCAAAATATTTATCTGTTATCTGTTTTTTAGAGAAAGAAAATTGACACAAGATGCTATGGGTAAACTAACATCACAAATTTTAGAAGCTTTTGAGTCTAATAAACGTAGTTTATGCGTATTCGTCGATCTTTTTTCGTTTAAAGGCGTTTGACACGATATCTTACGAGATCTTGTTAAAAAAACTTGAGAAGTATGGTTTGAGGGGAGGTGTTTTGACATTACCAAAAAGTAACTTAACTGATAGAAAACAATTTGTAGAAATAAATGGTGTCAAAAGTGATCCTGAAGTAATTAATTATGTCGTACTGTAAGGGCCGTTTTAGACCCTCTACCTTTTACACTCTATTTTAATGACATGCTCAAACTAAAAACTGTGGAAACAATTAGTTTTGCTGATGACTCCACAATTTTTTATAAGGCCAATAATTGGGAAGATCTTAAAATTATAGCAGAACAAGACTTCAAAATTATAAAAAAAAACTAAATATATACCTTTCGCAATATATAAAAATTCTATGCCACCTTTTATTTTAATAAAAATAAATAAAAAACAACAAATTTTTAAAAGCAGAGTACATAAAATATTTAGGACACCTTAATTGACAGGCACCTTAAATTTGACTTACAAATAAAAAGTATTATAAGAAAAATACGAGGACTGCTACAGACCGCTACGCGAGGACCAAAATTTCACTATTTAAAAGAGTTTTCGGATGTTGAACAGCTTAAAATGCTTTACCTATCTCTATAATACAATCTTATAGTACAATCTCATCTTGTATATGTGATTTTAGGATAGGGTGGATTAGCTGATTGCACTGGTGATCTTTCAAAATACTCAGAAATGGTTTCTTAAACTAATATATGAAAAACAAAAAACATATCTCTCAGACCAATTTTTTCATGAAACTCAGGTTCTTGATGTTCGGAAATTGTACTGCTTAAAGCTACTTAAAAATATTTATAAAGATAAAATTTCTCTTAAAGTAAAAGTGTCAAAGTAAAAAAACAAGAAGAAAATTGAATGTCTAATGTCTTCATAATTAAAAAAATCACGCAACGGTCAATTAAATATTTTGTTCCAAGAATATACAATCAATTGACATTAATTATAAAAATTGTATGTGTATAAAAAATTAGTTATTGCTTGGGTTAAAGAAAAAAGGGAGTTGTGTAACAATTTAATAAATTTAAATTATACTAGATAAAAAAATATAGAAATTAGATTAGAAAATGTAAAACGAAAAAATGATTGTAAAAAAAACAATAAACATAAACCTGTCAATATTAGAAAGATTTAGGCCGTCCGCACATGGGTCGACGCTCGAAGTGGTCGACTCGATTTCAATCGCGTAGGTCTCTCCCCACCGCCCAAGTTCCATCGTTGTTGCATAAAACTCGGCAGACGGGGCGTTTAGTGGTCGTCTAGAATTGAAAATCTCCTCGTCTTGTACGACTCTCGTCACATGCGATCGGTAGCGCACGAGAAAGTTCGAGTGAGACGCACGTTTTCAGTCATGGGGATAAGATTATTATATTTGCTTTGCTTTGTATTCTTGTTTTTTATTGTTTTTTGCCTTAAATAATTTTTTTAAGACCGACGAATATTATGTTCATTGTTTGTAGTACTGTTAGCTTTATAGAAATATATTGTTTGTAAAATAAAATTCTAAAACCATTGAATTTTTGTTTCTAGGTGTTTAATATAAAATTGACTAAAACTACTTTTATGAAAATGAAGTCATTTCTTTGCAACAATCATCTCAGTTTCGAACTTTAACAAAAAATGATTAAGTGCTATGTTTGGTCCGTACTTTTGTATAGTGCAGAAATGTGGACGCTAAAAGAATCGATTATGAATAAAATTGAAGCATTGGAAATGTGGGTTCATAGACGAATGTCGAAGATACCTTGGATAGCAAGGAAAACTAATGAAGAATTACTAAGGAACGTCACCAAAGATAGAGAACTGCTAATGATTGTTAAACATCAAAAAATGTCTTATCTGGGATATATAGTAAGGAGAAGTTGATATATAATATTTAACTGATCCTCAGTGGCAAAATAGAGGGCCGTAGAGGTGTTGGAAGGAAACGGGTTTCTTGATTAAGGAAAATTCGTGAATGGACTCGGATATCAAATGCGGGAGAATTATTCCATATTGCAGAAGATCGAGAAGCCTTAGCAATGGTGATCACTAGACTTCGGCAAATATGCATATTGCATATTTTGCATATTGTGCATATTTTATGCAAATATTTCATATTTTGGCATTTGTATAAAGTTTGCATAAAGTGCATAAAAGTTCAGATTTTTATACTGTATTTGAAATTTTTAACATACCAATTATTTCAATTCTTGTATAAAATTTTGTAGTCATTTTAATCAAGAAATGATCTAAGTACGTAATCTCTACAGGTACAAAACATTTACAATTTCAAAGAAGATCAATTTAAGTAGCCCTCAACATTCTTAGAAAGTCTCGGTCACTGAGGCATTCAGTTATTGGATAATCGCTAAGGGTTCGCTCATTTGCATTTTATGATCTAATCCCCAAATCTATCTACAATTTATTGTATCTTAACAGCAGGTAAACGGCTAATAGTTTTGTTCCTAATTTAGGGATTTTCCAAAATCTCCCAGTTTATTGAATTAGGTACCTAAACATTTCTAATTTGATGCTCAGATTTGTAAATCATTTTTGTTTTGATATTCAAAGCGTAAACACTCGTTGTGCGTAACAAAAAGGAAGATTGTGATTTTATAATGCCTAAAACAACCAGTGCTTCAACTTGGATTAAACCTTATAAAGAGCTGTCTATGGATATGGGAAAAATCTACTGTTCAGTCTGTGGCAAAATTGTAAGTATCTAATATTTTCTATTAAATATCTAATATTTCATACATACAGGGTGTTTCCAAATGACACTTACAACGTTTGACTGTAGATACTTCTCGAAAAATTGAACAAAACGATATAGTTAATGAGGGTCAAACTTATTTACTTTTCGAGATACAGGGTGTTAAAATTAAAAAAAATTAAATTCTTTTAGTTAATAACAACAATAACTTTAAAACCAATAAACGTATTTACTTGAAATTTAGTACTCGTAGGTTGTTTTTAAATGAAAAATAGCTTCCTTTAGTGAGAAAAAATTGTCCATGGTACAATACAATGGTGTGTATTTAGAAAAATTTTCACCTTTACTTTTTTTTATGAAGTCAGCTATTCTAAAACACAATTATTTTTATTGTAATTGAATTAACAAAAAAAAACTTTTGTTGAATTTTAAAATAAGTTATATGATGTACTAATGGTTAGTAACAAAAACTAATTTGTGGATTAATACTGCATTTAAAACACTTAGCGAGTGTTTTTTTTTCCAAACCAGTTATTTGATTAACCAAAAACACCTTGTATATTTTTATATTTTAAAGGTTGGGTTAAAATAAAGGTTTTTATTTTTATTTATAGATAGCATGTGAGAAGAAATTTCAGATAGACCAACATGTGAGAACTGCTTCACACATTGCAAAAAAAGGAAAAATAGGAGGAAAACATCAAACTTCAATGGCTAAATGTTTCCAATCTACTTCAAAAAAATTAGATGAGCAAGAAACTTTTAATGAAGACTTGTGTCGCGCATTAGTGTCTGCAAACATACCGCTTTCAAAATTAGCAAATGTAAATTTTAGTTCGTTTCTAAAAAAATATTGCAAACTTAATGTTCCAAGTGATCGGTCTCTAAGAAGAAATAATGTGAACGGGCTATACTCGTCGGTGTTAATTAATATTAAGGAAGAAATTGCAGATAATTATTTTTACATATCTGTAGACGAAACCACTGATTCCTCAGGAAAGTATATTGCTCATTTATTGATTGGTGTTCTTAAAGAAGATACCTTACCAAAATCTCATCTTATTTCATGCCAGCAACTTGAGAAAACAAATGCTTTAACAATTTCGCGTTTTATACAAGAAACATTAGCAACTTTTTTTCTTCCGACAACTATTCCTTCTAATAAATTACTGCTTATTTTATCGGATGCTGCTCCTTATATGGTGAAAGCAGGACAAAATTTAAAAATATTTTTCCCAGATTTAATACATGTTACTTGTGTAGCGCATGGATTAAACAGAGTTGCAGAGGAAATACGAAAAAAGTTTCCTCTTGTAAATACCATGATATCCAGTGTCAAAAAAGTATTTCTTAAATCTCCTATAAGAATTCAACTTTATAAAGAAATGCTACCTAACATTCCTCTTCCACCACAACCTATTTTAACGCGATGGGGAACATGGTTAGAAGCAGCTAATTTTTATGCAGATCATTTTGTTAAAATAAAGAACATAATTGATACGTTAACAGATGAAAGTTCCCAATCTCTTTTGGATTCTAAACAAACTTTTCAGAGTAACTTGCTTCAACAAGAACTTTCATTTATAAAATCAAATTTTAGTTTTGTTCAAAAAACAATTACTCAGTTAGAATCACCAAAACTGTCATTGTTCGAAAGTACAGCATTAATAAAAGAATTTGCGTCATGTTGTCGGAACGTTAGAGGTAATATTGGAAAAGATATTTTAAAAAAAATTGAAGCTACTATGGAAAAAATAAAGGTTACCATATTCTTTCTGAAGTAGTCAGTGTTCTAGCTGGAAATATTTCGGAAACAATTAATTTAGAACCAAATGTTTTGGTTAGTTTGAAAAATGCTCCCGTTACATCAGTTGATGTTGAACGAAGTTTTTCCATATATAAATATATGTACTCAGACAGAAGCCACAAGTTTTTGTTAGAAAATTTTGAACACCACTTGGTCATTTATTGTTACCATAATTCTAAATAAGTTTATTCATACTTAAAAATGATGTAGTTACTTAAAATAAATGTAAATCTTAATGAATAGTAGGAAATATTTAGTTATGTACACTTTTTTTTTAAATAAAATTGTTACTATTTTACGATTTTTTTATTTTTTGTATGCATATTTTGTAAAATATTTGCATATTTTCGGGTAAACACGTGCATATTTATGCGCATATTTTCTACATTTTTATTTGCATATTTGCCGAAGTCTAGTGATCACCAACGTCGAATATTCTGATATGGCACGCGAAGGAGAAGAAGATCAACGATATACTGGATCATTGCTTAAGACATTATCAACAACATTAGTAAATATTTTAAGTCACTCATTAGATTAAAATGGACTATGAGACTATTGTATATGCCTCTGCTAAAAAACATGTTACCAAGCAACTTGAAATCAAACAAAATACAGTACTTCGCATTGCCACAGTTGCATTTAGAACCACCCCAGTTAAGAATTTCCAATAATGCCTAATAGCAGATTGAAATACATTTACCGACTGTTACCTGGAAACTTATAAAAAAAGAGTTCGAACCTCCATTCTATGAAAGAGTCCGAAGAAATTTAAAAGATCTGCAACTTTAATATCCTTTAAATGTAAATCCTCTCCTCTTTTGGTTAATCTTGATTTCCGAAATTAATCCGACTGTCATTTTTAAAGAAACTTCAGACTTGTGGGAAAGTTTTTACATTTATATAGAGGCCTCCAAGTCTGCAAACGGTGTAGGAGCATCATTTATCACTCCACATTCCTCTTCCCAAATTAAATTATTGTCAGAAACTTCTATATACACAGCAGAATTATATGCAATATTACAAGCCCTCATACATATCAAAAGTACAAACCATTCTTTCTCCGTCATTATTACAGATTCTCTAAACTTGTTAACAACAATTGGTCAGCTATATGTATTCAGTACTTTGCTTTACGGTGTTGAGGCATGGACTTTTAAACAGAGGAATATTAAAAATCTTTAAAGTTTTGAGATATGGTGCTGCTATACTGCTGTGCTGTGTATACTAAAAATAAGTTGGGTAGATAAAATTACAAATGAAGAGGTAAATACGCAGATAAATAACGATTCAGAAGTTATTATAAATATAAAAAAGGGAAACTAGAATACTTAGGCCACCTGCTGAGAGCCACAATGATATCCAATCTCCGATAGGAGAGGCACTCAAAGAAGAAGAAGGTCAGCTACATACTAAGAAATCTAGAGTCTAACGTGTCAAAAAGAACTTGCAGAATATAAGAATCTGGTTTGTAAGTCAAATTTATGTGGGCTTCATCTCAGATTGAAGTACAAGGTAAAGCAGATCTCCAAGCATGAGAAGCTACCAATACGTCGGCTTAGTGACACAAAAATGTATCTCAAAAATGACTACTTTTCCGGAGAGCTTATTTAAGGTTTAAAAAAAAATAATTTGCATTTTGTTATGACCTGTAGTTTATTTTAAACTTTTCTGTTCCTAATTATTAATCTTAGAAATTTATTCTTTAAGGTAATACAATCATACGCAACAATGGATAAATTGTGTTTTCAAAATATCAACAATTAGATAAAGTAGCGGAAATACATTTTTGTGTCCTAACTGAAAAGTCTATTATTATAAAGACTTACGTAGGTACCATTTTATTTTAGAAAAGCTTAATCTTAATCTTATTACAAAGTCATTTGTATTTGAGCAGTATCGATAAATTGCGAGAGATGAACATCTTATGTGTACCTTGGCACCAACGTAAATGCAAAATGGAAACAGACCATAGAAATTAAGGCGAGATAGAACGAGCTAGAGCAGCATTTAGCAATATGAAAAAGCTCCTCATACGCAAGGATTTGTCTCTTCCCCTAAAACTACGTTTAGTTAAATGCTACATTTTTCCGATCTTGCTGTATGGCGTGGAGGCCTGGACGCTGACGGAGACGCTAACGAGAAAACTAGAAGCATTCGAAATGTGGGTGTACCGACGCATTCTTCGTATATCCTGGACCGAACATGTCACCAACATAGAGGTACTCCGAAGAATCGGAAAGGAGAAAGAAATCGTGAATACAATTAAACAAAGAAAGCTTGAATATCTAGGCCACATATTGAGACACGATAAGTACCGTCTGCTACAATTGATTGTCCAGGGAAAAATAGACAGTAAGCGAGGGCCAGGCAGGAGAAGACAGTCGTGACTCCAAAATCTGCGGAAGTGGTTCGGGCTCACATCGGTCGAACTATTCAGAAGCGCCGCAAACAAGATCAAAATTGCCATGTTAATAGCCAACGTTCGCAACGGACAGGGCACTTGAAGAAGAAGAAGAACCTACTGAGTGGCAGGTGTAATAATTAAAACTACAATAGATTAAAATTTATTAACCTCTACCTGGTCTGAAAACTTAACCACGCCATTTAAATACAAATGATTTTGTACTAGGATTAAGACTAAGCTTTTTTAAAATGAAATGGTACCGGCTTGTAATTCTTTGTTATTGTAGCATTATAATCTAATTTTACAACTAAGGGTTACCCAATTTACTAATAATAATATAAAAATAATAATCATAATTCATTTTATAACTTTGTATTGTTCTGAAGCTATTTTTTTGTGGCATTTAATACTATTTAAAAGTCTCGATGGGAATAACCACAATATATTTATTAAAAAAAGAAACTTTATAAAATGTTTAGATAACGATTTCTGAATTAGAAGTCGAAATGTCAATAAAGTATCTTTTTTTAATAAATATATTGTGGTTATTTCCATCGAGACGTTTTTAACTTTATTTAAAATCATAATAAAATATATTTTTTAATTAAACATAAACTTTGAAAATATTTTAAAACAATAAATTTAATTATGTCTATCACTTTGCACATCCGATTGATTGTTCTTATTGTTAGTGAGCAACGACTTATTGAAAGAGATGATACCGGGATGAAATAACGCCTTTATTGCACAACCACAGAATAATAAACAATCAGAATGTCCACTCTCAGATGCCGCCTTTGAAGTTTTGCACCACATTGAAACACATAACACAGACATATGATTTGTGAGGTTATGTAATTGTTTATATTTATGTTTAATTATATTATATTTATGTTATTATATTTAACAATGTTAATTTAATTGTATAGTATGTCTATGATTGCCGTAAGTCAATTAAACCGGGTTAATTTTTCTATGTACACCACATAAACAACACTGATTCCCTCTAAAACATGGCGGAACGTCTGCGCGAAGGAGATGCGCGTACTTAATTTTCCATGGAGGATGGGCATTCTGATTGTTTATTATTTTGTGGCACAGCTCTTCTAAATCATTATAGTTTTCTTCTTTTATTATCCCTTGTCATTTATATGCCATTGTTAAGTTTGGCATGGAAAATTTCCTAATTTCTTTTCGGATAACCTCAAAAGACCCGAAATTTTCATTTTGCTTGTTTTATTTAAAATAAATTTAAAAAATATATGTTTATTATCATCTTTTCTGTACTGCAGCTATGTTAATTTTAGCCAATTTATACTACTACCATCAATTTCCACGTTTCTGTTTTTATTAGAATTGTGGCAAAAGCTCACAAAAAGTTATAAATTTCTTCCTGTCCAATCTCGTGTACAGTGTATTTTATTTCTTTGAAGCTATTCTTACAAGGGAGTACCACCCAGTGGGGTCAAATATGTCCACATTTTTTATGCTTTCTCAATATGACAATGGACCGAGTCACACTCCATCATCGAATGGCCAGGTTTAAAAAGGAATGGTCAATTTTTGGAATCTCTTAATGTCTAAACAGCTTAAAGCAACATAGCAAATACATTTACGATGCGGTTTTGGTCACCACACGTCTCACTTATTTTTAATCGTCACCAAAAAATATATCCTCATATTGTTCATATCCTGGTACATTAGGTTCACTTGTAGAAACATAGGAGGCACTATCTGAATGTCACTTGTTGTGATGAGAGCGGTAAATTATGACTACGTGTTTCATCATCTCGTACCGGTTTATTAAAAGCTAACAAAACTAACTTCTTCCCTCTTGAATCCATTATTGTGTAATAATAAAATTATAAAACAGTATTATAACGATTATTATAACAATCTCTACAACAATTAACTTTAAACTGATTCACGTATTTACGTCTTCACAGTTGTAACAAAATTTGAAATGCAACGGACCACTCTGCTAAATATAATAAACAAATTATCAACTGATTCACGTGTTTCACAACTATAACAGAACTGCAAATTTAAAGGACCACCCTGCTAAACATAATAACATAAAAAACTTGCTACCTTCAATCACCATTCAGTGCAATGAAATTAATGCCACAAAAATGTAACTCAATATCAGCTTATTATAGTATTTACGAAAACATAGTATCACAGAAATGTAACAGCACTTACATTTCTGTGACACTAAAAGATTGCTTAGAAATGTAGTTACGAAAACTCCTTACTGGGGTTTTAGGTGTTCAGAGAGATACTATTTTGTGCCACATAATAGAACTTATTAAAGTAAGTTCAATGGTGTAGATATCTCAAAACGGGAAAAATGTAGTTACATTTTTGTGTCACTAAGCCGACGAATAACGACCAGCTATAATAATGTCAAAGACTATCTCCAGTGACATAAAACAATTTGTTAGAGAAAAAGTGATCAGTGCGTGGTAAAATAAGTTTGTATCTAAATCGGTATCTAAATTAAAAGAAATTAGATCGTCAGTGAATCCATGGCGCCTAAAAAGACCTCACCAAATCAAAATTACCAATATTACGCATAAGTATCTAATGACTAAGGAAGACATTCCAGTGTATGAATATTGTCAAGTCAACATTATTTTCAAACACCTCCTAACAGAATGTGGAAAATACACAATAAAACGACAAATCAACATTTCCAGTGATTTAAAAACAATATTAGGTAAACATTTAACTATCAAAAACTTAATTAGCTTTCTGCTTAATTATAATATAATAACTAATGTCGCTAATGGCCCAGTTGGTAAAGCGACTATTTTTTGTAAATAACAAAAATATACAATTGTAATAAAAACATATCACTAAAGGTATTATACTTAAAAAAATAATCAAAATAATTTAAATATAGCTTAAAGTGACTTAAAAATAGTTAAACATTTACTGCTATACTTACAAGAACTGCCACTAAAACGCACAAAAACACAACAAGACTCTTCATAACTACTTAATATTCCTGAACGGCGTCCTGCAAAATAACTTTTAATAAATGATTAGAATGCGGCTTTTATAGGGGCTTTGCAAAACTTGTTTAAAAAAAGGTTAAGCCTTACTGGACAAACTCCTTTGGTAAATACGAAACTAAGCCTATGAGAATATGGGACTAATGAACCCTGTGGAATCTTTTATCACTTTACGCTTTACCTTGATCGTCTAGTATTTTACCGGTTTTGTGGTAGGTATGGCAAAAGTTTATTCACATTATATATTTATACTAAATATATTTGAAAATGTTGGTTATTTTACAAGTAACGTAAAATATTAAAACAATTTTAACAAAAGAAAGAAGGAGCAAATAAAATTTAAGGATATACCATGTGGTCCATATGTATGGAATAAATTCATTTTTAGCGTTATTATGTACTATATGAAAAAAATCTGAAACAGGTCGATTTTTATTCTTAAATTGACACTTTACAGTATGAAAATAATATCCCCCTCTAGCACCCCCTTTGAATTATAAGCACCCCCTCGAAAATTTTAAATAGCAAAGGGGGTCGTGTGATACCTTGTTAGAAAGGGATTTTAGTCTTCTGTTCAGCAATATCAAGTTTTTTAAGTTTGTGCAATCATAACTGAGAAAATTGATTGATGATGGGCTGGTATCATTAACAATAAAATTATTGGTCCTTATTTTTTTGAGGGCACAGTTCATGGTGAGGTTTATCTAGATTTTTTGATTAACTTTTTAGTGCCTACATTACGATGATTTTTTCCTAATGTCAATCATCCAAATGAGATAGATCGACCTAGTTACTACCAACAAGATGGAGCTCCATCGTATTTTGCACTTCTAATTAGAAATTATTTAAACGAGGTTTTTCCCAATAGGTGGATTGGAAGACGTAGGACGATCGAATGGCCGGCTAGGTCCCCCGATTTGACTCCTTTCGATTACTTCTTATGGGGATATTTAAAATCTAAAGTATGTTTTAATAGACCAAACAGTATTGCTGGTTTAAAAGTTAGGATAACATATGAGATAAAAGTTAGGAAGATATTAACAAAATAACTCCCGGAGTCGTATAAAATGTTGAACGAGAATTCCAGAATTCCAAAATGTCTCGGATATGGTCAAGAAGTGAATAGTGGTCATTTTGAACATTTAATTTAATTGTAAAGTACATTGAAAAATAGATTCTAAATATTATGTGACATTATTATCTTCATTCAACCAAAATTTTGTGATAGAGACATTATCAAAATTTTACATTTTAAAAATCAATTTTCTTAGTGATGATTGCACCAAACCTAAAAAACTTTATATTGTTGAACATAGGACTAAAATCCCTTTCTAACAAGGTGCCATACGACCCCCTTTAGTATATTAAAATTTTCGAGGGGGTGCTTATAATTCAAAGGGGTGCTGGAGGGGTATAATATTTTCATACTGTAAATTGTGATTTAAGAATAAAAATGGACCTGTTTCAGGATTTTTTTATACAGTACTTAATAACGCTAAAAATGAATTTATTCCATACATATGGACCGCATGGTAGAGAAAACAGTTACCATATATGCTGTATTGTAAAAGTTAATTAGATTCTTAAATCGTAATACCTTAGGCCCGCAAAATAACTAGAAGATTAGCTAGGAATGTCAATTTTAAAACTTACAATGGGCTATATCTTACGAACAAAAGCTGATATCGAAAAATGCTTGAAACCTTTTCTAGAGTAGTAAGGAGGAACTTAAATGACATGAAAGAGAACTCACCCCCTTAACCCCCAAGGCCCACCTACCACAACCAAAAAAGTTTAAATTGCAAAACCCTACTTAAAATACATTAAAAAGACTATAAAAAATGCTATCCAATGTTATAAATAATAATTATACAGGGTGAAGAGTTACCACTCATAAGCAACAAGAAATTATGGGGACTATTGAGAGAAATTAGATTTCGTTGGCAAAAAAATAGAAGAAAATCCGTTTTAAGTGAAAAAGATTACATTATATGTTGGAGACGAGATTATCTAAGAACTATTAAAAAGTACCAAGAAGAAGGGAAAACAATTTTTATTTGGACGAGAGTTGGCTAAATGAAGGTCATGCTGTACCATATCTATGGGTTGATACAAATGTTCCCGTCAGGCATTTATCGAAGGTGCATCTACTGGAATAAACAATATTCCCGTTGGAAAAGGACGCAGACTCATAATAACCCATATTGGAAACGAATACGGTTTTGTCAATGGTGGATTATTAAATTTTGCCTCAAAATCAACCAAAGATTACCACGAGGAAATGACTGCTGACGTTTTTGAAGAATATTTTGAGCAAATATTGGATTTAATTCCAAAAAATTCCGTCATAGTCATGGATAATGCTAATTACCATTCAAGACGAGCAGAAAAATTGCCAACAACGGCATGGAGAAAAGGAGAGATAATCGAATGGCTGGATAAACACGCAATTGAGTACAAGGAGAATTCGACAAAAAAGCAATTATTACCTATTGTAAGGCAGACATAAAGCAGCTTATAAAAAATATATAATTGATGAAATGGCAGTAAATTATTTTTACGTTTACCCCCATACCACTGTGATCTGAATCCGATAGAAAATATATGGTCTCAAGTAAAGGGTGAAGTCGGACGCAATAACAAAACTTTTAAATTAGAAGACTTACAAAAATTATTAGAACATTCCTTATCAAAAGTAACTTCAGAAAATTTGAAAAATGCTGTTAGTCATGCTCACAAGGAAGAAAATAAAATGTGAAATTTGGATAATATGACTGATGCAATGCTGGAACCGGTAATAATTAACATTGGAGTTGAAAATTCCTTAGATTCTGAAGAAAGCAGTGAATCTGAAATGGAATTTGATTCAAATAATATCCATTTTTTTACAAATCGGCCCCTGTTACGGCCACAAATTATTTTATATATAACCAATAATATAAACATCTTACATTTCTTTCAAATTCATTAGTACCTGTTAATCTCTATCACTCCGACACTGGCAATTTTATTTAGGATTAGTAACCCTCAAAACTATTGTATTCTATTCTGCTTCAACCTTTATAGCTGGTGGTCATACCCAATTTAAAATTGTTTTCCTATATACTTCTGTAAAGTTGTTGACAAATATCTATTTTTCATTGAGTCACCCGTATCAACAGTTTAGGGATTTGCATAAATAATGTGCTATCAATATGATGGAAATGAACTATAACAAAAAAAGGGCACTTATCATTAAAAATAATAGTCCGGAAGATAGCATTAAAAATACAAAAGTGATAGTAAGCCGCCTTATATTACTGTACAATTATTAAACAATAACTATACATGGTCATTAACGGAATCAACAAAAACCTCATTAAATTTTGCATTTAAGTCAAAGTTTCACAATTATTGGTTCACCCTGTATAATTATTATTTATACAATTGGATAGTATATTTTATAATCTTTTCAATAATGTATCACAAGTAGGAGTTTGCAATTTAAACGTTTTTAGTTGTAGTGGCTGGGGCCTAGGGGTTGATGGGTGAATGTTCTCCCTTACTATCCCAGAAATGGTTCCAATCATTTTTCGATGTCAACTTTTGTTCTTAAAATATAGTCCATTGCAAGTTTTAAAATTGACACACAGTACACACTTATGCACGCACATACATATATAGGTAATAATAAATAAAAAACAATAAAAATACAAAAAGTAAGTGGAAATATTAAATTGACCTGTATGTATACTCTTCATCACAAGGTCCTTAACAACTTAAATTAATTTATAAATAACGAATAGATAAATAATACTTACTGCTAATACTAAATAATAAATATTAAGATATTAATTATTCTTTTTTCACAGCGCTAATATATAAATCCGCTTCAACACCTCTGAGTATTTATGTATGTTTTGGCCCTCTTTGTGTATGTTTTTTATTTCTTCTGTTTTTTAAATTGTTTTTTTTTTATATCATTTAATGTATCAATTTTCATATTTTACAGAAACGTTTTATAATATAAGGATAGACCATCGAGTTAGAATCTATGGAGAAGCTATGATTACATTAACGTGTGTATTAAAAACGGCGTCAGAAGGTGTGGTTAACGATCATACAAATATGGAGGAGGGATCAGGTCTGAACTAAATAATAATGAAACTACTATACAATTATGAATAGTTATTCAGAAGATTTAAACATGATCTAAAAAAGTGCAATAATTTTTTAATAAACCATGATTTATTCTATGTTAACTCTAATATTCAGAATGCAAGAAGGAAAAGAGTTGTTAACCACAATAAAACACAGCTAAAACTTAATACCTCTATCACATCATGAGAAACAATAATATATGGGTTGCTGCAATTAATTCTACAAGAAAAAGTAGAAGGAAACCAAGGACCAGTAAGGCGAAGGATTTCCTGGCTGAAAAACGTACGTTGTTCAACACAATAACCACAAATCTTTTCAGAACAGCATTTTGCAAAATACATATTGCCATGATGGTCGCCAACATCCAAAACGGATAGGCACTATAGAAAAAGATTATTTATTCAATCAAAATTAAAAGGGTTGCCATTGGGTAGCTATTAAAAAATCATGTGATGTACACTAAATTCACTCACTGCGCAGAATATAAGAAATGTAGGAAATATATTGATTTCAAAGTAACAACACAAGATGCACATTGATTAAAAGTGTGGCCTAATAAATGCCACTTTCGGGCTGTGTAGAAAAGGGTGCCTAATGGAAGATGGCAAATGCCCTCATCATTGGCAACACGGTTACACAAATAAAGTTACTAGGGTACTACGGTCCGAGATTCAGTCTGGTAGAGGTGTCTTGGTCGGGGTTTGACAGAGCTAGACTACAAGAGATTCGCTAGTGAACTAGCTTTGGGTACCACCCTAACTTTTCAGATCAGGAGGATCAGAAATCCGTAATGTGAGCAGACCAACAAAAATCTAAAGAGATAAATATACGAGAGGAGTACGCCAAGGATGTGTACTATTTTCTCTAGTTTTAATTATGTTTTTAGAAGAAATGTTTAAAGAGGCACTAAAAGACTTTAGTGAAGGCATATCAATTAACAGAATACCAGTGAATAATGACAGATATGCAGATGATATAATACTCCTTGCATACATCAGAGAAGGGCTCCAATTTTTGATTGATCTAACTACGCAGTACCGCAAGAAGTATGGAATGGCTATGAACACAACAAAATATATGATTTTCGGTAAGAACAAGATTAAAGACGAAACAAACTAAACTAATCTTCTGGATTAGAAAAAGTACGCAAGTGTCTTTCAGAAGCGCTTTTAATGTGATTAAAACAGTACTATGCAATGAAAAACTGGAAATATAAATAAGAACTAGAGTATTAAGATAATATATATTATCCGCCCTATTATATGGAGTTAAAGCTTGGACAATTACTGACTCAACTAAAAAAGACTTGTATTTATTACAACATGTAACAAACAACATGTAACAACATGTAACAAACACGGAAACATTAAGAAAGATAAAAAAGACTTGCTAGTCTATTAGATCAGTTAAAAGTTGGATGCATTTTGTGTTTGAGATGTTTGAGTTTCCTTAGTGGTTGGGCAATTTTCAGCCGAATGTCCCGCTTGCCTGCAATTAGTACATAGATCCTATTTTATCACCTTTTATTATTTTACAGCAATAGAAGTTCATTCAGAAAACCATCGTTCCTTAACTTTATTACTATTTTATTTTATTAACATGCATATCATAAAGCAGTAAGTCCACAACATTTTACCATGCAAAACAGACAAACAGACAAGGTAAGACCCAGAATTTGTATAAAACTGTTTTTATAAAAATTGTAAAATTGTTTTTATAACAATTTGTGGGTCTTACCTTGTCTGTTTAAACTTTTTTATAACTTTTTATAACTTTTTATACTTTTTATAACTTTTTATTCATTATATTCATTTTAAAATAAACCATAGACATGTAATATTGGCATAATTATTGTAATTTATAACATCTAATTTGTTTATCTTTATCAGACAACACCCCAATATGGGTTTTTATCATTTCAGCATTTATTTAACTTTGTATCGAGACCTGAAGATGCTTTGCATATTGTAGAAAGCGAAACTGGTCGTCTGAATAATTAAATTAAATTGATTGTGAGTAAGTCTATTTATTTATTTCTTTACCTATTTGAAATGGACTCACACAAGCAACACATTCATGATTACTGAAAATGTTTATTTTACTTGGGAGTTCAAGTTCACACTTAAGGTGAATAGGTTTTATATTAACCCTCAACTGGCGTGGTAAATATTTTGTGCGTAAACGGCGTTCTGACGTCCCGGGGACCGCGTATGTAACAATTAATAACATGCATTAATGAAGAAGAAAAGCTAGTTTTTCATTTTTAGTATATTGTGTTAAATATAATTAACCATTGTATACAAAAACTTTTTAGGACAAAAAATTGTTTTGAAAATTTCTGTTAAAATATATTTTCTGAAAATGTTGCCATTAAAAACACACGAGCAGACATTACTTGAAATAAATCATTAATAATAAAAAAGTTTAATCGAAGTCATACATATACAAAATGTTGAATGACAAATGAACATAAAAATGCTACTTTTGAAAAAAAAAAAACAAATAAACTAAAAAACGTGCACACGTAATTTACGGATCATTTTTCATTTCGCTTTCCGCACAATCTAAGCAAATTTTTTTAGAACACTCTAAAAAAAATAGGTCTTTTGCAAGAAAAAAACAGATATTCAGTGGACTCCATCATCTCTTAACATGTGTAAACAAATTGTGCTAGCGCGTCTACGTCTAGGACATACCAAATTAACACAATCTTACCTTTTCACAAAGAATAACTTACCCCTATGTGGTCAGTGTAACGTTCATGTGATTAACAGTTGAACACTGTTTAATACATATATTGTGGTAAATGTGATCAAGAAAGAAATGTTTACAATATCTCGAACTCTCTAGCAGAAGATCTAGGTCAAGAGTATTCTTCTTCTTATGATGCCCTATCCAATTAGTGAATATTGGCGACAATTCTGGCATCCTCCTCTCGATATTGTGTGGCTCTAAAGAGTGCATGGGCATCGAGGTTTGTCCAATCTCTTATGTTTTTAAGCCATGAGTATTTCTTTCTTTCCGATGCCCTGTGATCCTTCTATCGTCCCTTCCAAAATAAGCTTTAAGAATTGGTACTTGGAATTTCGAAATATATGACCCAGATAAGCAGTTTTTCTTCTTTTTATTATTGGCAGCAATTCTCGTTCTCTGTCTATTCGATTTAATACTTCGACATTTATTGTGTGATCTGTCCAGGGAATTTTAAGTAGTCTTCTAGAATACCCACATTTTAAAGGCCTCCAATAGCTTCATCACATCGGCCTTTATGGTCTAGGTTTCTACACCATATAGCAGTATGGAGTAAATGTAACATTTTACAAAGCGATATCGAAGCGTTAAGTTAAGGCTGCTGTTGCTTAGCAAGGTTCTCATATTAGTAAATGCTGTTCTGGCTTGCTCAATCCTGCTACGTATCTCTATGTCTGGATCTAAATCTTCAGTTATCCAACTACCGAGATATCTGAACTTGGGGACCTTTTGGATGTTCTTATTGTTAACTCTTATATTTAATAGCATATTTTGTGTTCTACTAACCACCATTACCTTTGTCTTGTCTATATTAATCTTCAAGCCCAGTATTTCTCCCTCAGTGTTTATTCTATTTATTAGTCGTTGTAGCGCTTCTTGGCTATCAGCTATTATGACTGTATCATCAGCATAACGAAGATTACTAATAGTCTGTTCGTTGATTTTGATTCCGTCTTCAGCGTTCACTTAAGGCTCTGTCGAAAATCGTTTGAGAGTAAAAATTAAAAAGGAGGGGTGACAGAATACAACCCTGTCGTACACCTTTTTCGATTGAGAAATATGAGGTAGATTCCAGACCTACTCTCACAGATGCCACTTAATTCATATAAAGGTTCTTTATGTTCGTTTACGTTCCTGGAGCTATCTTACTAATTCTGAATGATTAACACAATCGAACGCTTTCTGGTAATCTATAAAGCACAGGAAGATATCTTTTTGCTGATCTCTGCATTTCTGAAGTAAGACAGTTAAGGTATAAAGTGCTTCTGTTGTGCCAAATCCTTGTCTGAAACCAAACTGTGTGGGGCTAATGTCTCTTTCACATATGTTGTATATTCTTGTATGAATTATCTTTAAGAAGAATTTTAGGACCTGGCTCAATAAGCTGATCATTCGAAATTGGTCGCAACTATTAGCGTTTGGCTTTTATGGGATTGGTATAAAGGATGATTGAAGCCTGTCCTGTGGTATTTGACCGGACCCATAAATTTCATTAAAAAGATCTACCAAGGCGTCTATATTGTCTTCACTCAACTTTGTTAGAACCTCTATGTATATGTCGTCTGTCATTATTACGGATTCCCTAAGTTCTGTAATTGCCCTAAATAACTTATATTCTAGCCATCCAAGTCTACTACTTATTAAATCAGCATTAAGCCAACTGCAAAATTGGAAGTAAGATGGAAGACTCTAAAAGCAAGATTGGAAACTTTGGATTCGGCATAAGAAACACAGGAGAGAAAAAACTCATGGAATTCCTGGAACAAGAAAACATGTATGTTATGAATACCTTCTACAAAAAGAAACTAACAGAAAGTGGACATGGGTCGCACCTAACGGAACTACCAAAAATGAAATAGACTATTTTTCCTCAAACAACAAAGGAATATTTGAAGACGTCACAACAATAAACAACGTAACAACGGGCAGTGACCATCGTATAGTCAGAGCAAAAATAAATATTAACATGAAAGAAGAGAGAAAAAGGATTTAAAAAAAACAACGAGGATAGATGCCTTTAAACTAAGAACAAATGAAGAGCAATTCCGAGAGGTCTTAGCGGATAAGTTCGAATCTGATCCTTCACATAATCAAGATCAAATTGACAGATTATAAACCACAATAAAAACCTTCTCGCAGCAGGACTACAGGTCGCAAAGAAAACAAGGACTAAAGAAGACAAAATAAGCAATGAAACTAAACAGCTAATGACGGAAAGAAGACAACTACTAGCGCAAAACAAACGACATACTCAAGAATATAGAGAACTTAATAAAACAATTAAAAAAGAACTAAAACGCGACATACAAAAATGGAACGAGAACTTAATAGAGCGAGTCATTGAAAACAACAGAGGATTAAAATTTCTAAGACCCGCACTGTGAGTTCAAAAAATCAGCTCGCAAGGTCAGCCTAATAACAACAAAGGAAAACGTCAAAAATAAAAAACGTGGGATCAGAAGTACTACCAAATATAAAGGGATACGAAATAGAAAGAGATTTAAAAGAACTAAAAAATAATAAAGCTCCAGGACACGACTGTATAATTGCCCAACTCTTGAAAACAAGCAAGATAATAACAATCCCTGTACTAACAGAGCTATTTAATAGATGTCTCCATAATAGACAGATCCCTAAGACTGGAACGAGAGTCTAGTAATACTCTTACACAAAAAAGGGGACAAATATGATCTACAGAATTATAGACCTATATCGTTTCTCAGTCAAGTATACAAACTATTTATGAGAATTATTAATAACCGGTTAACCTACAAAATGGATAATTACCAATCGGTTGAACAGGCTGGCTTTGGCAAAGGATATAGTACATCAGACCATCTGCTGACAATGAGAACATTGATAGAGAAGGCAAATGAATACCAACTACCCGTATTTCTTGCCTTCGTCGACTATGAAAAGGCGTTTGATAGTATCGAGATGTGGGCCATGGAACAAGCTATTAATAATTGTAGAATAGACTCAAGAGATAGGCAACTAATACATAATATATATGAAAATGCAACTATGATAGTACAACTAGATGAAAATACAAATCCCATCCCCATTAAGAGAGGAGTAGACAAGGAGACGTAATATCGCCAAAGCTTTTCAACCTAGCCCTAGAAGACGTCTTCAAAACTACAAATTGGTCAACCTATGGCATTAACGTTAATGGCAACGAGTTAAACCACCTCAGATTCGCTGACGGCATAGTGATTATAGCGTGCACATTCGAGGAACTGCAAATTATGTTGGGGAACTAGCAGCCAGCTCCCAATACGTCGGCCTAAAAATGAATATGAAAAAAACAAAAATAATGACAAACACAGAAGACCCCAGACATATAACTATAAACGGCAGTGAGATAAACAATCAGGAATATCTACTAGGCCAAATCCTGAGACTTGACAAAGAGAACCAAAGTGCGGAAATTACTAGAAGAGCAAGACTAGCATGGTAAGGATTTGGAAAACTTAGTTGGATACTTAAGAACCGCAAAATACCCCAATACTTGAGGAGCAAAGTGTTCAACCAATGCATCCTTCCTATCATGACATATGGATGTCAAACCTGGACCCTAACCAAGGCAAACATGAATAAACTAGCCACAACAGAAATAACAATGTTAGGTATACGACTGTCAGATAAAAAGAGGAACGACTGGGTAAGATCCAAAACAAAAGTCGAGGACATAAAAATAAAAATTGCAAAACTTAAATGGAGCTTCGCGGGCCACACTGCTAGACAGAAAGACCAACGTTGGAATACTACAATACAACACTGGAGACCTTACGAAAGTAAACGACCAAGAAGAAGACCACAGATGAGATGGGTTGATGACATTAAAAGAATAGACGAAACAAATTGGAAATATGTTGCTCAGGATAAAGACCAATGGAAGGAGTTGGGAGAGGCCTATGTTCAAACATGGACAACAGAAGACTAAGAAGAAGAAGAAGAAGAAGCCAACTGCAAACTATGAACATAAATGTCAACTTTGTATGGATTCCTTCTCATATCGGAATTGCTGGTAATGAATAATGAAGAAGTAGATTCCTTGGCAAAACTAGCAATCTCGAGTCCGGAAGCTGTAGAAATCATAAGCATTCCACATCTAGATATAAAACACTATAATCAAGAACTTAATAACCAATGATTGGCAGACCAAGTGGAATCAGTCAACATCCAAACTACGAGAAGGAAAACATTCTATATTACCTTGGAAATCAACTCCAAATAAGCGTATACGTCAAACCATCCTATCTCGTCTGAGAGTAGGCCACACCGCTATCACCCATAAACATCTGCTGGAAAGTGAATTAATACCACAGTGCTATGTATGTGATATTGTGCTCAGTATGTGCCATATTTTACTGGAGTGTTCTTTATGTTGCATGGAGAGAGTTCAATATAAATTACAAGATACCTTACAAGCAATATTAAGTGACGGTACTGATATGAAAAATTTGACATCATACTTGTATTCCACAAATGTACTAAATAGATTGTAACACTTTAAATTGTACAACGCCAATGACCCTATGAGGTTGAAGCATAAATAAATAAAAAAAATACATTCTTAAAATATTATGTTTATTTGACCAATATTTGTTTACAATTTATGGTAATATTCAATGCCGTTTTTGACACAGCAAAGAGTGAACAAAATAGCTGACTTTCCTGGAGTGTCTGATTTCGTAGCACACTGTTGGACGAATCCGTTAACCTTGGAATGATCCTTGATCACCAAAGCAAATTTTTGTTTGATGGTGTTAATGTCGAAGTCACCGTTATGTCTCATTAATCCTGCTTTTACTGCCATGCATAGCATATGAACACCTACTTGTTTGTCTTCAACGAAGTTTGGAAGCTTCCTAAGTTTGTCTTCGTCGACGTAAGTTTTTGGGTCAGCTTGGCAGTCTCTGTGGACTTGAGCTAGTTTGAGTCTTTCGTTTTCGGGTAGATTGGGCAGGTGACTAGCCTGAAATTAAAATAAAACATTTTTGGTAAAAGATCAGATATACTGAGGATATGCTAGTCATATATTTAAAAGTATTAGAGTTCAAATAAGAATGAAATTATAATTATTATGTCATATATCTATACATATTGAGATTTATTGCAATGTTTATTACTAAACTAATTATTAGAGAGCATAATTATATAGAGGATGTATTGTTGATCTTACAAAGAATACAAATGATAATACACTCACCGGCACGAAAACCGGAGCACTTGCATATTTAAAATAAAAACTTATTAACTTATTTTAATTCTCTTTAAATTTTTATTACAATAATAACCTAAACAAAAACGAAACAAACTGTTTTAAGTAATTTCTAATAAAACTTGTGTGCTTATCCGAAAAAATGAAAAATATCAGAAATAAATAATACACTATTGTTATCACTTTTAAAAGTGCAAAGGTAGCTGTTGGTATTCTATAGTATTCTTTTGTTCTTGTGAATATGAGTAAACTGTCAAGTCGAATCAAGCATCAAATACAACTTAAAGTTGAATTGCGTTGATTTAATCTCAATAATAATGGTTGCAAATACCGAAACAGTGGCTGCTATTGTTGCGTTGCTTCAAGACGGAAAAAGTGACCGATATGTTGCTCAAAAGTATCAAATATCCAATAGTATTGTGCACCGTACTTTTACCACGTTTCTTGTCAACCGAAGCTTACACTAGACGACTTGGAACCGATCCCCAACGAAGAACTATTGCCCGTGATAGTCCCTCATCCTCTTACAAAGTCTACGAGATCGTAGTTCCACAGCTGTACAAATCCGAAAAATCAACTTCAGTACATCTGTAATACTTAAGTAGTAAGTAAACGAAAAATTAGATGAAGACTTGGAGAATCAAATGTAAGCAGTCGAAGATCTGCAACATGCCTAAAACTTCTCAGGCGCCATCAAGTTTGCCATAATCATGCTCATTTTACTGAAAATAATTGGAGGCACATTGAGGCATATGAGGCACATGGAGACCGATCAGTCCAGGTTAATCAGAAGAGAGTATGGTAAAGACCACATGAGCGTTTTGCAGAATGTACCTTCAGTCCTAGGATAGGTACCAAGGGGACTCAATTGTGGTGTGGGCTGAAATTTCTTTAGACGCACGTACAGAATTGTACATCGTTGCAAGAGGCTCTATAAGAGCTGCCAGATACATTGATAAAATTCTCAAGATTTTGATGTGCCTTATGGTAGTTTTGTTGGAAATGACTGTGATGCATGATAATGCCAAGCGTCACAGTGCGAGAATCACTTGACAGTTTTTAAATGAAGTAAACATTCCTGTAATAGATTGGCCAGCGTTGAGTCTAGATGCAAACCCAATCGAACATGTTTGGAATATGTTTGGGCGAAGGTAACGAAGTCGTGTTCCTGCTCCTTTAACTTTAAATCAATTACAAGAAGCCCTTTTAGAGGAATGGGAACATATTTCTTAACATAACATTTCTCATTTGATTTTAGGCATGCAAAAGAGAATTCAGGCAAAAATTCAAGCAAACATTATTAAAATCAGTTTGTCAGGACACATGATTTAAGATTTGATTAATTGAGCGTCATTTTGTTACAACATTTTTTACGTTTTTTTTTTTCTTAAATGTTAAACTGTTATCTACTAAAACAATTCTGTGTGCAAAAGTTAGATTTTATTGGAAATTACTTAAAACAGTTTGTTTCATTTGTGTTTACGTTATTATAATAATAAAAGTTTAAAGAGAATTAAGATTAAAAGTTTTTATTTTAAAAATGCAAGAGCTCCATTTTTCGTGCCGGTGAGTAATGTTTAATTTAAGTTTTTAATTGACTCATATAACAGTGTCATAAAGCAAACCACACAACTGTATAAGAATCAAGGGTAGTGAATAAGCAATAAAAATTAAACTTTAAATTAAAGAAAAATATATATATTTTAATGGGTAGGACTTGCTGTACACCTATGTACAAGTATACTAATCAAATGATTGGGTAATCCCAATAATATTGCAAACCATCGAAAACAATAGAATTATGAGAGTATTTAAGCAAATTTAACTAAACGGAAATCAGGGATAACTAAAATCAAAAACCGATAGGGGAATACGGTGGCGGAAAAAACTTAAATCAAGGAAATACAAACGTTATATGCGAATCTGTATACATTTACTATACAGAATCCCGGAAAACGTCGGCTCGGAAACTCTCCCTAAAATAACTTCTTCGGAAATTAGAAATGCCTTACAGCAAATGAAAAATAAAAAAACTTCTGGAGAGGATCGTAGAACGTCTCAAATATTAAAAATGGGCAGCAACGTCGTTGTAGAGGTTGTAGAAGTTTTGTTGAATAAGTGTCTAGCAGAAAAAAAGAAAAGCCAGTCTGTGGAAAAACGCCGAAACAATACTTTTACAAAAGAAAGAAGACTGCTAATATTGAAAACTACAGACCTATAAGTTTGTTGTCACACTTATACAAATTGCTAACAAGAATAATAATCAACCGCATAACACAAAAACTTGATTTATATCAACCGGTTGAACAGGCGGGATTTAGAAATGGGTTTGGTACTGACGATCACTTACAAACCATCAGAACAGTGGTTGAAAACCCACAGAATATAATGTACCTATACATATTGCATTTATTGACTTTCACAAGGCTTTCGATAGTATTGGAACTTTGTCCTTTTTGTCAGCCCTGAGGGATGCTCGAATAGACTCATGGTACACTACACTTATTAAAAACATTTATGAAAAGGCCACATTCTACATTAAAATAAATGAAGACAAAAAAAACTGCAAAAATGCGTCTTGGTAAAGGTATTAGACAAGACCTATTTTACCAAAGCTTTTTACCTTACCATTGAAAAATGTATTTAAACATCTCGACTGGGAGCAAAAAGGTCTAAACATTGATGGTGTACATTTAAGTCATTTGAGGTTTGCGGACGACATAGTATTATTTAGTACAGATATCAAAGAACTGGAGCAAATGCTCAAGGAATTAAATCAGCAGTCAAATAAAATAGGTCATAAAATAAACCTTCAGAAAACAAAAATAATGACTAATTAACAAACTCATATTGTTATTGACAACGTTAGTCTTGAAAATGTAGACCACTATTATATATCTTGGACATCCCATTAAAATCGGCAAAGAAAACCAAAAAGCCGAAATAAAAAGACACATACAATTGTCTTCGGTAGCTTTCGGCAAGTTAGACTTTATCTTGATATATATTTACATATATATATATATATATATATATATATATATATATATATATATATATATATATATAGACAGGATTCGAACTATAGACATTCGTAAAAGAACAAAGATTACTGATGTCGCAGAACGTACAAGAAGGCTCAAGGGCAATGGGTCCGACATGTTGCACGAGATAATCCCGAAAAATAAACACAGAGTGTAACAAACTGGAGCATAAGAGAGAATAGGCGAGGAGTAGGCAGAGCACAGAAGAGGTCAATGGAAGCAAAGGAAGAGGCCTTTATCCAGTAGTGGACGAATACAGGCTGAAGAAGAAGACGCAGAAGAACGTAACAGTGTTTTGTTATGTTAAACATTACAAATTCGTAGATTCTTGTTAATTCTTCGATGTTTGAATTTTAGTAGATATTTAGCGGACAATTAGCAGAAAATATGTGACATTTACTATTCTGGACGACAAGTAAGTTAAGACGAATCAATGGTATTACATCATGGCTGCCTAAATTTTGGGCGATGTATAAACATTAAGAAACACAAATAATACGGTATTAAGCTCTTCTTGTACTCGTATATGCTTACAGAATCAAACGGAATTATTTTTAAGTTTGTGGTTTACATTGGACTGATTAATGATTTTGAAGGACAAAGACAAAGTGAAAAAGTAGTGTTGAAGTTATTACAGAAAAAACTGATGAACAGACTATTTACTTGGACAATTCTATAATTCTTTCAAAGTATATAAGAATCTTCTGGATGCCAAGACCCATTGTACTGACATTCTAAGGCTTAATAGAAAAAATAATCCAAAAGATGTTACAAAAAAAATGTTAGCCAAAGGCGAAACCATTGCAAAATACAGAGATGGTGTGCTAATTGGAAAGTGAGAGAATACGAGGGACGTGTTTCGCATATCGACCTAAACTAGAGATAATATGCAAGAGACTGTTTAAAAAAAGGAATACATAAAATGAAACCAGAACGGATAGTCAAATATAATCAGTATATCTCTGGAGTGGATCATCAAGATCAACTTTCCTATGGCAGGCGTGAAAAATATGCTGACTTCAGAAATAACTGAAGAGTCGTCAATTGTGTAGCAACATATAATGACAAAACGTTAAGAAAAGAGTGAAAAAGGAAGTTATGCAAAAACGGTGTGCGAAATGTGCTGAGAAGGGATCACTTGTAGAAACAGTGTATTAATGTAAACTCTCTCCTAGCGCTCCCAACTTTTGTTTGGACTGTTGCATATTAGCTTATAAGTAACAACTTGAATTTATGTTGTACTTTTTTGGATTGAGTTGAGTTTTTTAATTTTCACTGTGAAGGTCATTGTAAGCTCAGTTTCGTAAGATTTTTGACTCCTGTCGATGTCAGGTGGCATATATGAATTATCACAGTAGTCAGGTGCTAGATGCGCCTTTAGGCATTCAATTTTTTTTCTTCTACTCCAAACCTAAATTTTATTTTTTAACTAACCTTGAAGACAATTGTGATAACAGTAATATAAAATCTTCAAATATTCTTCGTATTGGCACCCTACTTATGTTACTGAATGTATATGTGGTACCAATAGTGAGTAACTAATAAATAGGTGTCAGCGAATGTGTTAAGTAAACTGTTGAAATGGATTCAGGTAGTGAAAATATTTGAAACATTTATAGATTAGGTACATCAATTATAAGAAAATGTAGATATATGATGATTTAATGAAGAAAACTTTTAAAAATTTTTTTACCAGTTGAATTTATAAAGCAAAACGAAAAATTAATTACAAAAATTAAAGAGCAATTAAAGTCCCGAAAAACAGAATTGTACAAAAAAAAGTAGCTGTCGAATTGAATAAATGAGAAAAATGCATAATACAAAAAAGTGCAAAAATATTACTAGATACGGTGGAATTAAAGAAAATCCAAGTAAATGAGAAATTGTGTAAATGAATTCAGCTCTATAAGTTAGAGTTGATCAAGGAGACCTTAAAAAGTAGGCAACTAATAAGTTTTTTGTACAAATACCAACATATATTCGATATTACAATTACAGACGAAAAAAGACGTTATCAAAAAGATTTCGGACTAAATAAGTTAATAAATTTCGGGCATAACATAATAAGTTTTCACAAGATTAGATTATATAATAAATAATATTATAATTATTTAAAATTGATTACTTACCACGGCCGCAACTACAACACAAGCAAGAACAACCAAGTATTTCATTTTGTTAACTTGTTATTTAGTTCTGTTTCAAATAAAAGTCTTCAAGTATCTGCCTTCAGTAGAAATGAAGTACCTTATATATTACCTAAAATCTGGGGATTTTCGAAAAACTAACCAACAACAAACACATAAAAGACTATTTTTTATGACATGTATGCAAATTAGAAGTTACTAAAAATAGTGGAATTACCCAGGTCAATAACAAGAAGTGGATCAGTCTTGAATTTTAACGTCTTTATTCTTGTAACCTTGACGTAAGAAGCAGCATCTGCTTGGACAAATACGCAAACGAGTATTTTCTTTTGTTTATGTTTATTTCTAGTAAATTGTTAAGGTATTTTCCATATATTTAAATTATTAAAAATTCCAGGAGGCTATTAAAAACCCTTATTAAGGTGTTAATCTGGAAATATTTCTTAAAAAAGTTAGTATATTCGTTAATGAAGGTAAATAAATAAAGGTAACTAATACCGAAAAACAAAAAATTCTATTAAATTCTAACTATTAAAACAATTTATTGAATAATAATAATGTTTATTTATTTCCCGCTATACAATATAAAACAATGTTATAATATAATTCAATATAATATAAGTAATAGAAAAACAAATTAATTACAAGTTAAATATTTTGTACAAACAAATTAATAGTTGTTAGCAAATAAACAAAGAAGAAATTCCCTGATAAACCAAAGGTTATGCTCAGGGATTACACTCATTACTCATTACACTATTCAAATATTTGTTCTACAGTACCATCAGGTTGATAATATAAATATTATAATATATTATTATTTAAATTAAATATTAAGTATACAGGGTGGTCCTTAAGTAATTGTACAAAAAGAAATCGTAGATTCTACATTTTAAAATATAAGATTTAAGCCAAATTGCTTTAATAAAATGTACCGGTGTTTGTGTTCTATCTATCTAATTAGCCTTCTTCGGTCCATCTTTGGACATAGGCCCCCCCAATCCTTTTCCATTCTGCACTGTCTATCGCTACAGTTATTCACTTAGACCCCACGTGCTTCTTGATATCATCTGCCCATCTCATTTGGGGCCTTCCTCTGCCTCGGTTATATTCACATGGTCTCCAACTTATAAGAATTTTGTTTCATCGGTCTTCTTTTTGTCTTATATTGTGTCCGGCAAATCTCCATTTCAATTTTGCAACTTCTTGTCTAACATCCCTCACTTTCTCTTTTATCTTTTCTCTTATCCACTCGTTTCTCTTTTTATCTATTAGTCTTATGTGCAACATTTGTCTTTACATTGCTATTTGGGTTTTTATGATTTTGTTCATGTTTGCTTTTGTAAATGTCTACGTTTAGGAACCATAAGTAAGAACAAGGAGTACGCATTGATTGTATACTTTGGTCTTTCGTCTAAGATGCTGTGGATATCTTTTGTTTTTAAGAATGTAGCTTAGTTTGCCAAATGCCGCCCATGCCAGTCTAACTCGTCTTTTTATCTCTGCTGTTTGGTTTTCTTTCTTTGTTAAGTTTTATAGTTTCACCCAGATATATATATATATATATATATATATATATATATATATATATATAATACTGAACTTGTTCTATATTATCTTATCCCATTCTCATTGTGATGACTTCATCTCTATTTGTTATGGTTTTGGTCGTGCTGTAATTCATATTACGGCCTATCTTTTCAGCTTCTATGTCCAGTTCTTTCATGATTTCAAATAATTCTTTTTTTTATCGGTTATCAATACGATGTCATCAGCGTACCTTAGATGATTTAAGCGTTGTCCACAAATTTTTATACCATTTTCTTCCCATTCTAATCTTTTAAAAGTGTCTTCCATAGCCTGATTAAAAAGTTTCGGTGCCTCACGCTCTATTTATTTGTATTGATTTTGTTCCTTCACATACGTTAATTGTTGTTTTGGCTTACTTATATATATATATCAGCTATTAGTTCCATATATATGTGGTCAATTCTGCTGTTAATCAAAGAACTTTTCACTGCCCAATATTCGACACTGTCGAAAGCCTTTGCGAAATATATGAACGCCATATATAGAGGAATGTGGTATTCATTTGCTCGTTCTATAAGTATTTTTATACTTAGTAAATGGTCACTTGTGCTGAATTTCTGTCTAAAACTAGCTTGTTCTTTTGACTGGTATCCGTCGAATTTTGTCGTCAATCTATTGGTTAAAATTTTTGTTAGGAGTTTATACATTACATTGAGGAGTGTTATAGGACGGTAGTTTTTTATATCTGCTTTATCCCCTTTCTTTTCTAGGATAATGGGTACTAATTCCTTCCAGTTGTTTGGGATTCTTTTGTCTTTTAATATCTTGTTAAAAAGGGAATGTAGAATATTAATTACCACTTTTTCACCAGATTTCAGCATCTCTGCAGTTATTCCATCTTTTTCAGGCGCTTTGTTGTTTTCCATTTCTTTCAATGCCTTCTTTATTTCTGATTTGCTTATATCTGGCTGTAGCTCTGAGTTGACATTTTTTATTTTAGCCTTAAATTGGTTTTTAATTTCTTCTGGTAATTCCTTTTTGTTTTATATAATTCTGAGTAGAAATGGTGGATTTTATTTATGATGTCATCTTTAACGTTTGTTTCTACTCCATTTATATCCATTATTTTGTTTGTGTATTAGTTCTTCTATTTTTATTTTTTCTTCTTTTCTCCCATTTTCTTTTATCATTTTGCTTATTGTTTTATTGATTTCTATCAATTCTATAGATTTTCTTTTGCTTTCATCGTTCAGATTCCTTCTTTTGTCCATAAGATTCTTTGTTTCTGTTGATATATAGTTGTTCTTTTTTAGATCCTTTTTTGCTATTTCTTTTTCTGATGTAATCATCGTTGCTGTAAGTATGTTGTCTATTTTGTGTATATCTTTATCATCACTGTCTAATTTTTGGGTAAGTTGTTTTTTTGATAGATCTTTGTATCCCTTTATATTGCCCTAGTTCGTTTCTATCTACTGCATCCCAGTTTCTAATTATTGTTCTTTTCATTTCATAGTTACTGTCAATACTAATTTTTTCTCTGACTATTCTGTGATCGCTACCTGTTGTGAATGTGTTAAGAACTGTTACATCTTTAATAATATATCGTTCGTGGACAGTATGTAGTCCATCTCATTTTTTGTGGATACTTTAGGGCTGATCTATGTCCATTTTCATAGGGGCTTCTTTTTGTAAAAGGAGTTTATTGCGTATAGATGCTTTTCTTTTAGGTAGTTCATCAAAGTAGTTCCTCTATCATTTCTCTGACCATACCCAAAATCTCCTATTTTAGTTTCTTTATTGTTTAGTTTTATACCCAGTTTGACATTGAAATCTCCACCTACTAGTATAATACGATTTTTATGTTCTTCCATAGCCTTTGATATATCTTCATAAAATAGTTCGACATCTTCGTCATCATAAGCTGTCGTAGAGATATATACCTGGATAATTTGAATTGATGTTCTTCTTATTTTATGTATGACATGAGCGACACGATCTGATATACCTTTGATAATTTGGACATGCTTACTTATAGCTTTATTTATTATAAATCCTACTCCAAATTTACTCTTCGTTTCATTTCCTTTATAATATAATATAATATAGTAGATTACCGGATTTTAGCTGTATTCGGTTTTCTTCTTTTCGTCGAGTTTCTGATAGGCCCATGATATCCCATTTTATGTTTGTTAATTTTCCTTCCAGTTCATGTCCTTTTTTATCTGTGGATTTTGATGTAATATTGTATGTCCCTATTGACAGGTTGACGGATTTTTTTTTATTTATGCTGTAGTCGTCTTAGTGGGTTTTTGTTTTTATCTATCAAAAGCGAATTATTGCCTCCTCCAGATACAGTGAGGCAGACCTTTGAGGTGTGGGATTCAGAATTTTTTTTTACCCACCTGGGAACCACTTTTTTTTTGTTTTATTATTCGCCATGATAAAAGTATGAGGGGTAATGGCAGATAAAAGATCACTCTTACCAGCAGGCGGGTTGGTGAGTGAGTTATCAGCCGCCCATTCTGAGCCAGACGCTGTTTGTAGCCGTCCACTCTGGATCAGACGCTACATTTAATTTTATACTAACCCTAAAATTGGGGTGCCACTTCCGCCATACACACCGTACGGAAGATGTTCTTCTCCACCATGAATACCGTTGTGGTCTTCATCCGTGACCCTGGACAAGGGACACTAAGCAGGTACTAGTTTTCCGGGTCAGAAAACTCCTGTCTGGCTACCCTCACTTAGTATAGCCTACAGACCAATACAATTGCCTGAGGTGTGGCACATGGAGCCATAAGTGAGAGTTAGGTATCTTATGAGGACCAGTTACCAAGAACCATCTCCTGTCTATGACGCTCGATGTGGTCGTTCCAGTAAAAGGTACTACCTCTATAACACAACCCTACACCCCGATGTTTGCGATAAAAGATATTAAATATACATTATTTTAACAAAAAAAAGGTATACTTGTTAATAACTTCAAAACTCAACAGTTTTCGAGATAATCGCATTTTAGAAATCAACTACATAATTCAGATTTAACGCAATTACTTCAGGCAACGAAAGAAAATTAGACAAAAACATCAATACTTCTGGATTTTGGCTATAGAATTCCTTTAATAAAGTTAATACTTTACAAAATATTTAATAAAATAAATATATCAGCAGGATAATTTGACATTATTACAACAACACCACTATGTTGTTACTAGCTAAAGTTTTTTAACATCATAACTCGACATTTCTAAAATTTACGGTAAGGGAAATGATTTTTATTAGATAATATATAATTGCTAATTATAATTTATTCTCTTTCAGCCCTGAAGAAGCCAAATTAATTCTCTTTGGCGAAAACGTTAGGTGAAATAATTGATACACATTAGAGTTTTTCTTGCAGATTTCCCCAATATTTAAGTTTACTATATATATATATATATATATATATATATATATATATATATATATATATATATATATGTATATATATAGTACATGATAACAATATATAACATTTTATATAATAAAATGTTATATATTGTTATTTTATATAATAAAGGAGATACAAATCAAAATTATGGTGTCGTTATATACATAAAAAAGAATTTAAGATTGGATAAGAAAAAGATACGTGGAAAATTGTAAACATTAGTGTATGTAAGGTATTAGAGATGATACTTTCGTCACTTTTAATATATTTTCTTGACATTTTTGACCCATATTATATTTGGTATATGGTTTGGCGGTACAAGTGCACCGATCACGTGGTATGTCAGGGTACTTATGGACTCCTTCTCAATTACCAAACTATTAATCTCATACTCTGATTTCCAAGCGCTGATGGCGCCTCAAGTTTACTTTCAGAAGGATGTATTGAAAATTAGTGATGCTTCTGTACTGTACCAAGTTTTTAAAATTTAACTTAACTACGACACAATTTGCCCTTTTACCCGACTTTTAGTTTCTAACTGATTTTTGTTTTGGTAGCTCAATGTCTCAATAATTTGTCACTAGTTACTACCAACTAAATTAAACAAGCATGTACTTTATAATATCTTGTTAATTTAAAAAACATTAATGAGTGCCACAGTTATCCAATTTCAACCTACCTCAAACTGGATTAAGAGATTATAGAGATAAGAGAGCGGTTTAATCCCACTATATCCCATTATAGATACCTGCCTAGTGATTTAACCATACAGGTCATGTACAAGGATTATTCAGCAACCCACCCTGAGCCATGAAGAGTGCAAACTGTCTCAAGAATTCCAACTACAAAATATAGAGTATAATTCTTTGAAAGTTGAATCCAGCATGTAGTGAATATGGTAGCTGGAAAGAACACATTCAACGTGCCAGAGATTCAAGAGAAATATACCGTTTGGATACAGATGAACCAGATACATCAAAAACCTTAAAGTATATGTTGGCTTACAAAAAGTCGTAATGTTACTAAGAACCGATATGATTAAGAAAGCAATATTTACCTAAATTCAATGAAAGCTTTGTACTCCTGTGTAAAGGAGAAGAAATAAAACTTTTGCATGCCTATGGTATCACGGTTTAACTGGACGGGGAAAAGAAGAAGTACTTAGCTTTAGAAGTAACCAACATATTACAGTTGGGATATGCTATAAAAATTTTTTATCTCTACAGCATTAAAGTATTTTGCGGTAAATAGATTATAAAATAAAACTAGATTCTAAGGCCTTCAATTTGAAATTAGATAAAAGTTTCAAGCCGCTATAGAGCCAAAAACATAAGATTTTAAACATTTTTTTTTTGTTTTCGAGTTAAACGCTAATTGTATATGCTTTTTATTAATGACTGTAAATTCAATTCAACAATGTGTAAATACTTATATGCATAAAAGCATTTTTTATTTTCATATCAATGTATTCACTATACATAGTACATTATACAGTACAGATACAATAATTTATTTATTTATAGTTTTTTATATTGTTTGTGCTACAAATTAAAGTTACATTTTTAATTTACATTATGTTATATATTATAGTTTGAAATAACATATTATGTACTAATATAAATGATGATCATGCATATAATAGACAGTATTTCTAATCATTTTTTTACATGAAACTTACATTTTTATTTACAAACAGATTTTTTTAGTTGCTCCATATATTTTGGATTGTTTGGTTTGATAATATATTTGTTATTCCAAGTATTCTTAAAATCATGGTAAACAGCTTCAAAAGCTTGTTCTGAAAAATATCCTAAACCGATTTCATATTTTGTACAAAAATCTACTATATAAAAAAAACCGCGTTTACTTTTGGAGTGCTAGATTTAGAAAGATGAATATAACTTTTCATTTTATTTGAAATACAATTAACATAGTTGCTTTTTAATTCTGTGGAAAACAAGCTTCAAAAATAGAATTAAAATCGACAAAAGCTTCCACATAATTCAAACACTCTAAAATACTGTAATCATCACAGAGTCTATGTAAAAGACTTGTACTTTCTGATTTCTATAATTGTCTACGATCACCTCCATCAAAACCGGAAGAACCACAGAAAATTTTACGCTGAACGTAGCCCACTTTAAATCTATAATCAATGTCTCTGATTGTGCCCCAAAACTTTTCTTCACTATTGGCAAATTAACACAATTCATGTAATATCTGAGAGAGTGGTTTGGCTGCACCACTAATGAACTCTTTAGGTCAGCCGTAAACAAGGTCAGAATAGCCTTGATGATTTCCAATCTCCGATAGGAGTGGCACAAAAAGAAGAAGAAGATGTAATATCTAGCGTCTTTTTCGCTTCCACCTGCATTTCTCCAGTCTCCATAAATATATTTTTATTTGTTCTACTGTTCTGACTTTGTCACTAACTTCATCCCAATATCAGACAGAGTAATTTTAATACAGCTGAATGCTAAACCTGTAAATATAAATATCATCCAAGTTTATGCTCCTACTGCTGACGCAGATGAGCAGAATATTGAAGAATTCTACCATCAAATAGAAGAAGTGCTAAAAATAACAAAGAAACACGAAGCAATAATAATTATGGGTGACTTTAACGCTAAAGTTGGACAGAAGATGACGCAGGGCATCACCGGAAAGTTTGGCTTGGGAGACAGAAATCAAAGAGGTGAACGGCTAATAGAATTCTGCCAACAAAATGACTTCGCCATTACAAATACCTGGTTTCAACTTCCAGAAAGGCGTCTTTACACGTGGAAATCCCCTCAAGATAGACATCAAGGCAGAATAGTATGGAATCAAATAGACTACATCCTAATAAACCACCGATTTCGAAACAATAATAATGATGTAAAATCTTACCCCAGCGCTGACATAAACTCAAATCACAATTTACTCTGCTCCAAAATACAAATTAAATTGAAGAAATTAACAAAGCCAACTAAGCCTTGTAAGATATATCTCGACCCCCTGAAAAACCCTCAAACTCGCGAACACATAACACAGCAAATAAATAGTAAAATACACAGAATATAAAATATACCAAACGAAAACAGAACCATTAACAAATGCTGGTATGCCATTCAAAACTCGATTTTAGAGAACGTACAAGAGTCTTTGAAAACACCTACCATGTTGGCAAAAAATGAGTGGATGACACAAGAAATTCTAGATCTGATGGAAGTTCGACGGCAACACAAAAATAGAAATATTATCGAATATCGTGAAATTAATAAACGCATAAAAAGAAAAATTAAGCAAGCCAAAGAATCCTGGCTTAAGAATTTATGTAAAGAAATAGAAGAATTCAAAAAAAGCATGACAGCTTCAACCTGCATAAGAAACTTAAATCTACTGCCGGAATTAGAAAACAGAAAAATACTCACATACTTAAAAGCGCGGACGGAAAAATTTGTGATCACGAACAACAGTGCAAAGAATGGGAGAGATACATCACTGACCTTTTTGACGATGCTTCTAGGGAAAATGCTCCAAATACTGCCTATGACAACCGGTTGGACAGAGGTCTCAATATACTGAATTCGGAAGTCGAAAAGGCAATACAGCAAGCCAAAAACAATAAAGCACCTGGACCAGATCAAATCCCTGCCGAACTACTTAAACTTTTGGATCAGGAAAGCATTGCCTGCTTAACCACTTTCTTCAACAAAATTTACAACGAAGGAAAAATACCAGATGATCAGCAATTGAATGGATCTTTTCGAATAGCTTTTTTTTTCAAATCTGTTTCAACAGCAGTTCTGCTACCAGTAACTTTACGTATTGAAGTTGCAAATTGTAGTGTTTTTCTTTGACTCAAATTTAAATCGCATTGAATCACATTAAAATCATTAGCAGAAAGAAATTTCTTATTGTGATTTTGATCAAAAATTATACTTGTCGGTTTTCCCCTAATATTTGAGAACGTCGTGGTATTAGTAGTTTTTTGCTTAGAATCATTTAATTTCACTTTCATTTGTTAATATTTAACAGGGAAGAGGAAATAACATGTTCCTTTGTTTTTTATTTACATTTATCCAAGATATTTGCAACATTCAGGACAAATTGGGAAGAGTTACATTTGTATTGTACAGAGTATGCCTCTTCTGACGATTGATAGACAAGAATCGCATCTTTTATCCGAAATAAATTTTCTTGACGATGTTGGAACAATAGAATTACCTATAAGAAACCAAGAAATATAAATCATTACGATTATTTATACGATATCATAAAAGACATATAACAAAATATAATAAAATTATTTTATTTTTTAATACAAAATACATCTTACAAGATTAAATTAATACAATTGACTTATTAAAAAGTAGTTTAATTTTTATAGGTTTTTACAGGATTTTGGTGAATAAATACTTTTTTTTTAAACTCCACACATGTGCTATTTAAATTTTAGCATGAAGTATATTCTTTTACTTTAAATAACATATCCCAACTGTAACATGTTGGTTCTTTTAGATTTTGATAAAACATGCTTTAGAACTCACCGTGCACAGATGTGTCGACATTTTGTCTTTTGGGTTGATAACTGTCAAAAAACAAACATTTTTTATATTTCGTTGTATATATTGTAAATTGTGACACACCTTCATGTCTACCGACGAGCTTCCACCATCAGGTGAAACTATCTTTTAAAAAACAATAGAAAACCTACGATTTTAATAATTATGTCAAAGCTCTTGGAAATGCACATTCAAAAAAGGTTACAATACAAACAATGCACTATACAGGTTTTGTAAGTGGCAAGATTTAAGTTAACAAATAACTCCGATAGTATGTTTGAAATGAATTTTCTTCAAAATAAAGTTTTAAATAAAAAACTTCCCAGCCCTCAGGCATTTACATCTTTATTTGTATCAAAAAATAAAAAAGAACCCCTTATTAAAAATTTCAAAACCATAATGCCTTCAGATAGATTACAATTTTGGAAAAACATTAAGGAAGATATAATAAATGTGTTTTTAGTCTAATAAATACAGTTTAATTCAATTATTCAAAAACTTATTTTGTTGTTTAATTAAATTTTCGTTAACATTATGGTAAGAAAAAACACCGCGAAAACATAACATCCGTAGATGCTATAGTTTTACTTAGTAATTCCTAATATTACTTTTTTTTCCAATATCTGCCATAGTAAGCATAAAATTATAATAAACTACTGCTCTTTTTTTTAACATATTGTATTTAGATTTATTGATATAAAGTAAAATCGTTTCTAACCTCATTGTTGTAACAATTTTCGCCCTTTTTAAAAGTTGCACATTCTTTGAAGTCAATTTACTCATTCTCATAAGTACTGCAGATGCCATGATTTTCTTTAGGAGTGAATATAGTAATTCCATATTATTTAAGCACCTTAAATTTAAACTTTAAAAAAATTGAAATATCTAAAAAAAAACAAGACCAAAGTATGTTAGTATATTTTATGAATATTCATGGGTTTGCCTCCATGTCTAGGCAGACAATTCCTCAATAACAACTGTCACCGTCGCGTCTGTGTTAGATTTAAATAAAGGAAATTCCAATTTAAATTAGAAATTATGTCGGTAAGGTCTGACGTAAGTAAACTATGTAATTTTTTTAATTTCTCGTAAAGTGCCATAAAAGTTAGTGATACTAATTGACAATACAATATAAATGAGAAATGTATAATTAAACATGCAACATTTTATTACCGACATAATAAAAGAAAAATATTTTGTATTTGTTACGATTTGATTTTCTTGCCAATATATAATTAGGTATTAAAAAAATAATTATTTAATCCTTGGACTTTGCAGCCAGTATTTAATTCTTCTTCTTGATGTGCCTATCCGTTACGAATGTTGGCGATTATCATGGCAATCTTTATCTTATCTGCAGCAGCGCGGAAAAGCAGCGCGGAAAAGCTGCACAGATGTTGTATTGAACCAGATTCTGAGGTTTTTTAACCAAGATGTTCTTCTTCTTCCTGGACCTCGTTTTCCAAATATTTTTCTTTGCAGGATGGCCTGAAAGGGAGCATATCTGGATTCATTTCGCATAATATGTCCAAAGAACTGTAACTTTCGAGATTTGATAGTGGTCAGTACCTCTTGGTTCTTATTTATTCTTCTGAGCACCTCCTCATTTGTGACTTGGTCAGTCCACCGGACCTTAAGCATTCTCCGATATAACCATATCTCAAATGCTTCCAGTTTTCTGCACATATCTTCGTTCAAGGTCCATGATTCAACACCATAAAAAAGAACAGAGAAGACGCAGCATTCTTACTTTTGTATCAAGAGAGAGGTTGTGACTTTTAAAGAAGGCCCCCATCCGATTGAAGGTGGATTTAGCTTTTCCAATGCGTGCTTCAATCTCCTGGTTATTGTTCCATTCTTTATTTATTGTGTTGCCGAGGTAGTTGTAGTACGTCACTCTTTCTACAGGGGATTGGATGACGTAGAGGTGACCTTCTGTTATTATTTGCTTGCTAGTTATCATAAGCTTTGTCTTCTTAACGTTTACATTGAGTCCCTATTGTTGAGTCTTCCTATTGTTGAGTCCTGTTGTTGAGCTATTGTTGAGTATAATACGTGATTTTGTTCATAAGAACTTGTAGGTCTTCTAAGTTGTCCGTAAATACTATGGTGTCATCTGCATATATGATGTTGTTTAGCCAAAAACCATTTAGTAGAATACCATTTTCAGTTTTGTGCAAAGCTTCAATAAATATTCTTTCAGAGTACAGATTGAAGATTAGAGGCGACAAAATACAGCCTTGCCTCACTCCACGCATGATTTTCACATAGTCAGTGTGTTTCTCCTTCGACTCTGAGATTTTCTGTCTTATTCCAGTAAAGATTTTTAATTATTTTCAGATCTTGGTCGGTATTTAATACTATGGTTATTTTAGTATTATTTTGTTTTAATAAGATTACACTGCACAACTTTTTTTTTAATGTACTTCTAAAATAGTATAGTTGTACACCACGTATAGAATATTTAATAACCACGAAACAGACCTTGGGATGATTCTCTTGATTTGAATACATTATTTAAACTTGTTTTAAAGAAATGTTTGTTATATATTATTTTTACAATATCTTGTCTATTTAAGAATTATTTTTCTAACCGATGAGCTGATATCCGTAGAGCGTTTTCACGAGATTGGAAAATATCACCAATAAATTTCTTCACTAATTATTCTCTCTCCGGTTTCCGACCATAATTTAGCTTCGCCTATTTTAAAATTTTAAAGTGTTTGTTCTTGTGTTGTGTAGTGTGATGTACAATTTTATGTTTATAACATTCCATTATTGTTGGATAGGCCAACTTTGACGAAATGCCCTGAAGATGCTCTAGGAATCGAAAGTACTTGGGCAAGATTAATTAATTAAAAAATGTGCTCGATATCTACGTTTTATTTCTATTTCTGTAAGCTTGTATTCGGGTCTCCATTCCAAAATTCTTTTTGTCCACCGGTAATCAACTGATCTTGCTACATGACCTGCCCAGTTCCACTTTAGTGTTGTTATCCTTTCAATAACGTCCGCTACTCCTGATCTTTTGCGTATAGTAGCATTGGCTATTCTATCACGTAGAGAAATCCCTAACATAATTCTTTCCATTGCTCTTTCCGCAACTTGCAGTTTACTCACTGTTGTTCTTGTGAGCGTTAGGGTTTTTGCGCCATAAGTCATAATTGGCAAAATACATTGATTAAATATTTTTATTTTCAGACATATTGGAATCTTAGACCTAAAAATATCCTTCATCCTTCCAAATGCAGCCCAAGCGAGGTTTATTCGTCTTTTCAGCTCGATTGTTTGGTTGTCTCGACTTATTCTGATCTCATGGCCCAAGTATTTATAGGAGTCAACTGGCTCATTATCTTTGTCTTCTATTGAGATGTTTTTGTTGTAGACTAAATTTGTCATAAATTGTGTTTTTGAAAAATTTATTTTAAGACCAACTCTCTTTGTGACAGTATGGAGTTCTTGGAGCATTATCTATGCCTGATCAAAGCAGTCTGCAATAAGAACGATGTCATCTGCAAATTTAAGGTTATTTCAAAGTTTTCCATCTACACTGATGCCCTTTTCGTTCTAATCTATTGTTTTACAAGCGTATTCTAGCAAAGTTGTAAATAATTTAGGAGACATGTGGTCTCCTTGCCGAACGCCTCATTCAATACGAAAAGTCCAGTATCTTCATTAAGTCTTACACAGACTGTAGCATGTTGATAGATATATCTGATGAGAGAGATATATCGGTGATCTATTCTACATTGTGTTAGAGCTTGGAGCATTTCACTTTGATTGTCCGTATCAAATGCTTTTTCCAAGTCGACAAAAAGACAAGTATCAGGGGTCTATTATATTCAATGTTTTTTCAACCAACGACTTAATGGTTTGTAAATAATCATTTGTTCCGTATCCAGCTCTAAATCCTGCTTACTCGCAAGGTTGATAAAAGTCTAGTTTTGATATCAACCTATTAGTTATTATCTTCATGAACAACTTATAAACGTGAGATAACAAGCTAATAGGTCTATAGTTCTTTAGCTCTGTTATATCTCCCTTTTTGTGCATGACAGCTTTATTCCACTGAGATGGTGTAACCTCTTTTGAAAGGCATAAGTTATATAAGTGTGTCAATGCTTTTAATACTGTCTTTCCCCTTGCTTTAACTGCCTCAATAACGATTTGGTCATCACCAGCTGCTTTATTGTTTTTCGTTCGATTTAATGACTTTGAGACTTCTTCGATTGTTATTTCTGTGATATCCTCTGAACCCACATTCTAAACTTTTCTCAACTTGGTGCCGTCTTTCTTACCCCTTTCGCTATATAATTCTATGTAAAATTGTTCAACTACCTTAATTATCTTATCTTTGTCTGTTACCACTTTTCCATTTTGATCTGCGAGGTTAACAATATTCTTCTTACCTAGAGCTTGACATCTCTTCAGCACCTTTAAACTTTTATTTTTCTCGACAACCGCTGTAATCTTCTTTGTTTTATATTGTCGTACGTCCTTTCTCACTGCTTTATTAATATCTTTATTAAGTTGTTGTAGTACGCGTGCATTCGTATCGTTTTTGTTCTCTGTGTGCTTCCATAAGTCTTTTTGTTTCATGACTGATTTTTTCCTCCTTATCTATCCTAGAATTTGTATTGCACTTTTTCTCTGCGTTCTTAATAGCTTTTATTAAGTTATTATTTAAGGTTTCGACATTTATAACGTCTATATTTGTTGTCTCTAGACATCTCACAATTTCCACTTCAAAGGACATGGTTAATTACTATTTATAACTGGGAATAAGCCACAATTAAAGATAAAAATACGTTTATTGACGTTTCAATTTCCAATTCGGAAATCGTTCTCAAAATAGCTTCAGAACAATATAAAGGACATGGTGTTTCGATTGGATTCCATCCTATTGGGTGTGTTTTTGTTATCATTTTGTATCTTTGTTTTTGGAGATTGAGAACGATCTTGACTCTTACCATTCTATGATAACTTCCCACTGAACAGCTATTAAGAACTGTTACATCATGGATCATGTCTTTGTTGTTCGTTAAGACAAAATCAATTTCATTTTTGGTGACTACATCTGGACTTGCCCAGGTCCATTTTCTTTGGGGACTTTTCTTGAAAAATCTATTTATTGCAAAGAGGCCATTTCGTACCAAGAAACCCAAAAACATTTCGCCTCTTTCATTTCTTTGTCCGAATCCGTAGGGATCTATTACAACTTCGGTCCCGTCCAGTTTACATCCCAACTTAGCATTAAAGTCACCCATTACTAGGTTGTGTGTAGTAGGCGCTAGTTTTACTGCATTTTCTAGGTCTTCATAAAAGGTTTCCACTTTCTTGTCCGAGTGTGTAGATATAGGTGCATAGTCTTGAATTATTTTAAGGCTGGTTTTTTTATTAAGCTTCAGTATGCAGAGTATTATTCTTGGGTTGATTTCAACCCAATATTTAACCCGTTGATATTCAACCCTATATCAAGTTATTAATTTTCTTACACAATGAACAATTTCGATGCACGTCATCCGCGTTATAGTTGGTGACGTCACATGATACCAACACAAAATATTTAAGTCGTAGTTCTGTTCCTACTTGAAATTTTTTAGCCAAGTACACAGAAATTACAGCCACTAGATATATTTTATTAAATATAAGTGGATTATAAGGCGTTTTATAAAGCACACTTGTCCAAATCACACTTTATTTGCGATTGAACGAAAGTGATATTTTGGAATACATTGATAACACTTATTAGACAGTTGCGGTGTTGTCCTTTAGATTTGTTTTCATTATTTACTATTTATTAAACTGTTCTTTTACAACAAAATTAGTATGATTTAATTTCAAAATGTAATATAAAAGTAAAATAGTGGTTGTAAAAAGATGGTATTTTCTTTGATTTATTATTTTGAACAGGCATGCGATAAAAATTTCCCGTTCTACCATTGACTGCTGTTAGGAACGTGTGTAATGTATTTTTTATATTTTTATGTAGATACTTGAAATATACATTTATGTTTTAGAGTGTGGCTGCAGTTTTATATTTACATATTTCCACTGTTAGTTATGTCTCTAAGGCCGTAAAAACTAATACACCTTAAATTCCACCACCCAAAAACTAATTGGCCTAAGAAAGTTACCAATACTAAAATAATAAATACAAGCGAAATCAGTAATACAAAGTGTAACAGAGTTGAACAGATTAGTGTAACATGAAAACAAATTTAATTTTTTAGAAGAACATGTGACTTTGATCTCTTCATGGATTCAATCAAAGGAAAAAGAACTGTTTAGTGCTTGTCTAAATACAGTACGAGTATTGTACTGAAGACACTGGTTTTAAATTGTTAAAAGATGATGCAAGGCGAGGACTGATGGAAACTACTATGAAGAAAGCAAATTTTTTAAGATTATATCAAAAAGATAATCATGAAGAAGTCTACAAGTTTGTTTTTGTAGATCAAACTTAAATTTTTTAGAATGGGTCTATATGTCGCTCATGGCAAGATGAAAATAAACAAAGTGTAAAATCTATTAAAACTAATAGAAAACGGTAATATTTTTATCATATTATAAACATAACGGTGTTGAAATAAAATTCTTTTGTAGATACATTATTGTTCATGCTGTTAATGGAAATGGTTTCATTGAAGGTGCAAAGACTATATTTTCCTCTCTAAACCGGCTTTAATTGACTACCATGGGGAAATAAATTAATCAATTTTTTTTCATGGTTTGAAAATCAACTATTCAAAAGTTTGTCTGAACCCTCTCTAATTTCTTTAATGATGGATAACGCTCCATACCATAGCATTTATTTGATATTGTTAAGTGGACAAAATGGATATAGAAAATCTTTAGAGAAAAGTAACAAACATCACTAAGGCACAAAAACACCATCCTTGAAGTGCAGTAGAAAGAACGACATTACCACGGTATTTAGGAGGACGAGGACTTATGGATATAAATGAGCAACTAGAAAAGTATATTACTAATTTAAAAACTTATTTTCAGTTGCAGGCTGAGATATCTACTCTACATCGTGCAATTTGTGCAAAAAATGGGCAACTGGATGGATAAATCTCTGCACAGGCGACATACCAACAAGGTCAGTCAAGATCATGTCGACAATATGGCGTCGAACTATTGACTGGCATCAGGAAAGATGTTCCCTGAAACAGAAGGTTTATTACTCGTCATTCTGTTATACCAAACAAAAATTAACTAAAATATATCGTCAAACACACTCACGTCCAAAATGACAAATGCAGATAAGGATGTCCAGCTCAAGAAACCATCCAATATCCTACCGGGGGCCTTAGGTATTTGCTGCAACTAAATATAAGGAACGGCAAAATTCAGTAGGAAAAACCCTTTATCAAGAAATAGCAATCAAATTGAGACTTCTCCAAAAAAAACATCTCCCATATTATCAATACGTTCCTGAAAGTATACTTAAGAATGACAACTACAAGCTCTACTGGGACCGCGCTGTGCTCACAGACTAAACAGTGGCACATAATAGACCAGCTTTCATACTAGTTAATTAACTTAAGAGACAAACGACACTAATTGATGTGGCGATACCCAACAACAATAATCTACGTATTAAACAAAACGAAAAGATCGCCAAGTATAAGGATCTGGAAATTCAAATACGAAGACGTGAAGACGAGTGGCAAATGGAAAGTACCCAGACAACACCTATTATTCTCTCTAGTACCTATTAATGTCATTCCGAAGAACTTTCTAAAAACATAAAAAAGCTAGGTCTGAAGCCTATAAGTCCATGTAGATAACTAACTAGTACTCTAGTACTACTCTTAACATCCAGATGTGTACGAAAATTTTTGGGAGATACTTCAGCGTACCAAGTCACCTAGGGCTCGATAACACGAAAATAGTTCCACCAGAGCTCAATCCTTTGATACCGTAGGTATCTGAGATGAGTGAATTTTCCATTTAGAGGGAGTGTGAGCCATATGGCTAACTCTGGATAGTATAGTTATATTATATCTTAGCTAAAACATGAGTATAATATTTAATGTTAGCCTAAATTTATAATTACGTAAAAATTATAAATTTTTATTATCTGAGTTTTTTGTTTATTTCGAAAGCACATTGAAAGTACTATTCAAACTATATAATTTAAATAATTTAAAAACTAAATAAATTTTGCAAACGTATGAAATAAGTAAGTTGCCAAATTAAAATGCATGAGATATGACTTATGCTTCACTATTGTTCACTTGTGCTTCGTCATATATTATATGACGAGCATATTCGATAATATTGCTCAAACTTTTAAATGCGATATGAGAACTTCCATGAAAATTAAAGTTTTAAAATATTCTGGTTTTCTAAACAAAATTTTCTATATAATCATTTTCATTCTTTGTTATCCAGTATACCGTGATTTCCTGAAGTGGTTTTCACTGATTTCAATGGTGCTTATAATCGCTGAGTCTCTGGGAATATATTATGGAATCAGTAAAACAAAATTAAAGTTTTATTATATTAGCAGACAAAGCAAATCGTTTTAGTATTGGTAAAATTAAAGCAAATACCAACAGAATTGTAAACGATTGGGAATATAATACCGTTTATTATTTATTTTTGTTTTTGGAACAAGGAAATACATAAGAAAAAATATCTTGAAGATTAGAAAGACACAAGTTTTCGAATATAACAGATAAAACATACAAAACAAAAAAAAGCTTAAATAAAAAAACTAAAGGTTTTCAAATTACTTTAGTTATTTAATTATTTACATACGGTACAGAAAAATATTAATTATTAACATTATAGTAAAAAAAGGGGGTGGTAAAAACTTCAGAAGTTAGCTAGTTCAGCGTATCTCTTTACTACAAGCAGCCGCTCCATAGATGTTCTTAAATTATCGAGTTATTTGTTTTTACGTTGAAAATATAACGCAGCATTGAAGAGAAACCTACAACTAACCCCACAGTCTAGGAAGCGCGTAGTGCCCGAGCACAATTGGTCCTTAGAGTGAAGGATACTTTAAGAAAGCTCGAGATGAACTGATTTTCTCTAAAATTGGGTTCAATCTGAAGGAGGCCTAAGAATGAACATGATCGCGTTTTAGACTTTTAGTTGGTCTTTTCAAGGAATGGAATAACAATTTGAACTGAGTTAGGGAAAACTGTTTTTGTAAAAAGTTAAGGGGAAACTCAGCAAAGGATTTAAAGAAAAGCTGTTGTATTTGTAGAGGATGGAGGATGTTCGGTGAGCTTTTTTTGTTTTGTTTTTAAACGTAATGTGGCGCATTTCTTATGGAACGTCTCGGAGAAAAGGCAGGATGACCCCTTTGGCAATGGGATATTTGGAAATATTTTCCATAGTACATGCATAGGATTTATGTTCTTATTCAGTCTTGGAGCAGAAAGTGAGAATTGGGTATTAGTATGTCTGCTTTGATGCATTTCGAAGAGTACTTTAGCATGTGTTTCCTTTGGGAATCCTGCAACAAAATCTGTCATTAATAATCAAGATACCGTTAGAAAGATCCTGAATAAGTTTGTTATCGTGAAGACTTTTACTAAAGTTCTTTCAAGAAGTTTGGTGACTTATAAAGGTAGAGATAAAATTTCAGCTACGGTTTCGCGACATTCTTTGGGCTACAAAGATTTTTTCATCTCCAATAGTATTGCGGATTTTTGCCTGAATTTTCGACATTTGTCTTGTGATAAGTATTAACTTATGGAGATCGTTGGCTGTAATAATTAAAAAAGCGCGAAGCTTATACTATGTTTTGTATAGTTTTAAAATTTGAATAATGTTTTTAAAATAAATAAAGTAATTTTATTTTTAGTTTATTATCTATTTAACAAATTAGATTATATTAAAATAATTTAATGAATTACTATGTTTGCTCCTAACGATACCTGTTGATGTAATAGCAATGTACTTGAGAAAGGGACTCAATAAAGTTTTTAGTATTTTATTGTTATATAAACAACGCATACGTTGTTTACTCTTGATAGACCTGTCAGATTCAAACAAATTATTAAATTATAATAAAATATAAGTAAATAAGGAACAAAAGGGACAGACAGAAACAAACAACAGAACATGTAGATATACAAAAATTGAGATAACATGATAATAAACAGATAAGACAAAAATATTGGTGGAAAAGAAATAGAACTCTTAGATAGATATAAATACCTGGGACATGAAATTATGATTGGCAGTGATAACCAGACTCATGAACTGAAGAGAACAATCGGCCTTGGGTGGGCAGCATTTGGAAAACTGAGAGAAACTTTTAAAAGTGAGCTGCACACATGCCTAAAGAGAAAGATATTTGATCAGTGCATCCTCCCAGTCTTGGCGTACGGAGCAGAAACACTTACTTTAACAAAAGCAGCAGCTACCAAACTGAGAGTCACGCAGAGAAGAATGGAGCGGTCCATGTTAGGAATAACTCTGCGAGACAGAATAACCAACGAAGACATCAGGAGAAGAACCAGAGTGACTGACATCATCGAGAAGATAGCCAGACTAAAATGGAGATGGGCAGGACACATAGCCAGAATGACAGATGGGCGATGGACAAAGAGGTTATTGGAATGGAGGCCAAGGGAAGACAGAAGCGTCGGTCGATCACCTACAAGATGGACTTACGATTTAAGAAGACTCAATAAAAACTGGATAAGAGCGGCGCAAGATAGACGGGGTTGGAAACATTAAGACGAGGCCTATGCTTAGCAGTGGACTCTTGAGGCTGGATGATGACGAAGACAAAAATAACACAAAAATTGACAAATACAGTCAGTCTAGGCAAAATAATTGGAGCAGCAAGAAAGATCATGGGCTCATGGGAACAAACCAACAAACAAAAAGAGAATGGTTTAATGACGAGTGTAAAAAAGTCATACAGAAGAGAAATGAAGAACTCAAGAAATGTATAAAAAAAAAGAATTAGAGAAAGAAGAGCAAGCTAAAAAGATGCAAGAAGGAGGGCCGATAAAATATGCCAAACAGAGAAAAGAAAACATGAGAACTGTAATATACAGAAAATAGAAGAAAATCTCCAAAGAAACGATACAAAGTAAGGGTATAGGTATCTACGCAATTTAAGAGAAGGATACGAAACCCAAACAAACAAAATATCCCCGAATATAAAAGAAATAAAATCAGTCTGAAAAACCTATTTCCAAACACTCCTAGGGATGCAAGAAAATGAAGAACATATTAAGATGCATCACATTGAGAGAGACATAGAAAATATAGAACCCCCGACGATGGAACAGGTAAACAAGCAATATGAGCACAGAAGAATAACAAGGCTCCAGGTATTGACCACGTCCCCTCTGAGCTATATAAATTAGGTAGCCAATACCTAGTAATTCAAATTCACATGCTTTCAAACAAGATTTGAAATGAGGAAAGGATTCCTAGCGATTAAAAAACCGATTATATGCCCAATCTATAAATGGATTGTAACAAATGTGTGTAACTGAGAGTTGTAGGACGCCAATGTAATAAAAAATGTGTACGTATAATGAAACACAAGTATTCGGAGTAATGTAACAAAAAAAAATAAATTAAAGCTGCCCTACAGAGACCTTAACATGAGAAAATAAATGACAAGGTAATAAAAAAAACTAGAAATAGTGTAAATGAAAGTGGTAAACTATGGAAGTTAGTCTAAGATGTGATTGGGCGCCAGGAGAGTATCAAAATCCGAGGTATCTTGCAAAGCTGTTTGTTGAAATAAAAAAGGAAAACAGGTATTAATTGAAATATTTGGTTTTCACCACAAATTAAATACCTAGCCAAATATATATAGTATAATTTATTATATGCTACCCACCACCATTGTATGTACAGTTAACCTAGTTACTTCTATACTAAAAGAAATTCCCTGATTATACACAATTATTCCCTGATAATATGAATTTACAAATAATAAAATATAAGAAAAATTTTAATGATTCGACCTAAAAAGGTAATTTACTGGCCTACTAGAGATGTAACTATGTACTTCGGCTTTCAATTAAATGTAATAATAAAGTAATGAGGACACTATTCTAATGGGATAGATGTCCAAAGGTTTAAATATATAATAATATTATACCAATAATCAACTCTCTGATTAAATGTGTACACATAAAACCGTACAACAGAGTTGAAAGGGAGGATTTAAAACCATGATCTGTAGTTAACAATTAGTCCTTATGTTATTTAGAATTATTTAAGAAGAAATGACGGGTCTTTATTATTAAATGAAATAGTATGATTAAGGTTTTAAGGTAAAAAGCAATATTATAAAAAAATTAATAACAATTAATGAATAAAACAATGAACAATGTTACACACTCATTGAGGGAGGTCTTTCCGGCTGGTTTCCTGAAGTGGTCAGGGAATAGTCTTAGAGAGGTCTGGACCTCTGAAGGAACAGCTAAGGGTGACGGGTAAATGTGTAAATACAAAACATAATTCTTTTTTTCTTTTAATAAATCTCAAAAAAAATCAAAATAAAAAATCCTTGATTCTGGATTTAACTTCTTAAGTAGGAACAATTGTGTTAGAGTTCCTTCTTACGCTTAATAAAAAGAAGGGGAAAACACATATGTTTTTAAGGCCGGGAAATAAAAAATAAAATTGATATGATTTTATAACATTACTATATCTTTTTTCTTAATGAAATAATGTAAGAAATGACAGATAGATATATCACTATTGAATGAACGAATTATATTGACGATATTATAGAAATTAAACTGGCTGATGGTTTTTATACTTTTTATTTATAATTGAATGAAGTTACCGGCTAAGAGTGGCTATAAATCAAATGGTATACACTACGAAACAAACTAAAACCTTTTCATATTCTTTTTTCCCAAAAAATTAATATTCTTAAAACAAATTTAGCTTTAGCTACGACGTAGTAGTAAGATGGGGAACATCAAAAACTGAGCAAGAAGTAGAACAGTAGAATGAAACAATCATATAAGCTGAATGACAACAAATAGAGTAGTAAAGTTTCCCAATAGGAAGACGATCAGTAGGAAGACCACGAAAACGATGGAATGACAACTTACTGGAGGCACATTGAAAAACAGACAGAGTAATGTCTATATAAAAGGAAGAAGAATATTCTAATAAAGATAGCTTATGGCCTATATTTTGAATGTGAAAAATTTTAAATTAGTTTATAAAAGAAAAATTACGGTCTAAAAAGTAAAGTGTGTAAGTAGAAGGTGTAAAATAGATTATACAATATTATTTTTTATTTTTTTATATGGTCTTGATTTTCTTAAAATTTGTAGCATATATATAAAGCACAGATTAATTCGCGTTTACATTATTTTTAGATAGTCTGAAGATTACGCTTAACCTTATTTTCCGTCTTTTTTTTTTTCATAGCTTTGGTAGTAACGAAAGAAATAGACCCAATATATTTTTTAATCTTATTTGTTCCGTCCACTTCAACTCGTATTTTTGCATTTGAAAATAGTTTAATAAAGTTCAGGAATTCTAATTAAGCCAAATTAATTCTTCAGCTGGACTACGTTAATGTGGCAAATGAAAGTAAAACCGCATCGATATTGCACCCAAACGACGTAACATGCAAATTCCGTTAAAAGCAGTCGTCTGTTTGGTATTGAAATTCTCTTTAGACAAATATACAGAAGTTTGTGTTGTAGAACTGGAGAGTGTCCTAAATTAAATAGAGGTCTATCAGTGTTGTTTATTCAAAGCTTAGTTCCAACTAAATTTAGCCGTGTTCAGACACCAAATACTTAAATAGCCGTTTTAATAAAGGCCAGTTCCAACAAAACATTGCACTTCTCTGGATATATTTACAACAATTCTGTAGAACTTTATAATATTAATTTAGGATAGACTAATGCGGTTTACCAGTCATTTATTTCTGTTTAAAATGATTATTATCCACCCTGAACATAATAAGAGAACTTTATAGTTATAGTCGAGGAGATAAAAGCCGAAATATTTTAAATTTCATGTACTTCTTATTTTGGTACACAATAACCCTCTACTTAGAACACAAACATGTGATATCATGTATCAGCGATGGCATTCCCGGAGTAGAATTGTTGAATATGAAAAGAGGACAAAATTTCCATGTCCAATTTCCATTTTCCAAGCAAACTTGTAAATCAAAATAAAGATAAAGATTTTAACTTAAAGAAATAGGCGAGTGTTTAATCTTAGTAGCAGGTCAGTGTATAATCTCTTCAAAAAATGATCTTTTTCCTCTGGTATGTAGTCATGTAGTCAGAACTACTGGTAAAAATGGAATTTTATCACTTATTTTAAGTTTAAAGTTGTTAGTGATAAAACCATTAATATATTCAGATACTGTTACAGTCCCTGGTTGGTTTGAAGAATAAAAAAATGGTAGTAGTTTGAAATCTGGAAAGTGATTTTTTGTCCTTTTCTTTTCTGTCCATTGAGTTAGTAGACAAACATGTTTTTTGAAATGTTTAGGCCACCACTTTTTAAATTCAAAAATGTTTGATGTTTTTACCATTATAAGAAGAAATTTTTTGTGTCGTCTAGAATTTACTATGATTTCTGTATTTTTTTTTTTTTCGGTGGTAAACATAGTCAAAGTATTTTATAACTCTTTTCATTGCCGCAAAGTTGTAGAAAGTATTGGTTTATTGTTTTAAAACTTCCAGTATATACTAAAGAAAGTAGAAATCTCACTACATGATGATTCCAATTTTGACCAGCACAGCTACCAAAAAATAAGTAAAGAATTTTCACAGCAGTAGGCACTTCAAACTTGATATAATCCATAAGAAATGAAGCAACTTCATTGGGACCCTTTCTGGCTTGATCCTCGTGGTAGGTGTAAAACATTTCTTTTTTTTTTACACATTGTGAATTCCAAAGACGTTGTAGGTTAGTTGACATACGTAAAAAGTGGAAGTTGAAGATTTTACATATAATCAAATATCAGACCATATACAGGGGCACGTGTCTTGCATATTTCTGCATTCTGCTATTTTATTGTAGATCTTCTTTCCACGTCTTTGATATGTTCTGAAGCACGTCTTTGATGTACAGATAATTCAGCAATGGCCACGTACTTTGCTGTCTCGTTAAAAATGGACTAATAATTTTTATTTCTAACTGTTCACATTTACAGCAAGTGTCTACTTATGGAGGTCCAAAAGGTAGAGAAAAATGTTCCTGGAAAATCTTTAAATAAAATTTATACTTTACTGAATTATTATTATTATCAGGAAATTTGGCACAAAATAGGTCATACATAATTCGCACATTCAATTTTTGTCTATGTAATGCTTCTCTTTCCCGTGAATGTGAAATATTAGTGGAAATACTCCCAGTATGAGTCTTAATCTGTTTTATTAAATTTTTAGAGTTAACATTTCCTATAATATATTGTCCACGTTTATCTAGTGGTGCTTTTCCTTGTACAAGAAGCTTAGAAATTCTTTGAATTCTTTTATGACTCACAGTGTGAATTCTAATGGAAGCTCTTTTGCAAACAATAATTTTGCCACCCGAACCTGTCACTGTTAGATGTTCTATTCTTTGGATTTTTATTTAGAGGTCGTCTCTATTTTAACACTTTCTCATAAGCCCTTGTAAGTATGAATCTTGTGCATTCTTGGTAAGCATGCTTCTGAATTTGGCAAGTATTTCAGACTTTTCATCCTCATTAACGTCAAGCGACAACTACAAAAAATATATGTATATCGTCGGCTTAATCTGCTAAACCTGTCCAAAGTCCAAAACGGACATTTTTTCAGGAGAGACAAAAAACTTTCTGTAAATTTTTGTTTTAGCAAATAGAAAAAACCATTTGTCTACATATAACAAATTGGACATTTTAAGGAATTTCTAAGAAGTTATTTGATCTTATGACATATTTAATTGGACTTTCAGGTTTTTCCTATTTTTATTTAAATATTTTTGGGACTTACGGGAACAAGGATCTACAGACCGAGAATTTGGTATACAAATTCCACGGCTTCCCGCAATCGTACTTGTGTTCGTATAGTCGGCTGGAGTTACAATTTGCCAAATTTAAATGTAATCGTTTCTACTCATTCATATTAATATTATAATGTATAATATATTAAAGTTTTTAATATTGGTAATATTATTAAAGCTTTTAATAGTATTTTTTAATATTAATATTAAGTAATTAAATATTGCGCCTTGCTTAAAAAAAGTACGAGATAAATAACTCGTTTTTTACATGAAAGTGCAATTTTCTTGCAAATGCCTTGAGAGGGGAAATTTCCAATATAACACCAACCAAAAGACAAAAATATTAACTTAGGTACATGCAATCATTATCACTGCTTAGCGTATTTTCATGGAAATCAACCGCTGTGCTGACTAGTATTTTTTTTTAAATTGTGATGAATAAATAAAGTATATATTAAATAAAGGGTATTTTAAATAAATTTGTAATATTTTATGCGAAAAGAAGAAAAGACTCAGTTCCGAGTCGTGAGCGTATTCGTTATATTTTCTTTAATTGTGTTAAGCTACTCGGATGTAAGTCGTTGTTATAATTATTCAAAAAAATGAATTTACAATATTTTTTATTAAATCAAATGAGAAATGTTATAGCAAATTAAGAACTAAAGAAAAAAAACCAATTTTCATTTCCTAAATAGCAAATTGTTTCTGAACACTTAAGATTAAAACTTCCAAATAAAATTTGGATAATATTGTAAAGGCTTTTATATACTGAAATTAAAATAAAAAAGAACCTGAAAAAAGTGGAAAAATAATAAAAAATTCCCAAATTTAAATATATCTCGAAAACAAAATACGATCTGGAAAAAGAATACCGGAAATGTTTAATTTTTTTGAGTTCTTCGATTGTGTAGTACCTTCAATTTCAGTTTTTTTCAACAATACTCGAGTATTCCGATTAAGTACTCTCAGCCTTATAAAAATTTCCAAGAAATTAATATCGGATGAAGTTTCAACAAGCGAAATGAAAATCCTAATATTAAAACAGCATTATGACCAGGTACAATATCTGACTGTTATGCAAATTAGTAGGTAATTAGAATTAGAAAGTCAGTATGGGCAAAACCAGCTTATTCAAATTATAGGTACCTACCTTTAGTCTTGTATTGAAGGATTTTAATTTATTACCCTTAGCATACGTAAAGATATAAAAAACGAGTTATATTTATCTCGTACTTTTTTTAAGTAAGGCGCAATATTTAATTACTTAATATTATTATTAATATTAAAAAATAGTATTAAAAGCTTTAATAATATTACCAATATTAAAAACTTTAAAATATTATACATTATAATATTAATATGAATGAGTAGAAACGATTACATTTAAATTTGGCAAATTGTAACTCCAGCCGACTATACGAACTTACAAGTACGATTGCGCGAAGCCGTGGAATTTGGATGCCAAATTCTCGGTCTGTAGATCCTTGTCTTACGGGATTTGATTACTCTAAGAGGTGGGTAAAAATAAATAATTAAAACTGAGTAAACTTAACTTATTTATTCCTTATATAAACGAACAAAACCTTAACCTAAAGACAATACAAAAATTTAAATATAAGCCATATAGCATATCTAAAGATATGCCAGGTTGTCATAAAACGAGTGATAATCAGCTGGAATATTTATCTTAAGGGATTGCAAATGTACAAACTTTTCTCTTTTAATCGGAATGGAATTGTCATATAAGCTTGGAATTTCACTAAATTTAAAGCATAACTTTTTTCTATTAGACTTTGGAACTCGACTAAAAGCAAGGGTCTTGGTAATCTTGAGTATGTCTCAGCTTGTAAGCTATTGTTCCATCTGATGAACACTGCAAGGCGCGAATGTCTGTAACATGAGGATCACCGACTCTTTTACCTGGACGCAAAGATTTTACAAACTGTAGTTTACTAAAGTCCTTAAAAAATGTGTGGTCTAGATAATGAACTCTATAAGGTCTTGGATTTTTACGTGCTATCTTACAAATTTCAACGTAGTCAGCAGGTACGTTAATATAATTAAGACGAAATTTTCTTTCAATAGTAGAATGCATGGAATCTGCCTCCATCTGCGTGTGCCCTTTTTCGAGAAACTTTTGCTCAATTGTAATTTCTGATTCCATACTTAGGTTTAGAAGGGCGGTGGCTAGTGTTGAATTCCTGTTTTGGGACGTACAACCATCACTGTAAATAATAATTTTTTGATCAGGGTGATCTTTCGTAATATGATCTTTGAGAAAACTTTAAATTATTGAGGCATAGTCATTGGCGCTGGTACCGCCAGCGGCCTCATGCCATAGGTAGCAATGGCCATCTTTAGTTTCCATATCGAAAAAAGATTATGTACTATCAGTTTAGTCTTAAAATATTGTGAGGAGATGTTTGTCTTTGGTGACAGTAAAACTGATTGTAAATCCATACATAATACGATATTTTCTGACTCCTTATCTCGATTTTTTGCCTCCCTGGCTTCCTTTTTTTCTTCTTGGTGTTCATTAAAGATATCATCAGGTAAGTTGCCATTTCGGTGTGCCACACATTTATAACACTCGTCTTTCTTGGGACGGTACAGCGAGAGGTTCATTTCTTTAAATACGTGGGAAAATGAAGAAATTGATAATGAACCCATTTGTTTTTCTTGACACCAGCTGGTATAGAATTAAAATCTCCAAATAAAGTTTGTTAGATAATGACCGGAAGTAGTGTGACTCAACTTTTGACAGCTCAGAAAAAAACTGCCTTAAATTTTTATTCATGTCCTTGTAACGCGCTGTATGCATTGTAATTTCATTGGAATTATTGTCGTCAGTTTTTGTTTGACTAGTCGCTTCTTTTCTCAACCAGTCAAGTACCATGTCCTCCTTCAGACAATGTGTGTTTAAAAACATCTGCTTACAAACTCTAATAAGTTGACCTTCCTTCTTCATGTAGTAAAGCATACTCCTTTCTTCTTGATGTTGTTGCATTTTGCCTGTTTCTGTCTTTTTATAGCCGTTGATTTTGCTAAGAAGGATACATACCTTTTTCTCTCGCTCCAGTTCATATTGGACCAAAATTTCATCAGTATCACTCTTTAAATCCCTAATTAAATATAGTAGAAAAACCCTGTAACTCCAACTTAATTTAGTAGTGCACTAAATTCAAATTATACGCAAATCCCGTAACTCCATGCATTATTTTAAAGAGTGTATTTTAAGTCTAAAACTACATTAAATTATATTTAAAAGTTTAAACACAAATTAAGGACACTTACCTTATGTTATTTGCTCAAAATAAGTTTAAAAGATCGCCAAAAACACACAAAAAACAATATTTTACAAGACCAACACAGCTCGTGCTTGCAACGTAACGGACAATGGCGGACTTACGGTGTTTGCGCTGTGATTTCAGTCCTGTATGGACTTACGGATTTCGCAGATTTGATCGCAGATCATTTAAAGAATTTTTGGAGTTACTGAAATTTCTTAGACAAATTCACTCGTATTCACACGTATTAATTTTACGTTTTAAAACTATTTTAAACTTAAAACTTTCCGACAGTCTCCTTCTGGTTTTCTTGCAGGTACAACATTACCTTTATAATTTTTATATTCTTACCCACATAGCCTTGCTTTCTTAATAAATTCTGACTTATAATTGTCTTTCTTACTTCTTTCTAAATTCAGATCATTATTCGCGCCATTTATAGCCATCTTGATCGTTTTGTATACAAATGACAATTCCGCGCCTAAACATCAGTCTATGACTCATGTAGTTTTCGAATGGAATTAGTATTTATATTAAACTATAGTCTATTACAGCAAGTCGAGACTGATGTCGTTTATGCTTACAATCGTGCGTTGACGTATAAAAAACAGATTTATGAAGAAATGTCAATATTGCAAAAAATTTACCCAAGTTGTTTCTGAAAAGACAGATTCATTTGGTGAAAATTTAAATTAAATGGGTAAAATGTTTTTAAGTGTGTCATTAAGCTGATTAATCTATAGGCATTACAGTGTTTGAGGTTCTTGGTTTTTGGTAGCGGAACAAAGGTCGATAGGAGCCATTCTGTAGGTATCTTATCAGATATGAATATGTTGTTAAAGAGTATAGTTATTTCACTTAAATTGTCTTCGTCTATAAGTTTAATAAACTCGATATGAACTTCATCTGGCCCAGAGGCTCTGCCAGATTTTGAGTTGTTTATAGCATGTTGGATTTTAATATTATTGGAGGTTCCTTGTTATCAATTTGTGTTGGTTTCATTCTTGTGTCCATGAAAAGATCTTTAATATATTTAGTCCATACTTGTTTTATTTTAATAAGGTTATTTGTTAGGTGTATTTGTTCGTGATTTTCCAGATAATTCTTTTACTTTTTTATGTAAATTATAATAATCATGCTTTTTCTGCAATTCTTCCACTTGGATGCATGTTGTTATCATCCACTTTTGCTTTGCCTCTCTTATTTTGTTCCTTATTAATTTATATTTTCTCTGTAGTTATTTGGGTTTTTTGTTTCTATATTTTCTTCTTTATTCCATGATTTTCAGTATTTCTTGACACGGATTTCATTTATCTTGAGTAACTGAATATTCACCTTGGAGCTTTTGAATTTTATTATCTTTTTTGCCTTCAATTTCATTTTTGAGACAAGAAGGTTATATTCTGAGGGGACATCTGCTCCAGGAAAATTCTTAATTCTTACAATTGAGTTTCTAAATCTTAGATTAGTTAGAATAAAGTCGATATGATTTCTAATGCAATTTTGTTGATTATCCTGTGGTGACCTTCAGGTATATAGTCTACGGGGTGGTAATCGAAAGCATGTGTTCATAATCACTAGGTTTTCTTCTTGACAAAATTGAACCAATCTGTCGCCTCTGTCATTCCTTATTCCTAAACCATAATCACCAATTATATTGTCGACTTTGTCTTTTTCTATCTTTGCATTTAAATTACTCATTATTATAGTAATTTCTTTTTTTCTTGTGTAATTTTTGTGTATGTCTTGTGTAAGTTGTTTGAGTTGTTTATAAAAATGTTCTATTTCAGCTTCTCATTTATCTGCAGTTGGAGCATACACTTGTACTACATTAATGTTCACTGGCTTACTTTGTATTTGTAATAATAGCATTCTATCCGAAAAGGGAACACAATTTACAACGGCTGCTTGAATTCTTCTAGAGATAATTATTCCAACTCCATATATATGATCTCGGGTGTCATTTCCGGAGAATTATATCGTTTTATCCATGAAAAATATTTTACCGGAACCAGACCAGCGCATTTCGCTTATACCTAATATTTCTAGGTTCAGTCTGTTCATTTCCTGAATCGTGTTTTGCGTCTTTCCTTGTTCGAACACAAAAATTTAAAAAGAATTTGTTCTCTATGTAGTTAGTTGCCACATTTGGGTGGCTTCTCCTCACGGAGATTCTTAGCACCCCTCGACCAATAAAGGTCCGCCTCAGACTAGGGGCAATGTGATTGACCGTACTTTGCATGGTTCTTGTTCTAGGGAAATCTGACGATCTTTAATGTAGTGGTTTCCCGTTGACTTCTACATCCTTATGGATGGATCTACGTCCTCATCCCAGGACAAAAAAGTGTCCTACCACTTACTAACTCATCCGCCCGAAGTTGTTGGTCAGATAGTGAGGGATTGCTTATACCAGTGTGATCTTAAAATTAAATTTTTAAAACACCACCAGCATCGTTAAAAGATATACATCAATCACTCCGCAAATACTTCGGTATAAGAGAGAACCTTTCAACTATGAACGCTGGAAGTCACCAGTTTCAACATGTGGTCAACTAAGAAATAAGCAACCAGCTAAAAATAATAATTTTAAAACATTTTTAAAAAAATTTAATTGGTCTATCTATCTATCTATCTATGCAGCCATTACTGTCCAATTTTGGACATAGGCCTCCTCTTATTTCTTTAACGTTTCTCTATTGTAGGCAGTTTGTGTTCACTTCTGGCCTGCATGTTTCTTCAAGTTATCTGACCATCTTATTTCTGGCCTTTCTCTTTTTCGTTTGTGACTATATGGTCTCCAGTGTATAAATATTTTGTTCCATCTGTCGTCATTCTGTCTTATGGTATGTCCAGCGAACTTCCACTTCCAAGTTGCAAGTTTTGTTATCTGCGTTGATCCATCGGTCACTTTTATTTTGTTGCAGATCCAAGTATTTTTTTCTTGTCTGATAGACTGCTGTTCAGCATTTGTCTTTTCATGGCTCTTTGGGTCTTCGCTATTTTTTCCATGTTTTCCTTTGTAAACATCCAAGTTTGAGAATCGTAGGTGAGAACAGGAAGTATACATTGGTTGAAGACTCTTGTTTTTAAATATTGGGGGTATTTTTCATTTTTTAGTATATAAGAAAGTTTTCCGAAGAATACCCAAGCCAACCGTATCCTTCTCTTTATTTCTCCGGTCTGATTTTCTTTATTTAACTTTAACTACTTATCCCAAATTAAATTGGTGTTGGACCGAATTTAAAAATTTTAAAGGCTAATATATAGGGATTTGCAAGCGCTTTTAAACGATATCATATTTATTACTATTTATAACTGGGAATAAGCCACAATTAAAGATAAAAATACGTTTATTGACGTTTCAATTTCCAATTCGGAAATCGTTCTCAAAATACAAACAGTAAATTAAATAAATTTTGTTTTTTGTTACATAGTGAAAAAATGCTTCTAATAATTTAATTTTATCTGACTCATGTATATTGACAATTCAGACATACATTATGCATTTTAAAGTAGACGACTTTAAAATGATATTGCCAATATTGTTGAGTTGCGCTCCTGGAACGACTTTACTTATAAGATAGTTCATTCGATTACATGAAATCAACTTTAACTTGAGAATATCCGTCAGAAAAAATCATAGCATGTAATTCGTCTTTAAAAAGACAAACACATGACATGATGACAGTAAAATTCTCCTGTTAGTGATTCCATAGTAAATTATGAGGGAAAAACCAGGAAAAAAACCTCATAATACTATCCCGACATTGTAAGTATTTGTTCGTGAATTTCAAACATCTTCAAACACCTTCAACAAACATCAAAATTCTGATTTTATATGTTACATTATTTAAAAAACATAAATGATGTATCTTTTATATGTTACTGACTTACTAATACTGGTATTTTCTTATTAATAACTTCCTCTTTCAGTATTGGTAACCAGATCCTACTACATTCTGCCGAGGAATTTGCAACACAATTGGATTCGTTTAGCATAATTAGAGCCGCTTCTTTGATTTTTCTTTTTTACCATCGGTTTCTTTTAGGACTATATTTGAATTATTCCATTGAACCCTATGTTCATTATCCCATGCGTGTTTACATATTTGAGATCTATCAAATTCTCTATTTCTAATATAAGATTGATGTTCACTTATTCTAACATTTAATGGCCTTGATGATTCACCTAAATAAAACTGATCGCATTCACAAGGTATTTTATAAATGCAATTCTTTGTCCTTTCTTGTTCATTGTTAGGTTTGGTTTTGGACAAAATAGATCTCAACGTGTTTGTTGTTTTGAATGTTGTTGAAATGTTGAATTTATTTCCTATCCTTTTAAGTTTTTCTGATAATTCTTTTATGTACGGTGTTGTTATTTTTCTCATATTATTCCTTGTGTATGCTGCAGGATCTCGTTCTAAGTTGTTCTGTTCTATTCGATCGATTGTTGAAAATTCCTTATTTATAAACGATAAAGGATAATCATTTTTTAATAAAACAGATGTTAACAAATGTTTCTCCTTCAAGAAAATGTTCTAACGAAAATTCGTTCTTGGAGGAGAAACATTTGTTAACATCTGTTTTATTAAAAAATGATTATAAAACGTATTTTTATCTTTAATTGTGGCTTATTCCCAGTTATAAATAGTAATTAATTTACAATGCCACAAGAAAATAGCTTCAGAACGATATCATATTTGACTCATATTACCAAAATTTTGGGGTAGTTCTTTTCCTGGCTAAGCAGTGAAAGAAAAATAATCTAAAATATCGAAAAATGTGTCTTCTATTAATGAAAAATGAACGTGTCGTTGGGTTTTTCAAAAAGTTTGCAGGGTTTATGATAATGCCTCTGTTTCTTTTTTCAATTATCTTATATATTGTGGATAATATGCTTTTAATCATATGTACCAAACATTATACAGAACTATGTTTGCTCTATTACTTCCTATAGTAACGCACTTTTAAATGTGTCTGATTATAAAACCGCTTTCAAAAACAATTACCAAAAAATAAAATAGATTATAAATTGAAGTATTTGACAAATTTTTCCAATGCTTATAAATTTCAGAAATCAAACCTCTGGAAATGTTTACACGGTCGAGGAGCACTCAGCATCGAAATATTTTATATAAAATTTTACTTCACATTCGGCAAGTAAAAAGGTTTGAATTATAAAATACGCAAACTCTAGCGATGTTCCTAACAGCACAAAAGCAGAGTAGGCATAAGATCAGAATGGTTCATTTTAAAAATGAATAAATAGTCATAATTTCTCTAATCACTGAGAGTTTTATTGTTCCATGAGCATTATATGACGATTATATTGATAATATAGTCTAGAAGAATGCTGATAATAAAACTAATGGTAAGAAACTTATAGTAAGAACTTAATATTTATATAAGTATATTAGACATTGTATTATTTATTTTTATTTAAGCATATATATTTATCCAGTAGAGTGCCTGTAGCTGGCTGTATACCATGTATCACAAAAAAAATTTATTTAAAAGCATTTATACAAGGTATATAATAAAAGGTATATATTTATTCATCATCATCATCATTTAACCTGGATCTATCCACTGCTGGATATAGGTCTCCCTCAGTCTTTTCCATGTATTTCTGTTTTGTGCTGTTTGCATCCAATTTTTGTCGATCTGTTTTATGTCATCAGACCATCTTGTTGATGGACGACCTCTACTTCGATGTGCTGCTTGTCTCAGTCTCCACTGTATTATTTGCTGTGTCCATCTGTTATCTGACATTCTAGCTATGTGCTCCGCCCAGTTCCACTTAAGGGTCATAATTCTTTATATGGCATTTGTCACTCCTGTTCTCCGTCTTATTTTCTTGTTCGTGATCCGATCCCTACAAGAAATGCCTAACATCGATCGTTCCATGGCTCTTTGGGTAACTCAAATTTTATTTCTTACTTTCTTGGTTAGTGTTAATGTCTCTGCACCATATGTAAGTACTGGCAACACGCACTGATTACAGACTTTTCTTTTAAGACACATAGGCAATTCTGATTTAAGAACATAGCTCAGCTATATATTTATTATATACCTTTTATAAAGGATTTTAAATAAAAATTTTCATATATATTTATTCAAGTTTATAGATTGTTAACAAATTATCAAAAAAGATCTGTTACCCATTCATATATTTCAAAATTAGACATAAGCTCAGTGATGAAAATATCTTAAAATTTACCAACCCACGAAAAAGAAGAATACAGAATATTATGTAAACTTAAATTGGAAAAGTCTATTAAACTTGAACAAAGTATAAGCAAGCAAAGAGAAACTAAAGGCTATAAGAACTCTGAAGAATGACGACGCCATAATCATTCTACCAGCAGACAAGGGGAATGCAACTGTGATAACGGATAAAATTTAATATAAAAACAAAATTGATGATCTAATAACAGAGGGACCTTATACAAAATTACAAAAGATTTAACAAAGTCTTTGGAAAACAAAATATATAGAACTTTATTCAAGTTTAAACAATTTTTTTTAACAAATTATCAAAGAAAATCAATTACACCTTATTAGAGTAAGACCAGTAATTTTTATGGACTAGCGGAAGTTCATAAAACGAATATACTACTTAGACTTATTTATAGTACCATGAATTCTCCATAAGAGAATAGTACAACCATTTGCAAATAAAAATGACACATCTATAAAAAATACACATTTTTCAAATAAATTATCAAATATTAAATTTAATTCAAATACTACTTTAGTAAGTTTTGACATTAATAGTTTATTTACAAATGTGCCATTAAATAAGACTTAAAGACTAAATATAGTCCAAACAAAATTAGAGAATGATGATACATTGGCAATAGAACAAGACTAAACATACCAGCTATAATGGAGTTATTGACATCTACCGATAAAACATATTTTAAACTAAATAATGAATTTTATAAACAAAATTTTAGTCCAGCAATGGACTCTAGTTTATCTCCATTATTAGCTGATATATTTATGGAAGGTTTGGAAACAAATATTATTTCTAAACAAAATTTAAAACTTACAGTGTGGTGGAGATATGTAGATGACGTATTTCCAATATGGCCTCATGGATCAGAGTTGTTGGACACATTTCTGAATGATATAAACGATAAAGAAGAGACAACATTTACCATGGAAAAGAAATATAATAACACACAATACCTTTCCTGGATGTTTTAATCTCTAAGAACTATACTGGATATGAGATTCAGGTGTATATAAAACCAACACACACCAACAGATATTTCAATTTTAAATAAAATCACAATATTATTAATAAAAAGGGAATCATTAAATCCTTATACGATAAAGCCAAAAATGCTTGTTCTAACGAAAATTCTCTCTTGGATTAAAAACATTTGTTAACATCTGTTTTATTAAAAAATGATTATCCTTTATCGTTTATACATAATGAATTTTCACAAATCCACCGAATAGAACAGAACAACTTAGAACGAGATCCTGCAGCATACACAAGGAATAATACTAGAAAAATAACAATACCATATATAAAAGGATAATCAGAAAAATTTAAAAGGATGGGAAATAAATTAATTATTTCAAAACAAGAAACACATTGAGATAAATTTTATCTAAAACTAAACCAAACAATTAACAAAAATCTTCAAAAATATTTAAAATAAAGAATTTAATAGATATCTAACATGTAAACATGCATGGGACAATGAACATACGGTTAAATGGAATGATTCAAGTAGAGTCCTAAAAGAAACGGATGGTAAAAAGAGAAAAATCAAAGAAGCTGTTGTAATTATGCAAAAATGAGACCAATTGTGTCGCAAATTCCTCGGCATAATGCAGTAGGATCTGGTAACTAAGAGAAGGAAAAACGTTAATAGGAACGTTAATAAAAGGAAAATACCAGTATTACTAAGTCAGTAACATATCGAGGATGCATCATTTATGTTATTTTATTAATAACAAATACATAAAATCAGATTTTGGTGTTTATTGAGAGTAAACTAAATGCACGGCCAAATACTTACCATATCGGGATAGTATTATTAGGTTTTTTTCGTGATTTTTCCCTCATAATTTACTATGGAATCACTAACAGGAGAATTTTGCTGTCATCATGGCATGTGTTTGTTTTTTTTAACGATGGCTTGTTGACGCCTTTGATCATTACATCCAAGATCAAATTGAAAAGCATGGGGTTCAATGAATTCTCTTGTCTTAATCCGCTACCTATTTCTATAGATTCTGTAAGTTGTCCATCTATTCTGACTCCCATTTTGTTGGAAGTCTATTATACTCTAGTGATTTCTCAGTAATTTGCTTTATAACGAATATTGCATATTTACACGATTTTCCACTAAGAACACCCTGTTGTTCATCTGCTAAACTTATCCTCTGATTTAATGGCACTTTTAAAATTTTAGTTGTAAGTTTTAGCGTAGTATTAAACAAGTTTATACCTCTGTAGTTTTCTGGCTGTTTTTTATCTTCTTTTTTGAATAGTACAAGTAGTTCGCCCGTTCTCCGTTCTTTCGGTATTTCATTGTGTTTTATAATTGTATTAGTTAATTGTTCCATCATTGCTGCTCCACAATATTTCAGTAATTCATTTCGCATCCCATCTTTACCTGCTGCTTTTCTATTCTTCTGGTTTTTAAGTATTTTTTGAACTTTCTGTATTATTGTACATTTAAATTAAATTCTTTGTTTATTTTCATTTCTGGCTAAAAAGAATTCTGGTTAATTCTGGTAAAAGAATATTACAGGGGTTAAAAAAATGCTGATAATATTCCGTGGGCGTTTAGGACAATTTTATTTCAAAAATTAAAACTAAAATTACATGGTATTAAACAAAAAGTACCACATATTAATAACTCATTTTGTATGAAATGCTGCAAAACAATTAACACATAATCCTACGTTACATTTTTGGCACATTGTTCGGCCAAAAGATTTACAATCTGTACCTGCACATCGTCTTCTTGGACAAAAAAACTACGAAATGATTTATAGCATCAAACCGTACATCTGGAACTATGTTCTCGCTAAAAGCAATTCTTTCAGCTTTTGGTTGGACACCAGTATTTTTTTGGAAATGTTATTTCGGGATCTATTTGATTTTTACATTGAGCTTATTTAAAAGTTTTTTTAGTGAGTAATTCGAACATATCAACGGTAAAGAATAACTCGAATAATTGAATACCAGACATGCCATTATATTTGAAATAATCGGCCTCTGGAAATAAGCGAGCCATGGACTCTAAGTCACAACTAATCTATGTAGTGGAATTCTTTAGTTAAAGTTTGTTATTTATCCACTCTCTGTGCTGGTCTCCAGATTTATCGGGTTGAGCTATGGCCAATGTAGAAGGTTCTGCCAGTAGCGGTTGTACTTCCAATTGTGAAACATCAAATTTATCCTCATCAACTCCAATTCATACATTGTGTTTTAGCTTTATTTTAGCTTCTGTCTTTACCTGCCATCCTAAAAATATGAAGCAAATAAAATATAAAATTCTTTATGGTCAATTGCTTTCCACCAGATAATTTTAACATCATTCCCCCTTCGTCTTCGTTAACTGAATCCTCATCTGATTCTGTATCTGCTTCTGGTGTGGTTATAAATGTTTCATTAAATTTATTTATTATCTCATGATCATATATCATATTTAATGCTTCGGATAGCAAAAAACCTTTACTAAAACAAAAACCGTATTCGCTCCGTGCGTGACCATGGTAGGGGTACATTGAAATGATGCCAGCGTGCGTAGCGGCGAAATATGACAAAATTGGAATATTGGACAAAATATTTTTGCGCATAAATTTTATCAAAAATGTGTGAAAATACATGTTGCGTATTTAATTGTGCTAATAATAGCAAAAACAGTGAGTGTAGTTTTTATAGATTCCCAAAGATTACATATAAATTAGAGAAAAGAAAAAGATGAATTCGTGCTATTAATATGAAAAAGTAAATATGACATAATTTTATTTTTATGCAATTGAAATAGGAAAAATTTAAATAATTTACCTTGAATGATATTTCCTAAGGCTTCAAGCTAACTGCAGATGACTTTAGCTTTTATATCATAACTTTTACTATTATTGTTTTTAATTATATGCTCTTTTGCGTGAAAAACTTGATTTGCCAGTACTAGATTTTTCCCATTCTTTTCCGTTTGGAGTTGAAAAGATATATTAGGATGAATTTTGAGAAACCCAGTTTTTAATACTACATTTATTTTGTACTTAAACTGAAAAAATATAGTTAAAAACTAATTTATTAATAATTGTCAATGTTGCATGTATTTAACAATGTCAAACATATGTCATATGTTTAACCTGAAAATTGGGACTCCAAAATTGTCAGATGAAGGCAGTAGGTGTCGCGTCAGTCACGCACGGAGCGAATATATTGCAACCATGGACGTATAAACATAGATGGACACAGCAATAAGATACCTTTAACACACAATGTTTTGAAGCTTCGATAGAATGTGATGCTTCCTCAATGAGCATAAGCGTGCTTGAATTATTACTCGCGGGTAATTATTCAGATTTTAAAAATTGGAAGTAGTAATAATGTATAAAAACACGTTCAAAGAATTTTAAAAAACGAGAGTTTAACTATTAACAAATCACGTCTTTATAGAAAAATTAAAATACAATTTTATTTGCTTTAAAATTAATACAATAAAATATAGTTGAATTCAAGTTAACTTTTAATAGGTATTAAAATAATGTTACAATAAAAAATCTTTATGTTTTCTCCTAAATTTGCTACCAAAATAGTTCGATCGTCAATATTATTTGGAAACCTACATAGAAAAATAAATGAGTTTTATTCATTTCACTAATTTATTTGCATCCATGAGAAATATTAAATTAAAAAGGTACTAAATAGATCTTTTTTAATCAGATGATGTCTACTTACAATTTAAAAATGTCTATTAATTTCATGAACTTATATCTTATTTAATACATTAATGAACATGAATATACACAATGGTACGCCTATTAAAATGTAAACAAACACGCTTCCTCATTTCCTCATCTTAAATAATGTAAATTTTATGTACTTACAAATGAAATGAGAGATCGGGATGTAAATATTTCGTTTATTTTATTTCACTTTTCACAAATATCACTCAAAATACAGCCAAAATATTAAAAAACAACTTTTACTAAAAAGTAAACAAACATGGAACAGCATTTGAAGTTTGACGTAGATCCATAAGACTGAGAAATGTAAATAACCGTTGCCATTTATAAATAGTTTTCAGTGCTTCTACATATAAAATAATTGATTGATATCTAAATTATACGTTATTATTAAATGATAATGCACACTATGTGCACATTTGATATTTTGATTACAATTAAATATATTAATCTAACCAATAAATTATTATTTTGGTTTGATAGCACCTGTAGAGTATAAAATACGGAGTAATATTTTCAGCGACTCGCGAATAAGAAATTTTAAAACAAAACGTGACAACAGCTGAAGGTGCTGAGAATGTGACCTATTCAAATAATTTTGACTTCACAATTTTATGTAAATAACTGAGTCCATCTGTGTTTTATACGTCCATGATTGCAACTATTATATAAAAATATCACTATTTTGTCCTAAACGTCCATGGATACCATATAGTATCATGCTAGTTTATGGCTTTATATCAACAACAAATTAAAACTTATTTAAAATATTGATGCTTAAAACAAATGTTTGATCTATTTACATTGACGTTTATATAAAACTTTTATTAAAATATACAATTTTACTGCAAAAATATACTTACACCCATCGAACATCCATAATTTCGAATGAAAATAAAAACTGTCTAGAAAAAAAATTGCACATCAATAAAACATACAGCACTTGGCTTACAAATAGGATAATGAAAGTCCGTCTTGTCTGCTAACCTTGAAACTAAATACATTTGAACTCCCACTTAAACATTTCCGGTAAGGTCTCAGTAAAATTGAGAGGGATTTTGATACCATATCGATGGCGTCACGACAAAAAGGCATAAGCGCCAAAATTTCTAAATTTATGTTTTGGTATCAAAATAAAATACATTTTACGTCCTATCTACTATTAAAAAGACGCAGCTGTAAAAAAATTCCAACTCAACTAAAACAAGCTTTGAATTTTCTAACCGCCAAACGAGTTTCGTAAAAGATAAGACACCGAAATCAGTAAGCGACAAGATCCGTAGTGAAAGATGATGCTTACGTCTTGGGTCTGTAAACGTGATTATATCAATAAGATAAACAATAATTTGAAATATTATTAATATTTAATGTTTTGTTAAGCGTTTAGTTCAATTATTTATCTTGAGAAATCATAATATACCATAAGAATCTACAATTTTACCGACTCTCGGTTACGCCTTTTCAGAAAAAAAGTTTTTCGTTTATCTAACCGCCATTTGGCCATTTAAAATACACTATGACTTAAATTTGCCATAGAAAAGTTACTACTTAACCGACTTAAATAAGGTTTGAACCTAAATAAAATATATATTTACTCTGTTGTATAGTCTTCTTTTTTTTTAATTTTAAAGTTATATTTTGGTAGTAATATTATTTTAAAAAAGTAACATTTGAATGGCGCTTACTTCTTTTGTTTAATGGCTTTTAGAATGGTTTCTCGGGGACACAAAATATTACATCTTGCATTGCAATCCATTTTGGAGAATCAGGAAAGCAATGTGCAGGAATCTAGCGAAAATAATAAATACCATAGTTCATTTTTCACTGAAAATGAGGTCCTCAATGAAGCGGTAAAGCATGATGTTCTTTTAGAGCCTATGCTAAAAGACCATGAACAAGAACTTCAAATGCCTAGTTCTGTTCTAGATGATGATGCTATTGTGGATTTCATTTTTCCTCTAAGTCCAAATTTGAAATTAACTGCCGTTTATTTTCGAATACTGATGAGACTGCCGAAGAAGAGACTGATTTATTAACCTGTGATAAAAAGCTTCTACCTTACTCAGATAGTGGTGATACTGATTATAGTAATAATAATGCCGCAATAGTATTTAGTTGTGTTTAGGGGTGTAGAGTTGTGTTATAGAGGTAGCACCTTTTATCGGAACGACCACATCGAGCGTCATAGACGGGAGATGGTTCTTGATAACTGGTCCTCATAAGACAGCTAACTCTCACTTACGGCTCCACGTGCCACACCCCGGGCAACGGCATTGGTCTGCAGGCTAAACTAAGTGAGGGTAGCCAGATATGGCGAAAATTCCACCGAACGATTGCCGGTATAAGCAATCCCCCACTTACTGACCAACGGCTTCGGACGGATGAGTTGGTAAGTGGTAGGGCACTCTTTTGTCCTTAGGCTGAGAAATCGACCCTAAAGGCGGATGAGCCAAGTATACGGTCAACGGCATAAGGATGCAGAAGGCAAGGGGAAACCACTGCATTAAAGGTTCAAAAGAACATCCTTAGTAAGTCAACATGGCTAGTAAAGACCTACTCAAAAATGTTACTGATCATGGAATACGGATACCAAGATCCGGCAGGAGAGGGCAATCGCAAGACTATGGGGCCTCTCCGGTCGTCAACATGCAAAATCCCTGGAAAAACATGAACAAGTCGAACAAAACTAGACTAGGTATTAGAGTTGGGACATGGAATGTTAGAAGTCTGTTTATGGCTGGAAAACTAGACAATGCCATCTTAGAAATGGAACGTTTGAATGTAAATGTATTAGGAATTAGCGATGTGAGATGGCAAGGAACAGGTAAATGTATAACAAACAACGGAATGCTATACTACTCAGGAAACGATGACCCATCACATTTGTATGGCGTAGAAATTCTCGTTGATTACAAAATTAATAGAACAGTAATAAGCTTTACTCCAATATCAGACGAGAGTCGCGATTCTGGAACTTAATTCAAAGACTGTTCCAATAAACATAGTACAGGTGTGTGCTCCAACAGCCGACAAAGATGAGGGGGAAATTGAAATATTCTATAATCAACTCAATGCCGCTCTAAAATTGACAAAAAAATGTGAGATAACAATCATCCTAGGGGATTTTAACGCCAAAATTGGTAAAGGAGTAGTGGCACCATGGATTGGTGAGTTTGGATTGGGCGTTAGAAATGAACGTGGAGATAGACACTTAGAATTTTGCCAAAATGAAGATCTGGTTATAGTAAATACCTTATTTGATCTACCTAAACGTAGACTATACAAGTGGAAATCACCAGCAGACCGAGAATCACACATCGTCAGAAACCAAATAGACTTTGTCTTGATCAGAAATAGGTTTAAAAATTCAATAAAATCAGCAAAAACTTATCCAGATGCCGATATATACTCGGATCACGTCCCTATTATTGTCGAAATGGAAACAAAATTAAAAAAGTTAAAAAACAAAAAGATTAGAAAAGAATTCGATGTGACAAGATTAAAAGTTACTCAGATAGAACAAAGAGTTAGACAGAAAATCAATGATAATCTTAAACCCATCAAGTCAAAAAACACCAACTCTAAAGACGTAAATGAAAATTGGAGAGAGGTTCAACAAGCTTTAAAAGAAGCGGGAGAAGAAATACGTGGACCAATACCAAAGAAAAGACATATGTGGATGACAGACGAAATACTAACTCTCATGAATGAAAGAAGAAAATATAAAAACATAAACACTAGCAAATACAAATCCTTAAACAGCAGGATTAGAAAAGACATAATAACAGCAAAAGAAAGATGGCTAACTGAACAGTGTCACGAAATAGAAGAATATGAAAAGAAATATGATAGTTTCAATATTCATCGGAAAGTGAAGGAAATGACGTCGGGAAAACAAAATAATATACATGTTATAAAAGACTCGAATGGTAACATTCTCACAGATACAAAACAACAACTAAACAGATGGACAGAATACATAAAAGAACTATTCGGGGATGACAGACAACAAATCATAGATGAGGACTCTGGTGAATCGGGACCAAAAATTTTAAAACAGGAAGTTCAATACGCATTAAAATAGACAAAAGGGAAAAAGGCCACAGGTCCGGATGAAATCCCGATTGAGTTTCTTAAACTGATCGATGATGAAATGATAGACATTCTAGTAGAACTTTATGATCATATTTATCAAACAGGTATTTTACCAAAGGAGTGGTTAGTATCCACATTCGTAATTATTCCCAAAAAGCAAAATGCAAAAGAATGCTCAGAACACCGTACAATTGCATTAATGAGCCATGTTTTGAAGGTATTTCTACGAATAGTCCACAACAGAATTTACAGAAAGCTGGATGATGAAATTAGTGATAGTCAGTTAGGCTTTAGAAACGGCACGGGAACCAGGGAAGCATTGTTCGGTATAAATGTGCTCATGCAAAGAAATCTGGATATGAACCAAGACATGTATACATGTTTTATTGATTTTGAGAAAAGCATTTGACAAGGTACAGCACAATAAACTAATTAATATTTTAAAAATGAAAAACATCGATAGCCGCGACATCAGAGTAATCTCGAACCTCTACTGGAACCAGAAAGTCAAAATAAGAATTGAAAATCAAATGTCGGAAGAAATAGAAATTCTTCGGGGTGTGAGACAGGGCTGTGTATTGTCACCACTGCTGTTTAATATATATAGCGAAGCCATTTTCCAAGAAGCTTTAGGAGAGTGTAACGATGGAATGATAATAAATGGTGAAATTATTAATAATATAAGATATGCCGATGATACTGTCATATTCACTTCAACTCTGCAAAGTCTAACAAACATACTGGAACGGCTGAATGAAAAGTGTACCATAGATGGTATTAAAATGAACTAAAGAAAACAAAATTCATGGTCATTACAAAACATCCAAAAGACAACGAGACACTCCATATTAATAATATCCAGATAGAAAGGGTAGATAAATACAAATATCTAGGAACATTGGTTAGTCAAAACGCAGAACAAACGCAAGAGATTAAAAGCCGTATAGAAATAGCAAGGGCAAAATTTGTAAAAATGAAACATCTATTGTGTAGTAGAGACCTAAGAATGGATCTAAGGATAAGGTTATTGCGCTGCTACATTTTTACAACTTTGCTCTACGGATCTGAGGCATGGACATTGAAACAACTGGAAATTAAGAAATTGGAAGCTTTTGAGCGTTGGTGTTATCGAAGGATGCTACGAATAGCATGGGTAGACAAAATTATCAATATTGAAGTCCTTGATAGGGTTAATAAGAGGGAAGAAATTGTACAGACAATTAAGAGGCGGAAACTTGAATATTTCGGTCATATATTAAGAGGTCCTCGTTATGGGCTACTACGTTTGATTATAGAGGGCAAAATAAAAGGTAAAAGAGATGTAGGAAGAAGACGAACCTCCTGGCTACGAAATCTAAGGGAATGGTTTAGTCTGAGCTCTAGCCAACTATTTAGAGCTGCTGTAAGTAAAATAAGAATTGCCATGTTGATATCCAACCTTCGTTAGAAGATGGAACCTTAAGAAGAAGAAGAAGTATTTAGTTCATTAGTTAATGATAAGATAGGTTGTAATGATTTTATAAAACATAATGATTCTTTAAACTCCGAATTAGATTTATCATCCTTGACAGTATTTCTTAAAAATGAGATTGAAATTGACAGCATTAGTTCTAGCCCATCAATTGGTTCAATTTCTAGTTAAACATCAGGTAGTTTATCTCAAAGCATTCCACCTATAGGTAGAGGACAAAAGAGAAAAAAAAAAGGAAATTAATTTATTACGTTATTGAAGGTTACGTAGCTTGGGGAAAAGTTGCTGTAATTATAAAATCGAACGTGTTGCTGAAAAAGTTTTGCTGTTGTGATGTATAGGCAAAAAATGTGTCAATCAATATAATAGCTTTAGTACTGAGGACAGAAATAGTATTCGTAAAGAATTTTTTAACCTAGGTAATAATTTAGATAAGAAAAATTTTATTAATGGTTGCGTTAATGTCATTGGTATTCATGTACCTAGAAAGGATAAAGGTTTCACATAAAAAATGGTACGTTTTAATAGTTTTTTTTTTGTTGTTTTTTGAATACTCTTTCAGTTTATTTTCTTGTTATACTTAATATAACATGATAATTATATTAACTTAATTTTTGTATGATATTTTTTTACACCAATATAACTCTAAGAAACTCATAAAATATATTGTGTATTGTTTATTTTGTATTATTTTTATTGTTATGCTTTAAAATGAAAAGATTTATTCTCCATTTTTGTTATAATTCCGTAAAATTAAAAGGCGTACAAGATACTAAGCGACATTTTTTTGATCAAAATATTTTTTTCCAAATATAGTAACCGCTTTTAAAAGAGGCTTATACACCACAGAACCTGACATTAAAGGCGTAAGCACCAAAATGTTAAATATCTCATGTTTATAATAATTTTTTTATAATTAACATATGGTAAGTCAAAAAGCCCGAGTCCAATAATAATAAAATGCCAAAAAAAGTACAAAAAAAATAAATATTAAGCGATATTAAACGTTTTTGTGTCTCCTGAAAAAAACTGTCAATGGCGCTTATGCCTTTCAGTCGTGACACCGTCGATATGGTACCCATGGGCGCTAATGGGTTAAGAATAGAATTAAAAACAAATTCAAAAACACTTGGAAAACTTTAATTAGTAAAAAATCATATCAATATTACAGAGTACAAAATATTTTCCCTAATAAGACATGGTTTTAAAACTTTTCATATAAAGATAGGAGACACATTACAACTATTATAAGAATGTGGAATGGTCATTGTTTAACAAATCAACATCTTTTCAAACTGAGTTTGGCAGATAACCTTTACTGTGAATTTGGCCTAATAGAGAACCTACATGATATATTTTTAAATGCCCCATAGGGATCATTCCGGGTGTTGACCTATACACAAAATTCATTTATATGAATTATAATTCACTAAATGCTATATTCCATTTTAAATAAAATTACTAAAGAATCAGTCAGCATTTTGATAAAATTCCTTTCAATTAATAAATTATTAAGTTTATAATCGGCAATGCTCAATATTTTTGTAGTGTTTACTAACATAACCTCCTAATAATTATTATTGGATTATTTTTACAAAATTACTTGGCACAAGTAAGTGGAATCATTTTTATTCAAATTAAGCCTCACCTTTTTCAGCAACCTGCACCGTTTCCGAATTTACAGTCACTCTTTGATCCTGTCTCTTTCATCTGGATAATAATATTTTCTTCATATTTTGAATGTAAATACATTTGTTTATTACAATCTTGTGTCAGACAGTCTAAGGGTGCTTTCAATCATTGTGGAATTTGACCAGCTGGAGCAGCTTGATGAGTCATAAACCGGTGACTGTAAAGACGGAAGCATTTAGATTTAGGACTGTCATTGTTTTTGCATCTTCTGTTGTTGTATGTGTAATGTATGTAAAAAGTTAGAGTAATTTTTTACTTTCTTTATCCCTGATGCTCATGACATTTGGTATACCTACGTATTTTTGGCTGTAGATCACGAAAATGTTCGAATTTTTTATCAGAAATTCGTATTTGTTTAAGATCTAGTCTTTTTAAGGCCACAAATCATTTTCGTGATCTCTGGTCAAAAATACATGCTTAAATAATTCTGTTCTTGCTTTCTGGGCTTAATGTATGTATTTAGAAATGACATTAAATCGAAATACTCCCATTGCGGGGTAACACGAACTCCGGAACCAGAAGGCGACGCTTTCTTCTCCCTTTCATACTTATTTCTTAAATTTATCCAAATTCTCTGGCAATCTTTGACTGAAAAAGTATAATGCAAAAAACACATTTACTAGTAGTACAAAACTGCAATTATGCAGTTTTCTTCGAATTATACAAGATAAACATACCGGTCATTTGAAGTTCTTTGGAAATTTTTGTTTTATTTGTTGGTCTTTAAACTGTTTATTGGATTTATCATAAATGTGTGGGTAACCCCCAATTGGACCAATTAACAACTCATATTTATCTGAAATATTAAAATTGTACTATGATATCCTTTTATTATTTTATAAATTATTAACTTACCGTCCATTGTATCAAATTATCAACAAAATTCGAAAATATAAATAACCTAAACATATGTAAACAACTTTACAAAATCAAAATGGAAGGCGGACCAGACAGTTCGCTTTGGTTAACAACACAAAATTCTTTCTTTTGATTGGCCAGACGCAAGTAACGCACTGTAAAAGATGAAAGTTGACCAACCCTTCCGTTCCAGTCCATTCCACTTACGTTCCGTCATGCGTTTACGTTCATTTATAAATAAGAGTACACAAAAGTCTATGTTAATCTTTTTCCAATGCGTCTGCGTCTACAGTCCGCCAAACTATAAATCTGGCTTTAGGCTTATGGAGATCATCAAATAAACGATTCATATAAAATAGTCATGACTAAATTTGAACCGAGGCAGAGACCAAAACTTACTAGTCAGAAAATATTTATTTAAATTATAAATAATTTTTATAAATGTATTTTGGTTGTTTCAGAGGTTGTTATTAGTTATAAATAAAGCATATTTTAAAAGTTATCGTATTTGCATATAACTATATTTAACATGCTTTTTTTGGAAAATACGTCAAGTCTGGTTTTTTAGATTTACCCAACCGGTTCTGCCTGAACAGCGACTTTTACTAATTAAAAGTTTAAATTCGTTGGGAATCCATTACCTACTTTACTTTTATACTTAAATTTGGAATTGGATAGTCAGTAATTATTAATTAAATATCATAGTCATGTAGGAAAAAGTGTAATCTCATACAAAAACCACCGCAAAATTATCACAGAATAATAAAAGCCGATATCTCAATAAACAATTTTAATCAAAATCAAAATCGTTTCTTGGTAACTTTTTGAAAAAATCGTAATTTTATATAATTTGCATACAATTATTCATAATTTTATTTTAGTATTTATAATAATAACAATAACGACGACGTCGACATTTGCAACGTAAATTTATGTTTTGAATACATAAATACCTTTGAAAACACAAAAATGAAGTGGAAAACACAAAAATACTCATAGGTAAGCAGGCAATCGAAATTTCCAAATCTTAGAATTCTTTTCATTCTCATATTAATTTCATTAAGAAGCATACTTAAGAACCATCGATAAATCTGGATCCTTTCACCCCACCAAGAGTTATATTAACCAATAACTCGAGCAGTCGATATCTTCTAGCAAGATTAAGGAAACCTGATATCTTGAAAGTAATTAAGCTACATCTACACAACTAACCTGCTTCAGTATGTTACAAAGTATTTACCAACATAAGCGTTACACTCTTTTTGGCTTACGAAGGACTTCCCACTAAGACTGAAGATCTATAAAAAATCGTTCTAGAATTTATCGACGCCTATGGAATTGGTCCAACTGAAGTGGAAGCTGATCTTACTACTTTTAGGTCCTTTATCACTTCGAAAAGAATTATTCATCTGCAAAAATCAAGGGAAAGTCACCAACATTACTATTCCCTTTTGGGTCTAGAAACCAGTGGGCCTAGAAATCTCAAATTATTTTAGTGATGACAAATTTAGTATGGATCTGATTATTATTCGTTCTGTAAGTTCTAAAACAGATGAATTATTTTTGTTTTTAAACTAAAAAAAAACTAAATTTCTACAAAATTCGAGGTATTTTTTTGAATTGGTTCCAATCTTACTTAGAGAATAGAAAACAACTAGTTACAGCAAATGACACTGACTCTAGTCACAAAAGCATTGTATGTGGAATACCACAGGTTTAGTATTTGGTCCTCTACTTTTCCTTATCTTTATAAATGACATTACTGACTTAAAAATCGATGAACAAATTTTTATTTTTGCTGATAATACCAGATCATCTGAAGGAACTCTAATATTCCAACTCTTTATGCAACTTTAATTTCTGATCTACTTAAAATAAAAACCTGGTCTGACTCTAATTTACTCTCTTTTAACATGGCTAAGACAGTAGCATTATAAAGGAGCTCTTCAACCCTTGCTTCTTATCAGCCAGATCAGTATCGTCTATTCTGTAAGATTTCTTGATATTTTTATAGGCAATAATCTTAAGTTAAAAAAACTTACTTCACCAGAAATTCAACTACCAAATTTATGCCGTAACATCACAAGCAAGAGGTACTTTTTTACCATATTTCTCTGGTCTAAATACGACAACAGAAAACCGTCATTTTTACTTCGTTTATTTATAAGACATATAATATGTACGGATGTACCTTTGAATTAGAATAATAGCTAGAATATCAATAACAAAATAATAATAATACTGATGACAATACAATATAGTAAAACACAGGTATAATTTAAATAAAAATATATTCGAAATAAATAAATAACAAAATTAAATTAGATCCTAGGTAATATATACAATATAAATTAAAACGTCAATCCTGGCGAGCGCGACGACAACATCGATGGCGATATGACTCTCTGTTTAATATCTGCCAAAAATTAAATACTAAAAATGACAAAATCTAAATGGTAATTACGGTGTGTTAATACACACAGACGAGAAGGAACGGGTCGAAGGAATAGAGATGGAACGGGCCAATCAACACTCGGTCCGGCGAGTAACGGATGGAGCTAATTAGTACTCGACCGCAAGAAAGAATACGTCTGTCTCAGATCAATACCACAAGACCGGGTACGGAACTGCAACTAGATTTTTACTCTGACAGAAGCGGTTGGCCTTCAGTCAATACCCTAGGGCCAATGGAGTTGTTGTCAGATCAATACTTCGACGGAACTCGCCTTTCTTGTCAGGCGGATGCTTTTTTTATACGGTCGAAGGCCTTCTATCTCCTCCAGCACACATCGATGAAAGAGGAACTTGTGGGGGGAATGCGTGTGTACGAAGCGCTGACGGTACTAAGTCTAAGCGCTAATTTTAAAATATGAAGATGATAACTACCTCCTATTTTTGTAAATACCCATTTTTGGTATCCCTTTTAATAAGAGATATAATGAATTGTTTCAGAAATGTTGATCCTGTGTAGTAACATTACAAATTTTAAAATTTTTATTTAAATTTATGATTTTAAAATTTGTGATTCTTTTTTATATGACTTGGTCGATACGAATTGAGAGAATTTAAAAAAAGTAGGATTTAAGGATATCGTAAAAAAGAAAATTTCGTATAAAACTTATTACTTTTCCTCAAAATGAAAATTCGTTGATGCGAGAAAATATTTAACCTTAAACTGAAAAACGACCAATTATCGTCGAACAAAATCGAATTCTATTTTATATCAAAGAGGTGCTTGAGCATTGAAAGGGTCATTTTAAACACGTTGCGCTATTTAAATCATCCAGTCTGCAACGTATGGCTTTAGAGAACTGATATTAGAGGAATAAAATGACATTTATCTTTGTAAATATGCGGTATGTAAAATATTACCCAATAACTAAAGTTAAATAATAGCTTATATAATATTAATTGTACCTCATACTTAGAATGAAACAATGATGTCGTAGTACTTATAATACTAGAAATTACCGAACTTAATACTAAACAATACCATCATAAGTATTCAGATGTATGTCTTTAGCCTAAGATCTTTAATAAAAATAAATTATTAAAAAAATATATAATATTTCGTAACGTAAAGAAACTGAACAAACAGAAGAAACTGAAGATATTAAAAATGACGCTGGCAAACTATTTTAGCTAATTTATTTGAGAAGTGAGGAGCGCCTTATAGTATTTGCTTGAATTCAACTTATCAGAAGTTGAAACTACAGTTATCCAAAACTAAACGATAAATTATTGCACTTAGTTCCACTTTGGTGATTTTTTACTACAAGGAATAAAATTCTGAGTTAATTGAATAAATATACAAAACGGAGTATTCATTCTGGGCAAAAGTAGAATGGGTAGTAAGCAGTTTAGATTTAGAAACGATCTAGGAACTAGAGAGGCACTATTTTATATGCGCGTTCTCTTATAAAAAGCAATGAATTTCGAAAGAATACACGATACACTTAGGAAAAATTAATATAGATCAAGGTTTGCTTTCGCTTAATGGAGAGGAAATAGAATACGTAAATTATTTGAAATACCTCGGCAGCTGGTTAAATTCAGGGTTTTCATCTTACATTATCATCAGTGGCATTACAGCTCGTCATGAGCCAAAGCCTCCTTCAGAACAATCTTCCATTCGCCCCTGTCTCTGGCAACTCTTTTCCGTGCTTTGACTCCGATGGATTTTAGATCATCCTCTATGTTATCTTGATACTTAAGTTTTGGTCTTCCTCTGGATCGTCTTCTCACTGGTCTTCTTTGGTCGAAAATTGTTCTGATCGTTGCATCTTCATCTCGCCTAATTACATGTCCTATCTATCGAAGGCGTGCTAATTTAATACATTTTATAACGTCAAGTTTCCCAAAACTTTTATATAACTCAAAATTGTAGCGCCTACGTCACAAAAGACTGTTCTTGGACACCTCCATATATTTTCCTCAGAATTTTTCTCTCGAAACGTTTAAGCAGTTCTTGGTCGTTCTGTGTAAGTGACCACGTTTCTGACCCGTATGTTAACACTGGCTTTATTACTGTTTTATATATGGTAATATTAATTTTTCTGAGTAGTTTTGGGTCCATTTGTTTCCTCAAGCCATAATAGCACTTATTGGCAAGCACTATTCTTCTTTTAATTTCTTCGCTGACATTGTTGTCTTTGGTCAGTAGAGACCACAGGTAGACGAAGGTGTCCACACCTTCCCGTTCTAGATCATCAATTACTAGCTTAGGTATCTGGTTGCCTGATCTAGTACAATATTGTTACAATAATAAATATTATGGCGTATAAAAACTGTAAACATATTTACTCATTCACGAATGTTCTAGGTCAAATACTACTGAATTCTACAAAAGGATCGAATAACCAGTCCAGGTACTAAGAATGCCGTCGGCGACGACCCTTTGAATTTACCAGAAGGCGATCGACTTCTCTAGTGTAGCTGAATGAGTCATCTCCTAATGGGTGAAAAGTCATCGACTTATATCCAATGTTTCTGGTCTGGCGGTATTATATATAAATAACATGGATTTTATTAAAAAAGAAGTCAACAAGAAGTCCGTTCTTGCGGTTAAAATTGTATCGCACGTAAATAAATTATTTGTAATTATTAAGTATAAAATAAATTAGTAGTAATAAAGACTTTGATAAATTCGTGAGTGTTATAAATATTGAAACCTTTAGTAAATTAAATTAAGAACAATAAATTAGAATTAATAAAAACCTAACAATACATATACTTGGTTTTCTGTGCGTTTATTTGTAATCCCATTCTTAGTTTCAGACGCCCTTAATGATCGAAATGCTTCGATCAGAGATTCTGTCGACCTAGCAATAATGTCTATGTCATCTGCATATCTGACCACTTGTTCAGATTTATTAAAGATGGTGCCATTCGTATTAATATGGCACTCTCGAATTACTTTTTCTAGTGCAAGGTTAAACAAGAGGCACGACAGTCCATCTCCCTGTCTCAGTCTATTTTTACAATGGAAGGGTCTTAAAAAGTCGTTTTGGATTCTGACTACACACTCTACGCCTGTGAGTGTAAGTTTCGTTGGTCGAACAAGATGAAGCGGCATTTAAAATTCCACTATAGCCTGTAGAAGTTTTGTCTGTTGACTGAGTCGTATACGGCTTTGAAATCCACGAATATGTGGTGGGTGTCGACTCTGAACTCAAGCGTTTTCTCAAGAATCTACCTGACTGTGAAGATTTGATCCGTTGTTGATTTATTGGGTCGGAAACCTTACTGATAGTTCCCAACTATTTGTTCAACATAAGGGATCAATATTCTGTACAATACGTTGGACAATACTTTATATGCCACGTTAAGTAAGGTGATGCCTTTATAATTATTACGCACCATCATATCTCCTTTTTTGTGAAGAGGGTGCATTACACCTAATTTTCAGTCTGCGGGCGTTTCCTTCAGTAGCCAGATTTCGGTTACTCTTACATAATATTTACCGACAAAACCTGCTTCGTTGCCTACACCCACAAAGATTGAAACAGTCTTGAAGACGTGATTTTTAAGCCCACTGTTCGTTTTATCAGTACAACTGCTACTGCTACTATGGCTTGAAAGTAATTGCGTTTCATCAGTACTAACACAATAAATCTTTTTTTGTTTCTAAATTGTATAATATGTCTTAAATACTGTAATCGTAGGTGTCTTGTATCATGTTTTCTATTAAAAGTTTTTGATTACTTGCTGTTTTTTTTTCAACGGAATTTGAGATTCATAACTTCCTAACACCCATAACCCATAAAAATTAAAGTTACCATGTATAAAACACTAATACGGCCAATGTTAACATACGGGTCAGCAACGTGGTCACTTACACAGAACCACCAGGAATTGCTTAAACGTTTTGAGAGAAAAATTCTAAGGAAAATATATGGAGGAGTCCAAAAACAGGGTTTGTGGCTAGGCGCTACAACTTTGAGTTATATAGAAGTTTTGGGGAAGCTGACGTTGTAAAATGTATTAAATTAGCACGCTTTCGATGGATAGGACATGTAATTAGGCGAGATGAAGATGCAACGATCAGAAAAATTTTTGACCGAAGAGGACCAGTGGGAAGATGAGCCAGAGGAAAACCAAAACTTAGGTATCAAGATAACATAGAGGATGATCTAAAATCCATCGGAATTAAAGCATGGAGAAGAGTTGCCAGAGACAGGTGCGAATGGAAGATTGTTCTGAAGAAGGCTTTGGCTCATAACGAACTGTAATGCCACTGATGATGATGATGAACTTATTAACGCATATTTTCTATGTCCTTTCTCCTTTATTTCTTCAACAAATCTCTTATGAATTGTTTTCGTTCTATAAAACACTTAAGACTTCGATTTTAAACTTTAACTCACGTATATCAGCAAATCTCTTTATGTTCTTATATGAAAATTTATCAAGTAGCGAGAGCTTTTTGTTTAAGGACTTATCTATCTATCAAATAATTTAAAAGTACTGTGGATACGTAATTGGAAATAAAAAAAACGTTAACAATTTTTTAAAAGCAAACTAAAAGCATTGGGTTTACTAAATTTACCTATATTTTACCCAATACATAAAGTAAACATAAATCGGCATTCATTTAGCTAATGGTTCAATCTTTCTATGAATGCACGTAGGTTTAATTTGAAAATGTAAATAGTATTCGCCATTTATACAAATGTGTATATACAGAGGCATCACCGACAAATCATCGGATGTATGCGATATACATGCCTCTAAAATGAATAGAAAGCTTCGACGAATCGTCTCCATGGATTACAAAACTATGCTTTTCCCGGTCACCAAAAGTAGATTAAAATCCAAGCTCGATGTCTGTCACAAAGTCCGAAAGTTACATGAATGTGCGCGCTACACGAAGTAATGAAGTGCAGAAACCCGAGAAAGGATTTGTGAGACTAGTAAGTTGATCGCGAACAAAAAAGTTTGATGTAGACTAAAATGAACTGGGGAATTAATTTTTACCCTTCCAGATACAATACTTTGCACAATCGATATCTGAGACAGCGGAAAATTTATTTTTCAAGGTAAATCTTCGAAGCGTGACTAAAATAAGGTTTTCCTAAATTCGAGGATTTTTCATTAGTATCTACTTACATTGCTTTAAAATTAAATGTAGTACAATAAGAAATTAATTAAAATCGGATAACTTTTATTCTATTTACGATTATGTCAATTAAACTACGAAATACTGTTCGAAAATGAATAGTTATATAGTCGAAAATTAAATAAGACTGACGATCAGTAAACTTTTTTTTCTTGATCTTTCTCTTGGAGTGAAAATCTCTAAAAACCGTACCAGGGTAACCCATCTCTAGGGATGGTTTTCGTGTATTTGATTTACGATAGAGGAGTATATCCGAGCCCATTTCCCCTTAGAAGAAGGAGGTTCTGCAAAACAGATGCCTTCCTGTTATCCTGTCTACCAACTAAAACCACCTTCTCCTACTTGTACGCGTTTACTGTTGCACGTACCGTACTTCTAAAGTGGAATGGTCGCTGTAAGGCTGAAAATACTTTCGAAGTACTATCTTTTCTTATTTACATCTGATCTCTGTCGTTGGTTCGGCTGGTGTTTCTCTTCTTCTGTTTCTTTTTAAGAACTACTTCGAATGTAATTATGTACAATATTCCCTCCCTTCTTACTTTCTGTCATCTTTAGGATTATCTCTCCTACAGATACAGGGTTCATACCTATTTCCTTACATTCTGTTTCTCTTCACTGTCCATATATTACACTCTAACATTGTGTGAGTAAAAGGGTCAAAATATTCACAGTATAGGCATTTACCTGTATCTGTCTATTTGAATCTATAAAGATATATCCTAAAACATCCATGTCCTGTGAGCACTTGCATCAGTAAGTAATCAAGTCGCCTGTGACCGCAGTCCACCCAGTCCTTTAGGCTCAAGATCAGCATCTTGGTCCACTGAGCAACATCTTCCGTAATGTTCCACTCTTCTTGACATCTTTTTATTGATCTTTCTCTTTCTTCTTTTTTTAGGGCTGCTGTCAAATATTCTCTTCTCTCATAGATATGTCTCCTTTCTACTGCTTACATATGCAGAGAAACACAACGCCTGTAGGCATATGCTACTGGCCACAAACTTGTTCTGTCTATTCGTTTTATAAGCCCTTTTTAGGTCGGTATCTTTATCTCGCCTCACTCTAGACTGGTGCCACGTAAAGGATGATTGATTGCACAACACTGTGTAAGGCCCTCTTTCTTTCTGATTTGGGTCCTCCAATGTCCTTGGCTGCCTTATGGGCAACCACCCGTATATGCTCCTCCCATCCGCCATATTGGTGTATTGTCACTCCCAGATGTTTGATGCTTTTCTTTGATGTTATTTGTACTCCTGCACATTGGAGGTCCATCCCTTGTCTTTTCTGTTTACCCTTTAACATAATGGCTTCGGTCTCCTCTGTTGCAAGTTCTAGTCCGTGGTCTGTCATCCAGTCTTTCACAACGTTGCCTGTATGTCTTACGCGAAATCGGAGATCCGGCGAATTGGAGATCTGCTCGTCCCACGCTACTATCGGCACAGCGAGATCATCTTCAAAAGTGAAGAAGGTTATACCTTCTTCATTCTCGCAGTTAATGACCCCGTCATATGCCAGGTTTCATAGCGTCGGACCCAAGACCGATCACTGTGGGACTCCATCCAATGAGCGTGCTCTTCTTAGCCATGATCTTTCTCTGAGAAATATATTCCGCCATCACATTCATCAGATAGTTAGGACACTCGCTGTCTTCCAATGTCCGCATAACCTCTTTCCACTGCAGAGTGTTGAATACGTTTCTAACATCGAAGCATACCAGCTCAGCGCTGTTCATCCCCAATGTTGTGCAATGCTCCAATTACACTCAAAATTTCGTCAACTGTGCTATTTTCTTTGCAGAATCCGAATTGAATTGGGGATAGATCTCCTGATATTTCAGTCGTGTGGTCGATCCTTCCGATGCATAAGAGGAGGCATATGGAGCGATATTTCTCCCTAGTTTTGGAAAGCAACACCAACTTTGATGTTCTCCAATCTTTAGCAAACGTCTGTGCTTCAAGCATTGCATTCATAGCGTCATTGCACGCATCCTAGACCCTTTACCGCTTCGGGCGGTATCTGGTCTAGTCTGGGTGACCTAGGTATTTTGAGTGCATTCCAATGCCCCGACTAACTCACCTATGGTAAAGGTACGACCTGAATAGCTCCGTCGTTCCTTCATACTTCATGCCATCTGCCGGACGGGAAAAGCTATCGTGTTACTTTAAGCTTTTTGTCTAGTGGCATTTCGTATAAAGGGTACGCATGGAACTTTTTCATTGCGCTCCTATATCCCTGAAGAAATATGTCATTATCCAGCTTATCATACAGTTTTCTCCAATACCTTCATTTTTCTATAGAGTTCTCTCTTTCGTGCGCAGTATTCTATTTCGATTAGCTGGATTTGTCGTACCCATCGCCGCATCCGACTCTGGACATTCCGGATGTGCGAACTTTGTTAACAGTTCCTGCTGCGGTTATCAAGGATGCTCCGTTCTGGTATAATCTGGCAAGACTAACCAATCTTTTGTTTTTGCTGCTACTCCCTGTGCAGCCATGGTAACATCGATGTACGTACCTGTACCTCTTCTCACGAATATGATATAATATAGATATTATCTCAGATAATATTTTACCGCGAGTATCGGTGATAAAGGACCCCCAGTCCGCCACTTTTGCGTTGAAATCTGCTAGCACCACGCATTCTCCTCTCATACTCGTCACCTCCTCCATGATCTTATCCATCTTCCTCTTATAATCACCCACTGTTCTATTAGGATAGAAATAGCACCACACCAGCTGCAATTCCCCCATTCGTACAATCATATACTAATATAAATCGGGAAACTAAAGCATAACAAAGCACCAGGTCCAGATATAATAAAAGCAGAAATACTTAAAGCTACAGAAAAAACTAAAATAAATTACTTTACTTGCTGCTCTGTAAGAAATTTCAAACAATGGCCTGACGACTATTCAAAATTTACAATAACGAAAATACATAAAAAAGAGAGTTGCAACTCTCAACGTCGAAATCATAATATGTATATGAAGAGAACTCGCCGATTTTATGTAGAGTACAATGATTGGTGTACTTTGTGTACAGGAAACTCATTCGAAACACAATAATAAGTCAATGTATCTTGGAAATGGATACAAGTTAATATAAATATAGTATTTTAAACAGTTACGTTAGAAATGTAGTAGGTATTATTTTGAAAAATGAAGGGAAAAAAGATCTTGTAAGGATAACAAAAATAAGTGACAGAATAATGAATGTCCAACTTAATACAAGTAATACCAACGTGAAGATCATATGTGTCTACGCCCTACAGATAGGGTATGAAGAACAGAAAAAGGAATAATTTTTGAAGAATTGACAAACTCTACAAAATCGAAACAAGACAGAATAGGAAGTCAAACATGGTTAAATTCGTAGTGTATATACACCGATGGCTCCAAAATGGAAGAAGGCTCAGGATGCAGAGTATACTTCAGATCACGTAAAAGTATAGGGCAAAAATACCAGCGTAGTTTAGGCAGAACTGGCTGGTATCTCTATAGCCGCAGAAGAGATAACCCAAAAAGATATAGCTGGGAAAACCATAAAAATCTGCACGGGTAGTAGGCAAGTGCTACTAACCTTATGTGACCCAATGTGACCACGTGTCACATTAGGGTTAGTAATGGAGTGTTACGATTCACAAGCTTCGGATGGATGGTTGTGAATTAAAGAGAAACTATAGGGATATAGACAAATACATTGCTGACCAACTAGTTGGTCAATTGAGGTTAATTGGGGTCCAACTAGGAAGACGGGCCTAAGACTCTTAAGACTTGGTGATCATTTTGATTAGTCTATTACAACAATAGCGGAAATTATTAAATGTCACTCCCACACGCAAACCGTAAACAGATAAAAAGAAAATCAAGAATATAGACAAATACATTGCTGACCAACTAGTTGGTCAATTGAGGTTAATTGGGGTCCAACTAGGAAGACGGGCCTAAGACTCTTAGACTTGGTGATCATTTTGATTAGTCTATTACAACAATAGCGGAAATTATTAAATGTCACTCCCACAAGCAAACCGTAAACAGATAAAAAGAAATCAAGAATATAGACTTTTCCAGGTAACACTAAGTTAACTTAAAAAGTCAGCAAAGAGGTACTTGGAAATAACCAGGAAAATCTTACGTTTGATAGTTTTTTTTATCTGTAATTGTCAACTAAGCAATCACCTCCACACACTGAGGCTAGTAGGCACATATCTATACAGAAAGTATGAACAAGAAGACGAAACTGTACAGCATGTCCAATTTAAATCTCCGGAGTTATTGTCAATATGAGAGTACGCGTTTGGCGAGCCCTGGCCTACAGCTGTCCACATAAGGAAGATGTCATATAATGACCTACTACCTTTCTAGAAATCGCATTAAGGACAATAACTTTCTGGGAGGATGTATAATGAGTCAATTGGGGTCCAAATGCTGTGTGACTGGCAACTTGCCCTCCCTACTCTACAAAGTATAGATATGTATACTACTTTTATTTTTGGTTTTTTTATAAACTTTATTTACTACTTTTAATTACTGTAAACTGCTAGATATAGAATATACAAAACATTGTTGAGACGAAATAATATCCCGTAAGCTGCTGCACTAAGATTTCTGAATAACATGGCTCTAATTATAAGCTAGAATGGCGGTGGAAATTTTTTGCAGAATATATGGACAACAGCTAACAAAAGAGAGATGGAACAAAAAAAATTATTCATAAGAACTTCTTAAAGATATAAAAGAATTTATATAATGAGATGTAAAATAGAAATGTAATTGAATTAATATGAATAGATGTAAAATGGAAATAAATTTTAAATAAGTAATGGAAATAAAATTTCTTTTAATTATACTGCCCAGCTATACACACCTAGAAAAAGGAGTCAAACGTCGAGTAAAAAAAGGAAATATACTGGTAGGATGTCTTAATAACACTATATGGTGCAACAGACACATCAAGACTAAGTTGAAGTCAAGAATTTATATAGAATTTATAAAGTAAGACCAATAATGACATCTCCTTCTTCTTCTTAAGTTGCCGTGCATTTCTGCGTAGGCGTCCACGGTACATCGTCTTGTCAGGTGAGATGTTAAATATTCAGGATTAAATAATTCTGTTTTTAGCAGCATTACGAAGCATTTCATAGCTGTGGTTTCCTGTCCATTGTCGAATATTGCGCAGCCATAACATTTTTTTACGTCCCAGACCTCTCCTACCCTCTATCTTCCCTTCGAGTATCAGTTGCTGAAAAGTGTATCTTTCTCCTTGTAATATGTGCTTCAAGTATGCAGTCTTCTTACTTTTTACATAACTAAAAAGTTCCCTATCCTGTAAGCCCGCTCTTCTAAGTACTTCTTCAATTCTGACCCTGTCCGTCCATGATATTCTAAGATTCGACGCAGGCACCACATTTCAAACACTTCAAGTTTGTTAATGGAACTGGCCTTTAACGTCCATGCTTCCACTCCGTACAGAAGAACAGGCCACACGTAACACTTAAGCATCTTGTATCGGAGGTTGAAGTCCAATTTGTGATCAGTCAGAAACTTACGAAGCCTCAAAAAAGCATTTCAGGCTTGTTCAACTCTGCTCTGTATTTCATTCTCGGGTTCTAACCCTCATTCAGCAAACAACATAAGTATTTGAATTGCCTGACCTGTTCGATTTCTTCTCCAGAGACATATATCTTTGCGTTGGGGTAATCATTTCTACTTATAATCATTGTTTTTGTCTTCTTGATATTTGTTTACAAACCCCGAGCTTGACTTGCAAGAGTTAGATCATTTAAAATGCATTAAAGATCTTCGATGTTATCTGCCACTATAGCTGTATCATCGGCATACCTGATGTTATTAATAAATATGCCGTTAACTTTAATACTGTTATTAGAGTCTGCCACTGCTTCTGCGAAGGCTTTTTCTAGGTATAAATTGAACAGCATTGGAGACAGTATACAACCTTGCCTTACTACTGTTTTAATGGAGAAATCTTCTGTTTCGTTGAAATTTTGAAGACGTACTGTTGCTGTCTGGTTCCAATACAGATTGGCGATAATTCTTATATCCTTCACATCCAATCCCAACTCTTGTAGGTTGATCAATTCGTGTTTTACATTATCGAATGCTTTCTCGTAATCGATGAAACAGACAAAAACATCCTTTCTTTGATCTAAACAATTCTGTATTAATGTTTGCATACTAAAGATCGCTTCTCTCGTGCCAAGTCCATTTTTGAAACCAAACTGACTCCATCCACTGACCTCTTCACAGTTCTTAAACAATCTAGTGTGAAGTATTCTCAGGAAAAGTTTTAAAAAGTGGCTTATTAGTCGGTGGTCCTTGCAGAAGTTTGCACGTAGTGTTTTTGGTAGGGCGATAAATGTAGATCGAAGCCAATCTTTTGGAATCTGGCCCATATCGTACCAATTTCAGCTTTCAAAATACTTGAGCCATACAGATGGTCTCCCAGTTATGGTGGTTTTTGTGTTCTGTCATCATTGAACAAATTGGCTGTGTATATTTTCCAAGTATTAAGTATATCGCAAGGGTCCGTTATTAGTTCATTTTGGTCATTATGTATACCACTGACTAGTTTTTTCTTGAAGACACCAGCAATTTCCTTAATTTTTTTGTGTAGATTGAAGCTGTGACAATATCTTCATAGAGGTATTAATCCGCCAATGAATAAAAAGAATTGCTTATAAAGAGCAAGAGGAAGAAAAAAACTCCATAAAGAACCTAAAATATGTAAAGTTATAAGAACACAAAGACTACAATGGTTGTGATATTTAGATATCATGAAAAATTAAAGAATAATAAAAGGTATTGCACGGAAAAAACCTGACCTAACCTAATTAAACTAACCTAACCTAATTTAACTTAACCTAAAACAAAAGAAGAAATATCGAGAACAAGATCGACATAGATGATTACATATAATCTGAATGACAAGCAAATTAGAAACTAAAAATAAAAGGACAAGGAGAGAAGAGAGTGGAGAAAGATATTATTTAGCTAAGGGCCTACAACAAACAAGTGAACCCTACCCAAAATACAGGTGCTATGAAAGTTAGCTCTGATTTTCATTCCCGGACTAACAATATTCCTAAAATATCTTTTATATCACTTCCATTTATTAAGGATGTCTCTCCCAAATTGACCAGAATTTTTGCTCAATACTTACCGAATGTAAAAATTGCTTATAAAAGCACTCTAGAGATATTTATACAAGTCATTGAAAGACAAAGTTCTTAACTTAGATAAAAGTGATGTTGTATACAAACTAAGTTGTTTAGGCTGTGAAGGTTCTTATATATGGTCACACCTCCCAAAAAGTTTCCAGCCGTTTAACTCTTCACAAGAGTGACATTAGGTTACACCTTGGTAGATGTTCCCTAGCAACACATGCTAACACAACAGGGCACTCTTTCGATTTTACAAATGTAAAAATCCTATGCACGGAGAGCAATTATTCAAAATGATTGTTTCTCGAGATGGCTTTCATTTTTCAAGAAAAATAAACCATTCATAAAAGGACAGCTATCAACAATTTAAGCAACTTATACTCATTATTGTTAACTTTAGATAACCACAAATATACCAATAAAGGTAATTCAACGTCAACAATATAAGTTTCATTATATATGAGATATATAATATCTCTTCTACTTTAAAGTAAGTCTTTTTGACTCTCCTTCTTTTTCAGAAAATTCAGCATCTATTAGGTATACTATTATCTTTACATTGTTATCATTTTGAGATCTAACATTGTGTCGTTTTAAGTTGGTATTAATAAATTCACAGCCATTTCTTTTGTTTCTGATAAGAATATTTATAACCTAAATTTTATATTATGACTACATGTTCTGTAATTGTTTTGTAACGTAATTTTATCTAAATGTTTATGTATATGTATTCTTAAGTATTTTTGTTTTAAAAAAGAACGTTTTTAAAACAAAAAAATTTTTGGATAGTTTTCGCTATCATTTGTGGGATTCAGATGAGTTCATTTCAATGTATAAACACCATGGCAACTAACCTCAATTAATGTAAGATACAAAATACTTTTTTGTTCTGTAATTTGTACTAATTTTGTTTATTGTAGCACCCTGATGATGCAAATTAAGATTTGCGAAAGCTTGGTAGACTAAAAAGAGTACCTCTTTGTCCTATCTTCCGCTGCATACTCAAATAGTTGTGTTTGTACCACGATTGTCTAAAATTCGTTTGTCTGTGCAATTTTGTACTAGCTTGCTTCCTTATGTTATAGTGCCATCTTAAATTTGGACGTCTTCTTGATCTCTTAACGCCTCTTGGTTACCACAGTGTAATTCTAGTGGACCACCTATTGTCAGTTGTTCTCGCTAAATATCCCGCCCACCGCCATTTTAAAGATTTAATTTTATGGATTAGATCAATAACCTGTGTTCGTCATCATCTATATTTCGATCTCTTGTACCCTAGCATCGCTCCATTGACCTTTGAGTGCCCTTGAGTTTCGATATTATCTCTTTCTTTGGTGTCCAAGTTTCGCAGCCGTATGCATTTTTTTCTTCAGGGGAATTGGCATCTTCGATTTGAATATAACTGCATTTCTACCAAAAGACGTCTAAGCTTATTTCATTTTTCTGTTGATTTCTGGAAGTAAAAGCCAGATTTATGTATTATTTGTCCAAGGTATACATATTCGTCTACTATGCAGGATTATTAGCAATTCGAATGATGTCATCTGCAAATCTTAGATGGCTGAGGTATTCTTTATCAATGGATATTCCTTTAATCTGTCAGTTCATTTTGCTAAATATATTTTGTAAAGTTGCAGTGAAAAGCTTTTCTGATAATGCGTCTCCTTGTCAGACGCCTGTGTAGTGGGAAATTCTGGAGTGTTTTCATAAATGTTTACCATAGCTTTTGTTTGTTTTTATATATTTGCTAACGTTTCTATGTACGGTTTGTACATACATATATACATAGTGAGAAAAAGTTGTAAAATTTTCTTATTTCTCCAAATCTTTTTCTAATTTCGTCTATCAGATTTAAATTTATTTTTATTATCATTATTTGGATCAAATATAAATAATATGCCAATTAAATTGAGTCAAATATTTATATATTAAAACATTTTTCTAGTAACTGGAATAAAAACATTTAGCTTTATTTTTTAAGTAATAAAAACATTATCTAATTTTTCTATAAGTAAATATAGTTTTTAATTAAAAAATTAAGTGGTTTTAATAGTACTTAGAGTAAATAAATGATTTGTTCGACTTTTATTGTGCAAAGAGTAACTTATTGATTTTCTGACCTATCGCAATCACTTGACATGAGTGGCTACCCTTACTACCCAAAATCATATTATTCATGTAGTCGTTTTAAGCTCAGATAATTTTCAATAATTAAGCGCAATGATTAATCTCAACGAACTATGTCGAAGTCCCATTACGACGCTAAAGAGATGTTGGGGTTTGAAGGGCTCCGGAAATGAGGCCGGAGCAGGTTTCAGAAGTGTGACAGGTCAGTGCCTTTTCAGAGATTACTTGGTTTCCTGAAATGAGGGGTCCGAATCACATCTGCTGACGTCTTTTACTTACAATTTCCGAAATTTCGCCTTGAATTACTAATCTCGATCCCTAAACTAGAAAGAAAACTTCTGTGGGAAGTTTTTCAGTTTGACAGTTTAACAAAAATTGTACTATTTATTTAATTCATCTCACAAAGTTTTACAGACATTACTTACGTTAATATTATTATAAACTACCAACTTAGACATTTTAAATAAATAATATTTCTACTTTGTTAATTTGGGCTTTTTAATATACAAACAAGAAATAGATTACTGTACAAATAAAAAAATAAAAAACTGATGAAAGAAAGGGAAAGAAACAATGTAACAATACAAGGCAGAAAAATTTACATATAACACGTTAACACTTTAATTAAAAAAGGTATAAATACTTACTGAAAAATTAAAATTTGTTCAAATATACAGTGTGTAAAAGCCAAATGGAATGAATTCATTATTTAGGTTACTGTACATATTTATAAAAAATCCCGAAACACGTCAAATTTAAATTATAACTTGACATTCTTTAACGTAAAAATGCAACCCCTACCTTCAACCCCCTTAGAATGACAGGTACAACCCCCAATTTTTAAAATAGGAAGTATAGGCTTGTGATATATCGTTTGAAAGGTCATTTCATTCTCCATTCAAAAATGTTGTCGCTTTCAAGTTTATTAAGATTAATTAAGATAAAATAAATTAAAATCATGTGGTTACCGAAATTCGCTAAAATATACTCAAAACTTATTTCCCGTTTAGGTCTTGATAATGAGAAAGTGAACAAAAACCATAGCAATGTGGTTTTTAGATGGTAACCATTAAAAAACTTTAAAGAATTTCCGTGGCAACGTTATTTTAACACGCATTAGTAAATTGTTTTATTTAAGTTGTCAGTATTTTAATTTAAGTAAAAAGTTCGTTCAATTCAATTCTGAAAAATGGTTAGATTAACGGAAATGCATAAAATAACAGTTTTACAAATGATTGGTTACGGAGATAACACCCGAACACAACAGGAAGTAACTCGCCTATTTCATGAGAAATTTCCTAATTTACCGCCTATATCCCAAGGAACAATAAGTAAAATAGAGAAGCAGTTTCGCGAGTTTGGTCATGTAAGGCAGATAAAAAAGCAGCTGCCAATGCACTGAGTGATGAACTCAAATTAGATGTGTTGCTTGAGTTTCAGGAAAATCCACATACATCGAGTAGACAGGCATCCACTACATTCAATGCTAGCCATACATCGATAGTAAACATATTAAAAGAAAATAAATTGCATCCCTATAAGATGATACCTACTCAGGAGCTCATGGAAGACGATTTTGATAGGAGAACTTTTTTTGTGAGCAAAATGATGGACATGTTGGATAACAATATTATCCAATTAGAAGACGTTATGTTTTCTGATGAGTGTACTTTTTCACTTAACGGTCATGCTAATCGGCAAAATTGCCGCTACTGGTCCACGGAAAATCCTCACTGGATGAGAGAAGAACACACTCAATACCCTCAAAAGGTTAATGTTTGGGCAGGGATTGTAGGAAACAATATCATTGGTCCCTTTTTCATTGAGGGCAACTTGAATGGCAACAATTATTTGGCACTACTTCAAAATGATGTCATTCCAACGTTGGCAAATTTATATCCTGATCCAGGAAACCCTCAAGTTCCAGCGAATACGATATGGTTTCAGCAGGATGGAGCACCACCACATTACCAACTTAATGTCCGGCAGTACCTCGATACAATATTTCCCAATCGGTGGATAGGGAGGCGAGGATCGATTGAATGGCCAGCGCGATCACCTGATCTTACATTATTAGATTTCTTTTTATGGGGATATGTGAAGAGCCATGTGTACAAAACTAAACCTTCTGATTTAAATGACTTAAAAGAACGAATAACGCTTGCGATTAGGTCGATCACGCCTGTTATGTTAAATAATGTTAGAAGACAGTTTTATTTGAGATTAGGATGTTGCCAAGACGTTCGCGGTGAACATTTTGAACATCTACTTCATTAACATTCATAGTTCTTTTTCGTGTTCTACATTTTATTACGTTTTGCATTACATTTTAGTTTTTGATTGTATTGTAGCGAATTTCGGTAAGCACATGATTTTAATTTATTTTATCTTAATTAATCTTAATAAACTTGAAAGCGACAACATTTTTGAATGGAGAATGAAAAGACCTTTCATGAAATATCACAAGCCTATACTTCCTATTTTAAAAATTGGGGGTTGTACCTGTCATTCTAAGGGGTTGAAGGTAGGGGTTGCATTTTCACGTTAAAGAATGTCAAGTTATAATTTAAATTTGACGTGTCTCGGGATTTTTTATAAATATGTACAGTAACCTAAATAATGAATTTATTCCATTTGGCTTTTACACACTGTATAGCATAAAACACTCATCTTGAAATAATTTCTAGTTTTGTTTTGTCTTCCAATTTATGCTTTTTTACAGACAAAAAGTCAATGTATAACGTTTAGTTAATTTTAAATGTTTAAAACACTTTGCTTGGATTATATATAACACTAATAGAATTTAAAAAATTAAAGATTACTACTAATAAACGCTTTATAAAACCATAATTAAAATTTGGTTTTATGGTAACGCTTTATCTTTATAAAACGGTTTCTTTCAGAGACAATACATATTAGTCGTGTATTACATTTCTGACACATAAAGGTAGTTTCTTTAGGACACAGATAACACCGACTTTTAGTTCTTGTTGAGGGAAAATGATTAATATTATCTAGCCTAATATATCGTCGGTCAGCCTAGTAACTACCGGACTTCGGATTTGTTATGGAAATGACCAAGCAGCTGCAGGACTTATTTTTGCTTTGTTTGATTTTAGTAGGCTTTGAATAATGTCGTTACAGAATACACACTTATATCTAGCATTTGGGCTAGCAACTTCAGGTACCATCCACCAATGTGACTTCGATATAAAGACACAAGTGTGTTAGCTACGCCTCTCATATGCTTATCGAGTATCTTTGAACATGAGATATTGTTGTGGTATCAGAAAATGATGAAACTATACTGACACATTTATTGTTTGCCATTTGGTAATATAATTTTCATTTTGTTGTCGTTAACACTAGCGAAGCTACCTAGTCCTCTTTTAAGTAATATATATATATATATATATATATATATATATATAATATATATATATATATATATATATGTTACAGAAACACTTTTTGACTTTTGGTCTAGCTTTCGGAATTGTTTAATTCCTTTTTCAAGACACTGTAATTAGAAAAATGTGTAAATACTTACAATATATCACAAAATGTCAGTGCAACTTACTAGTCGTTGAGATTATTTGTATAAAGCTATGACACTCAACATTAATAACACACATATAAAATAGAACATATAAAATAATGGACAAAATACATTTAAAATTTAGTTAAAGATAGTAAAAATTCGTATGTGACATCTTTTAATGGTGTGTTTTGACTGATCCATAGAGAATAGAAAGAAAAAAAAAACAAAAATAGTATGATTAAAAATTAATTAGGTGTTCTTCATATTTTATATTAATAGAAAGTAATGTATTAAACCTGTGTTGATGGTATGCAACCTGTTTTGCTTGCAGGTGTATTGTGGTGTATATATGTACAAGTAAGTCTTTATTTCATTTTTGATGTTTTGTCAGTAAATAACAATAAATGTTGCTCAGTTTATCTATATCAGACTTTTTATTTATACAAGACGTATTGGATTTTATGAAACACATTTCCAAGAAAACACGTTTAGAATGGTTTTTTCCCTTGCCAAAATACAGGAATCCTCGAAATTAAATTCATGTTTTAAACTTAATGCATGTTCTGTCAACGCGCATGCGTTAATTTTTTTGGTTTTTATGTCGCTGCGATGTGAGATCACCCTACTGTGAAAATTACGAGATGATTCACCAATATACACGTTTTTACAATTAGCACACGGTATAGAATAAACAACATTCGATGATTCCTGTATTGTGAAAGGATCCTTTGTCTTTGTGTACAACTTCGACACCGTTTTCACATTCTTCGTTGCAATTTTTAAGCCACTAACATTTTTGAAAATGTTCATTAGCTTAGGAGTTAGGACTGGAATATAGGGTAGGCAACCATACGTTATTTTAGATTGTGGTAGCTCTGATGTGTTGTGTGTCAATGTCGATGTCAGTTGTCGGACCTCATTATTATGAAAATTTTGGTTGTCAGAAAATTGCAACGGAAAAGGAGTACCAAAAATGAGTTTATTTAAAAGCCCTATGGGATATGAGTTCTCTTGTAGTATAGATCTCAACTTTTTAGTCCCTTGTCCCTGAACTCGGTGTGTGATAAGTTGATAACCCTAGTTTTGAGGGCCAAAACCAAATTTGTTTTCATCTTAGATGGATGTTGAGAATAAAAGTTTATGAAACGGTTACTAAAACAAGGTTTACGATACCACTCCGTCCTTAGCATGCCATCACTGCCACGATGTATCAGCATGTCTAAAAAAGGAATCATATTCTCAGCCTCTCTCTCAACCGTAAACTTTAAGTGTTCACACTGGACATTAAAGATGTTTAAAACATCAGTGATTTTGTTTTCCGGGACTGATAAAATCAAATCATCTACATATCGTTTGATAAAAGGTATGTGAAAAGGTATATTTTCTTTACACGTTCTTATAAGTTCATCCAAAACAAAATTACATAGAATGGGGGATATTTTGCTGCCCATTGGAGTGCCAAAGATTTGTTTAAAAAAATTACCATTGAACAAAAAGATGTTAGAGTCAAAAATAAATGTTAAAATTCTTATGAAATCATCTAAACTGATCTTGGTATGCGGAGAGATGCTGTTCCAGTTATTTTTAATGCTGTTGAGAATAGCGTCTAGTGGTAGGTTTGTAAATAGTGACACAACATCTAAACTAATCAATATATAATTATTCGGAACTTTAACATTATTAATGAAGTTGCTAAATGTGAAAGAATCTTTAATATAGAATTCATTGGATTCGTTGTAGGAAATTGTAAGGATATCTGTAAGGTGTTTAGCAAGTTTACTGTTAGGAGCATCAATGGAAGAGACAATAGGCCTCATTGAAAGAGTGGGTTTGTGAACTTTAGGAAGTGTATAAACCTGGGTGCAACTGCATTGTAAATTTTTTTGATGCAAGATTTTGCAACTTCTGTTGTTATGGATTTAGAAGAAGCTAAATCCGAAACCAGCTTGTTCGCCTTTTGTTGGAGGGTGCACACTGGACTGTTCTTTCAATTTGATGTAACTTTTTGTGTTATTAAGTAAACTATTGCTTTTGTCAATGTAATCATTCCTATACATTGCCACTGTTACATTTCCCTTGTCACTTCTAACAATGTAAATTTCTGGATGTGATGGATGTTAAAAATTGTTTGCACTCATTGTATATTGTGCTCAAAAAGTGTCCTTCTTTACTTGTTTTGTGTAGATAGTTAGTGATAACATTAGTGCTTTGAGATCTCATGATGTTCTTTTCTTGGGGTTTTAGACCAGAAATAAGAAACTCGATATCTGAGAGAAGAGAATACATTTTAAAATCTCTAGCACTAGGAAATAGGCAAAATTTTGAACCCAAAGACAAAAGTTTTTTAACGTTAAAAGGAAAAGTGATGTTAGTTAGATTTTTGAACCATTTTTCTTGGAACGTTATTTTTTAAAATTGATATACTTCTATTTTGTTAAATTTTTTGATGTTTTTATTTAAAATACTTTATTATATTTGATTTTTTGTCTTCTATAGAATTCTTGTAGTAAAGATATATAAATTCTTGTAGAAATATATTCTTCTAATATATTTTTTAATTGATGTACCTTCTTTTCTATGTAATTAATATCATTTATTGTTACTGAAGTTTCTAGTTTAAGATTTTGGTTTTTAAATTTGAATTAAAGTTTTGAATTTTGCTACCTAATTTACCTCCTTTATAGATGTAACAAGTTGTTAGTGTTAAACTTTCCATTCTCTATGTGTGCAGGAAAACAAAGATTTTTTCTACATTTCAGAAGGAAAATCCTTCTGTTGTTGAGTGATGCAAGCTTGATGTTAAAGTTGGCCCGTTGTTTTAGGAAATCTACTCTAGCAAGTATTGCTAGTAAGTATCGCTAGCTAGTAAGTATTGCGATATATTTTTCATATTTAATTTACCTACAAAATTTTCCATATTTTAGCTATTTTATGAAAGCAGCCTCAAAGGAAAGCGTGTACATCCTTACACGTTTCACTCAAGACTCTCCTCTTTTCCTTCAAATGCACTGTTTTTATACCTTTTCCCCTCAGCGTCCCTTTTCCGCCACTGAAAATTAAACAAAATAAAGAATTCTTGCTTTGAAATTTTAAATGGACCAATTAGAAAATAGTTACACTTTTGACATTTAGAATAAATCTACTTTTGATATAAAATTTCGAAATATATGCCTAAATTGTATTTTAAGTTATTATTTGAGTAAAATTTAATATTGGAATTATGTTTAATAAATTCTCTACATTAATTTTCTATATGTCTTATTTTTAAGGATGTTTTCTCCAAAATTTAACAGACGTTTAAAGTTTTTTTTATTTTCTGTAGTTTTTGTTCTTACTTCTACAAATTAACATTTAGATATTTAAACAATTAGTATAAATAGAGTATGGAAATAACTTTTATACTGTTTATAAAAATTTTACCAATTAAATTTTGCATTAATGATTTGCCAGAAACTTTATTTTTATAAGTTCAAACTTAGATATACTTTTAACATTAACCCAAAATTATGACTTTAACAAATCATTTGATGGTACTTTCTTAAATTTTAGCTAATTAATTCTATTTGGAGCTACTATGTTTTGTATTATAAGAATAAAGTTAAATTGGTAAACTTAATTTCATCCTATATTTTGCCAACGAAAAATGTCTCTCCGAAAACTTTGAATGTTTAGAACAGCCTCTTATGTATTAAATTGAAAAGAAACTTCTTGGTATTGTTCAAATTTTAAATAAAGATATGTCTTGTAAACAAATTTGCAAGTTTTAATACTATTTAGTCAGAATCCTTTATACAGGGTCACTTGTTTTGAAAGTTATGTCATTTGAATTGCATAACTTTAAATAAAATTACCTTAAAACTATTTTTTTTTTATTGAGTTTAATGCGTGGACAACTAATGGTCATTGGCATGGTATAGTGGATTTTTACAGTCAGGTGTGTAGTGTGTGAGTGTGTGATGTGTGTGTTTATGTAGAGTAATTGTCTTGATACTTAGCAAAGTCGACGTCATTGTCTTTGCTAGGAGACGCTAATTGTATCCGAACGTCTGCGGTCCCTCCGTGAGTATCGATCGCACAAGGATAGAAATTATTTTCATTTATTATTTTTAATAAACGAAAATTTCCACCCAGGTGAGATTCGAACTCACGACCTTTGGGTTCAAAGGTAGGCGCTCTTACCACTGAGCCACAGAGGGGGTTTATTAAACTATTTAATTACTATAATGTGCCTTTATAACACTACATCTCTTCAATATTGTTATCATATTCTTTTTTTTAATCATGTAATATTTATGTAAATTATAATTTGTATATAATATTCGTAATATTTTAGTAAATTATAATTTGTTAATAAAGATAATTATCCTAATCCTTCCATGTATGCCAAATATGTTTGACGATTATATTATGATTTTATTTCATTTTTCACCTCGTTAAACGTCTTACATCCTTTTATTGGGTTATAATGAAAAGTTTAATTTAGGAGATAAAACACGATTATCTCGTAAAGGGAAAGTTTCAGTGTTAGCGATTAAATTCGCTTAACTTAGTTTACCAGCAGCTCTTAGCAGCATATATTTGGCACTCGCTGATATCACTAGTCCCAGCTTTGCAATTAACCAATTATTTAGCCTAGTGGGGCTTTTCAAGATCTTTGTTGAAGTATATAACAAAAATAAAACATTTATATTTGATACTGCTATTGAAGTTTGGCGAAGATTTAAAAAAAAAAATTGGCAAAATTATTACAAAATGAGAGAAAAACAAAAATTGATGTAGATTATATATATATATATATATATATATATATATATATATATATATATATATATATGTATATATATATATAGCAAAACTGGTAGGATTATCGACCGAAACGTAAATAACAATTTATTGTTTTGGAGTATCAGGTATGCGGTCTGTTATTAAAAAGAAACTCTTTTTTCTTTTATTACTCTATATTTCGCTGATTTTTGTCAGCTTCTTCAGGAGATAACTAAAATATGGTTAAAATTTTATATAGATAACAGGTGATAATAAACAATGAATTTACTTACAGATTAAGAGTTAAAATAGTTAAAATATTTAAAAATGTTGAACATAATATATTCAAAACAGTACTGACAGTATTAGTCAAAAGCATCTAGTCACTAGTAATTAAATATAACAAAAAAAAATATAATAAATAGAAAACAAAAACAACCAAGAAACAATAAAAACACAATAAAATTACATATTAAAAATATACAGGGTGATTTAAAATATAATTGTAAAAAGAAAAATTATTTGAACATACTAAGAATATTACAGTAGATATTGCTCAACTGTCCCGTATCTGCCTTATAATTAACTGCATATTTTTCTTTATTAATGTGACACATTTTTAAAAACAATCTTCTTTTGTAATTGTTCTCTTGTTGTAGAACCCTGACATTTGAGTAATCAAATTGATGCCCAGTTTTTAGGTAATGGTCAACTACCGCACATGTATTCTTCTTTTTTGTGCAGTCACTTTTGTGTTGTGTGACCCGTTGTTTTAGCCATTGAGAAGTTTGGCCAACATAACAGCTCTGACAATCCAAACAAGGCAGTTTATAGATGACATTAGTTTTATTTACAGTTGGTGTCTTGTCTTTTACTTTAGAAAACAGTTGTCGGTTTTCTAATACAGTATATTGGACAATTTTGATGTTGGTAAATTGTTTAAATAAACTAGTCACAGAAGGTGTTAACTGTTTTATTAATGGTAATTTTTTATATTGGATTGTTTGTACTATACTTGTATATCGGAGCAGTACAAAACAATCCAATATAAAAAATACTTATCCCATGATTTTTTTAAAACCATTGAAGGTAATATAAATTTTATCTCATTAATACGACGTGGAAAAAAAGTCGAAAATCACCAGTTAGTTGACCTAAAGACAAATAAATATACAAACAAAAATATATTTTACAAAATTAGACATTCTGAATGGGAATGGAAAATTTTTCCTGTCATATTACCTGCAAATCCACAATTTTTAGATTTTGACTCTTTGCATGCATTATAGAGATAGAATTCCCATTAAGAAAGAATAATATGAGCATTTGCAACAACTGAAGAAAATTATACAACTGGACTAAAGTTTATTTAGCAGTAAATGGTTGACTTCAGTTAGTACCGACTATAAATATTCTGAGTTAACCGATAATAGTATAAAAGGCCCGGTTTCAGGTAAAATTTAAATATGTTTCCTGGTAAAACTTGCAAATCTTCATTTCGCAATGTTGATTTAATTGCGTACAATCCAAACTCATTATAATTTCATTAATACAGATAAGGCTTATAATGACGAAACTGTATTGATAAGAGGGTTTTTGAATTTGATGATAGTGCGCGACGGGTTTGCTAATCACCTTGTAATGTGTTTAGTTTATAAAACTAAACATCAACCAATATTTAAATACAAGTTCTTGATAAAATTTGTTTGTCTTTATATATTATTGTCCGTGGGATAAGAATAATGGGGCTTTTTCTACTGTTCCAGTAAAGAAGAAACATTTATCTGTAGATACAAAGCAAATTGTAAAAACTCTATATAGTACTTTACTTAAAAGAGGACTTGAGACAACTTCCGCTACGAGTTAAATATGCGATTTGACGAAAATACCTCTGACCACAGTAAAAATAATTACATCACCACAGAAACAGTTACCATAGAAACAAGAAAAAACGTAAAGATTCCAGTTCCACCAAATGTATGGACGAAGCCGATAAGGATTTGATATGTCGAAAAGTATATATTATTTACGAAGAGCAACGCATATCTACATTAAAAGCTCTGAAGCTACGGTTCAATGTTAATGAAACCAAAATAATAAGCTGTAACCTCATCATTTTATGGAAAATTTTGAAAAGTATGGACTTTCGATATCGTATAATTGACAAAAGACAAGTAATTATGGAACCTCATCCTCCTCCTCAATCATTTAGCCCTTGTCAGGGCGTAGTGACACCCTAAATATTATTAGTCTGCTGTCTCCATTGACTGCGATCTTGTGCCATATGGACGGCTTCATGTAGGGATTTTCCCACCAAACTCTTCATTTGGTCCACCCATCGTATTGGAGATCTTCCTCTTGGTCTTCGGCCTTCTACCTTACCTTCTACTACCAATAGTTCCATGGTGCCCGTTCTTCTAGCTATGTGGCCGAAGTAAGTTAGGTATGCTTGGTTTACTTTTTTTAGTAGCCTGTCTTTTATATGAAGCTCTTTCCAGAATTGACAGGTTGGTTCTATGTTCTGTCCAGGACACTGCGTAGAATTCTTCTATATACCCACATTTCGAAGGCTTCGATCTTACTCCTATCGATTTTTTGAGAGTCCATGTTTCAGCTGCATATGTAGCAATGGGAAAAATAAGGCATTGACCAACCTAAGCTTAGTATTCCTTGTTATTGTTCGGTCTTTCCATATTTTAATTAATTTAGCAGTTGCGGTTCGGGCCATTCCTAGTCTACGTTTGATTTCTGAGGAACAATCACCATTGTTGGTTATCAGAGAGCCCAAGTATACAAATCTGTCGACTACTTCGAAAATCCCTATTTGGCGTATATGCGGTAGATTATTATTTGCTCTGTCTACAATCATTATTTTTGTTTTTCTGGTGTTGATTTGAAGTCCGAATTCTTCACTTATTCGGCTTAGCCGTTCGATGATGGTAATCATTTCGACTTCATTCGCTGCTAGTATAAGTGTGTCATCTGCGTATCGTAGGTTACTGATTTTTCTGCCTCCTATAGTGATTTCTCCATCCCATTCATCTAGTACTTTTCTCATTATATATTCAGAATATATGTTGTACAATAATGGTGATAGTATGCAACCTTGTCTAGTTCCTTTCTCTGTTTTGAATGCATTTGAATATATTCCATGTACTTTAACTTTGGCTGAGTTTTTATTATACAGATTTCTTATTAGGTTAACTAGGTGGTTAGGTACTCCCATATTTTCCATTATACTCCAGAGAGGATCCCATTTTACTGAATCAAAAGCCTTTGTGTAATCTACAAAACAGAGCAACATTGGTATCTTAGGTTCTCTCACTTTTTCTACTATCTGTCTGGTGTTGACTATTTGCTCACGCGTTCCCTTTCCTGGTACAAATCCACATTGTTCTTCGGCTATCTCTGGAAGTAGAAAGTTCTTTAGCCGTTAATTGATTATATGTAGCAGGATTTTGCTTGCATGAGGGATAAGGGCAACGGTTCTGTAATTGCTGCATATGGTTAGTGATCCTTTTTTATGGATAGGGATCAAGGTTGATTCACACCACTCATCAGGCCATTCACCTGTGATCCATATCATGTTTTTTTTGTTTCTTAGTTGGTTAAGAGCCTTCTCTACTTCTACTCGTAAAATGATTGGTTCAGCCTCTCTGATTGCATGTTTTTTGTGTTCTGAGACTGATGCGTCATCTTTTGAAGTGTCTTTGTATAATTCTGAGCAGTAATTTTTCCAGGTCTTTGCGATGCTCTCTATGTCGGCTTTTACTTCTCCATTAGAGTCTTGAATGGCTTGAAGTTGTGGCTTGAACTCTCGGGCTAAATATTTAACTTTTTTAAATAGTTCATGACTTTCATGGCGGTTTGCATGTTGCTCCAGTTCTTGACACACGTTTTTGTAATCTATGGAACCTCACAGATTACAAACATTTCGTTATGAGTATATAACTTCGATAAGAAAATTTTGTTCTGAAAATCGTCCAATAATTTACCTCGATAAGACATGGTTTGAACATTTGAAATAAAGGGAAAAGAATAACGATTTTACAAGCTGGACAAGAAAATGTTTGGCTTCCAAATGCCCTGTGGCTTAGTGCAGAATTAATTAAAGACTCCTGCGTCGACTACCATGAAGATTCAACGGCAGAACTTTTTGAAAAATGGTTCAAAAATAATCTTATGCCAAACATTCATAGAGTGAAGTTAAGAAAAAATTTACAAAAAGTAAAGCTCCAAACTCGAATAATACTAAATTGGAATTTCAAAATTACATGAAGACGAATGAGATGTGTTTTGAAGAATGTTACACGAAACAAGAGCTTTTAGAAGTTTTAAAGGCATTTTCTATAAAAAAAAAGTATATATTTGTGACACATTGGCAGAGGAAATGGGACATACAGTGCTGCGGCTTTTACCCTATTATTGTATGTTTAATCCCATAGAACATATGTGACACGAAAGAAAGTCTAACGTGAGGTCACAAAATATTTCTCCAACGTTAAGTAGTATGGTGTAAAGTTAATAAGAAAATGTGTCAATGATATTCTTTTAAGTAGTTTAGAGACATTCAGTAATAAGTAAAGAAAATTCATATGTTTATTTAGATCATAATATAATTGAACCGATCATAATTAATTTAGATAAGGATAGCGATAGCGAAACAGAACTATGTGTGAAGTATGATTAAAAAAACGTTTATTTTCAGAACCACAAGTTATTATTAATGTTTTTTTTATAATCTTAGATTAATGTAGATTTAATTTATTCTAAAACTCATTTAAAGATATTAATTTCGGGTATATAAGGCAAAGCAATATATTTTACATCCGTTTTTTTGTTTTTCTCGTCGTAATTATTGTAAATTTTGTGGATCCTTTACTTTATTATAGTGTAACGAAATTATTTTGCCTACCACATGGGATAAGATTATGGGGCTAGAGAGAGGGCAAGCAAAATAATCGCTACTTGTGCGAACGGCATTCAAGGTTTGTTAGGAGAGCTGGGGTCGAGGATAAGTAAAAGATGAGAGGGTGGAATGGGGCAACTACAAAAATATGAAATAAAGGGTCATGAATTTCTTGGGATAAACAAAGCAAAAAGAAACAGAAAACATCATCATCATTTGGCGCTACAGCCCTTCATGAGCCTTGGCCTGCTTCAAAACATTCTTCCATCCTTCCCTATCGAGTGTCTGTCTTCTCCAGCCCCTCACTCCAATCACCCTCAGATCTTCCTGCACATCGTCTAGATATCTGAGTTTAGGTCGCCCCCTTCTTCTTCTTCCGACCGGCCTATTTAGCATAGTTATTTTAGTGGGATCACTCTCATCCATCCGCATAACGTGGCCCACCTACCTTAGGCGGTTTATCTTGATGGTCTTCACAATATCTGCATCACCAAAAAGTCTATAGAGTTCAAAGTTATATCGCCTTCTCCACAGACCCTGTTCGTTTACTCCGCCAAATATGGTCCTCAATACTTTTCTTTCAAAGACTCGTAGTAACTCTTCATCTCGGGTCGTCATTGTCCATGTTTCCGATCCGTATGTGAGCACTAGGCGTATTATTGTTTTATAAAGTTTGCACTTTGTTGCTATTGACATACTTCTCGCTCTTAGTTGAAGGCCCAGGCCGAAATAACAGCGGTTAGCCACGCATATTCTTTTTTTTAATCTCGTTGGATGTGTTATTTTTGTAGTCTACCAGTGATCCTAAGTAGCAGAATTCTTCTATCATTTCTATCGTTTCGTGTTGCACCTCTAAGTTATTTTGTTGAATTCTTGATATGGCCGGCATATATTTAGTTTTCTGGATGTTAATCAGAAGTCCGATTGTTTTCTGTGGCATTTTTGATAACTTTTTCTAACGCTAGGTTGAACAGCGTGCACGATAGAGCATCTCCCTGGCGTAGTCCTCTGTTGGTTTTAAAGGGTTTTGAAACATCCCCTTGTACGCGCACTTTACATTCGACTTTCATCATTGTCATTTTAATTAATTCTACCAAACCTTTTGGTATTCCTAATTCGATCATCGCCGAATATAATTGGGGCCTGTCAATAGTATCGTACGCTGCCTTAAAGTCTACGAAGATGTAATGTCAGTCTATGTCGTACTCCGTCGTTTTTTCTAATATTTGTCTGATAGATGATATATGATCAATGGTAGATTTGTTTTTCAAGAAGCCTCTTTGATAGGATCCTATTATATTGTCAGCATACTGTGCCAGTCGTTCGTTAAGTATCAGGGCCACAATTTTGTATGCTGTATTAAGAAGGGAAATCCTCTAAAGTTGGAGCATTCAATAACGTTTCCTTTTTTGTGTATGGGGCATATAATTCCAGTATTTCAATCTTTCATATACGCGTCGTTCTTCTCTTTCGTTACTCGTTGGCATTTCTCATCAAACTAGTTGTTTCGCTGTCCTTTGGGTACTTCACCCAGCACTTCCTCTGCGGTCTCTTTGAGCGTGGTTTTCATAAACTCCCAATTTGTGTTAAGTTCAGTGGGATATACCTCACTTCTGGGATATTCTGATATTTTGCGATCTAAGCATATTTGAAAGTTTCTTACGACTTCAGTACACTTTAATTTATCAACATTATATTTGATTATTTTTGGTTTAGTTTTATCGTTCCTGGCGTTTGATATACGTGCTCTGAGACGTCCAGCTATGAGATAGTGATCGGAGTCAATATTTGCACCTCTATAATTTCTGCAGTCTAGTATATCTGATCCATGTCTTAAATCAATCAGTACGTGGTCTATCTGATTTTGGGTCTGATGATCTGACGATGTCCACGTCACTTTATGTATACGTTTATGTTAAAAGTATGTACTACTGATCGTCATGTTCAGAGATGCTGCGAGATTTACAAGTCTCGTCCCATTATCATTACATTCTTTGTGTATGCTGTAAGGTCCTATGGTTGGTCTGTACATCTCCTCTTGTCCTACCTTGGCATTCATGTCTCCGATAATCAACTTAGCGTCATTATTGGGACACTGTCTATATGTTTGTTCTAGTTTCTCATAGAATTCTTCTTTTTCTGTGTCTGTTTTATCCTCAGTGGGGGCATGTGCGTTTATAAGACTGTAGTTAAAGAATGTTCCACGTATTCTTAGAACACATATTCTATGATCTATAGCGTCAAAACCTATTACTAGGTTATTAACTCTTTTGCTAACTACAAAGCCTACCCCAAAGATATGTTGAGTTTGATGGCAGCTATAATATATGGTATTCAGATTCTTCTGGAGAGTACCGGTCCCTTTCCATCGCATCTCCTGTATAGCTGTTATGTCCATATTATATTTGTTAAGAGTGTCTAAGAGACACCTCATCGCTCCTGCAGAGTACAATGTTCTCACGTTCCATGATCCAAATCGAATATCCTTTTTTCTTTTGCGAGATCGTCTACATAAGGTCCGTCCGGTTTTTGTTTTTCAGCTTTCGTAACAATTCTTTTTTTTCCAGGGTAGGGTTGTTAGCCCTACGCCCAACCCCCAGACTTGAAGGACCAGAGACTCTTCTGTTAGGGTTACCATACCTTGGTCTGTTTTGGTTCGCGGGTGGTATTTTATTTCCCACCTACCCGCCGATCCTGGGACCGGTTAGGGCGTTCCCCTATCCACCACCTGGGGACGCGTCCGATGGGAGACAGACACTCCACACGGAGAAAACAGAAAACACCTCAAGTAATTTAATATAGGGTGCCACTTTGAGGTGTCTAATTATACCTATTAAAACCACTAGTTGTAAATAGGGAAATAATTATAAAATATCAAAAACATATCTTTTTTAAATAAAACTCAAAAAAGGGTTAGTTCAAAAAAATAAACAAAATGTTAAGAAAAGAAAATTAACATTATGATCTCTTAGGCTAGTTGATGATGATGATGATGTATCTTACCACAAACAGTTACAAAATATAGAGAACACAAGAATGCTCAAAAAAAAACAATACAAAAATATTACCACGATAGTCGCAAAATATAAAAAACTTACATGTGTTCTACTAATTTACAAATTCGGGAGATGCTACAAAAACTTACTAATTTTACTGACGTATAAACTGTGGCAAATATAAAAATTATTACAAATAAAAAAAATTATCTTTTTAAACAATGAAACCAATTATTACTTTGGCAAAAAAATTGTCTGTCTTTACTTTGAAAATTAAAACATTAAATGTTACCTTTAAATTTACATATTTTTGCACTTAAACTTCTGAAAATCCTGTAAACATCTCCGGGCCAGAAACTAAGTGAACCATGTCTAAACTGGAACAAAAGAAGACCATCTCCGTAATCTGGAACGACAATCAAAGACGACAAAAGAGATGTTCAGCAAACAGACGACAAACGAAGTTGGTACGTGTTCAAAATTATACCATGTTCTGGTATACTATACAATTCATTTTTCACTGCTACATACTTCAAAAACAGAAAACAACAAATTCGACGTATGAATTTGGATTCATCCTCAGCCCATAGTGACCCAAGTAAGAATTAATACACACTTGAGCCGACAGCGACTCAAGTAAGAATTTATCTGCACTTGCACCTACGGCGACCCAAGTAAGAATGACGAAATTCTCTTAAGAATTCGTTCACTTAACTTGAAAATAAACAAACGGTGAAATAACAAAACACAACGAAAATTAAAACGTAAAAGATTCCATTTCCACGACGTATAAAAATTATAAGGCGACTTCGAATAAAACATTTAAAAAAATGCCGAGAAAGTACTTACACATCTTTAAAATAATAAACAACTCTGAAATGGTTTTATTACTTGGCGACGCTGAAAAGAACTAAATATTATTTGGGTTTTAAATTGAACGATACGAAGGAAAGATACATTAAAAGATTTTTCAAACATTTATGAGGGGATTTCAATATATTACATATACGAGGGGATTTCAATATATTTTAAAGAATCAATGAATTGCAAATGCTACAACAGGAGTACCATCTAGTCAGTGTTAATTGTCAAAAGACCAACTCTTGACTAGTAATCGTAGAAACTAATTGCTTGCCAATCAGTAACAAGTTTAATCATTTAAATTGGTTTTTTCGCTTTCCTGTAAAATTTTATAAAATGGAATTACGCACTATGTAAATTAAACTGACGATTTGAAATAAGAAGTTATAAAATTCACAAAAATATATGGCAGATATAGTGGAATTACATCAGATCATATAACTTTGATAATACAAAGCATATTAAAAAAGATAAAAGAAGAAAAAAATTGAAGTTGGACACACACTATAGTAAAACAAATAAATTCAAAAATCTAATAATTGGAAATATATTTGTGGTCTAAGGAAAAATGTGATTTTTTTGAGTATATTAAATACACAATTTTCTAAAATATATTCAAACGTATGTTCATATTTTACATGTTTAAAAAAAGACTATTGGCTTACACAACAAATTTATATTCATTGGAGTTGATAATTACTTAATCTTTTATTTGCTCCTTACACTCCTTGAAGTTAAAATCATTTGATGATCCTTAGAATTTCTGCTTTGAAACTTCAACTAATTACCTTTCTCCTTTAAGTTTACCTAGTAGTCACTTTTCATAACGCTGATCCTCCTCCTTTTGCCTCCTACCGTGACTAAAGAAGTGTAGTAGATGAAATTCCAGCTTTGTTGACTTGCATGTTCGTTGTAGTACAAAGTTATCCACCACTGAATCATAAGCGGAGCTAAAGGGTTTAACAAGTTTTGTAACATCAATAGGAGGAAATTGGAGTATTTTCTTTCTATTTGTTCCCGTCGTTTAGAGTTTCTTTCTTCATGATTTGTTTATCTTATAAGACATTATTTTAATTAACATAAGACGATTATTGAGGTATTTTCTTGGAAGCAATAATTGGCAACACTTCTTACTCACTAAATAATATATAATACATAATATTTTATCGCAAAATCAGTTCGGCTTTTTGTCTAATAAATGTACTAGTGATGCCATGTTTTCTGTGTTAGATGAGGTATATCTATCACTAAATAGTAACCTCTCCTCCGCCACCGTTTTCTGTGACTATTCCAAAGCCTTTGCCTGCGTAAATCACGACATTCTATTAAAAAAATTAACTTTCTATGGAATTCGGGGTGTGTCTTTGAATTGGTTCAAAACTTACTTGGTAGGTAGGAAACAATTGGTTAGAATAAAAGACATCGACTCTAGTTGTAAAGATATTGAGTGTGGAGTACCGCAAGGTTCAGCGTTAGGTCCTATCTTTTTACTTTCATTAATACATCACTTACTAAAATTAAAGGGAAAATTTTTCTATTTGTTGATGATACCAGTATTACTTGGAGCAACAACTAATTATTTCAACGCTTCATTCAATTATAACCGCTGATTTGCTTATAATCAAGGCTTTATCAGACTCCAACTTACTTAGCTTTAACGTGGATAAGACAGTAGCATTATCTTATAAAGGAGTCATTCAACCCTTGCTTTTGAATGAGAGCCAAATCAGTATCGTTAATTCCGTGAAATTTCTAGGTATTCTTGTCGACAGTGATCTTAAATGGTCCTTGCATACTGACTCCTTAAGAAAGAAACTAGCCTCAGCTTGCTTTGCAATAAGATCTGTTTCGAAGGAACTAAATTTATCTTTTGTCAAAATGGCATATTTCTCATTGTTCGAGTCCCATCTTCAATATGGGCTTCCATTTTGGGGTTCTAGTACAGCGGCCCAATTTGATACTATTTTAAGTTGCAAAAAAGAGCAATTCGTTATCTATTTGGTCTCAAACAAACAACTCATTGCAAGACCTACTTCAAAAATAACGGAATTTTGACGCTTCCTTTTTTATTTATTTTAGAAACGGTTTGTTTGATTCGCAAGCATTTAAACATTTTTCCCGATAGACCTGATCATGGCTACTCCTTTAGAAATTCGGATTGTAACGTTTATTTACTGATCCCGTCCACTCAACTAGTAAAGAATTCTATTCTATATAGTGCAAAAAAACTTTATAATCACCTTCCAAGAGAAATTAAATCCGCAACATCTTTCATTAAGTTTCGCAAGATGACAAAAATCTATCTGTCTAAAAGACCATATTATTCAGTTGACGAGTTTCTTAATGTATAACAAAGAAACAAAATTAGTATTGTTTATAATTACATTTGGGTGTCTCAAGCATTGGCTACAATTTGTCTCATTTGTTGTTGTCTGTACAAATTATGTAAGTTATACAATAATTTTACTAATTTAAAATTGTATTGTTTTATTTTTCTATTATTATTATTATTATTATATAACAAATAAGGGCAGAGGAGCGAGCTCCTATTATGCCCAAAAAGCAAAAAATAAACAAAAATAAAATAGATCCTTATAAAACTAATACTAATTATAAAGTTAAGTAGTTAAACAATTAACGAAAATTGAATTGTGACACAATAAATAAATAAATAATGCTGTCCGAGAAAAAATATCCTATCCTATAAAAAAATAAAGTGCTGTCAAGTTTATTTTTAAAGATGTTAACACTAGCTGCCGATATGGTGTTTTGTTCCAAATTGTTCCATATATTAAAGATTCTGTTTGGCAAGAAGTTCGCCCTGGACCTTGCAGTAGTTTGTTCCCTCTTTAATTTGTATTGATGGCCTCTTAATCTATCGTCTTCATTCAAAGTAAATATGTTGTTTAGGTTCCCAAAATTATGTTTTAAAATACGGAAGGACATAATTAGGTCACCTCGAAGACGTCGCTGCTCGAATGTCGTAAGATGAGCCATGAATAGTCTATCTTCATAGTTAGGTCTTACACGGCCATATGCCAGTCTTGTGGCTTTACGCTGAACGTTTTCAAGTAGAATTTTATCGCGACTAAGATCTGGATTCCACACTGGTCCGGCAAACTCAAGAATAGGTCTAACGTATATTGAGTAAAGTTTACTAAAAGAGGTTAGAGATATGCGTGCAAAACACTTACGAATCAAAAACAGTTTCGAGTTAGCACGTTTACACACCGACACTATGTGATCAGACCAATTTAAGTCACTATTAATTATCACTCCGAGATCGTTGTGTGAGGTTACAGAGTTTAAAGGATGTCCATTAATAAAGTACGGAAGTGATGGGTTATTTTTGCCGATATGTAAAACAACGCATTTTTCAATGTTAAGCGGAAGTAACCATTCTGAGGACCATTTGAATATTGCGTCAAGATCTTGTTGAAGAATATGTTGGTTAATAGTTGGATTCACATATAACTTAGTGTCATCAGCGTAAATGGAAACCTTACTGGATACAATGAGCGGAAGATCACTAGTGTAGACACAAAAAAGTAGCGGTCCAAGTACTGATCCTTGTGGAACTCCACTCTTGACTGGCTTATCTAATGAGTGGTCTTCCCCAACACGAACCCTGAAGTATCTGTCGGATAGAAAATCTTGTATCCAAATGTTTAATTTTCCGCGGATACCATAGTGATCCAATTTAGCTAGTAATCGACGTTTTGGAACACGATCGAAAGCTTTGGAGAAGTCTAAGTAAATCTTATATTTGTTTTTGTTTTATAGTTTTTGTACTTTTTGACTGAATTTTTTTTTAGCTTTGTCCATAAAATTGTTCAATAATTTTCAGTGACAATAAAGCATATTTCTATTCTATTCTATTCTAATAAACTATTTTCAAAATTTTATAAAAAGATGTTAGCAGTAATTAAGGTATTGTCGTAACTCTGATATTTATTCTCTTGTCGGTATTTCTTATACTCTGGTGAAGTAATCGTTGATGTGTATTGCAGTTACAGTACTATTTTGTCTGCTAAGCATTTTAACTAAGCGAAAATTGAGACCCAGAAATATACATTTCAAATAATGACTTTCTTAAAAATTAAGATTTAGGTAGTATTTTGTAGCTAATGCTCTTCTGGTACTATTTCGATGTCACTCCAAAACGAATTTTTTAAATAATACGACGTGTTCTGTGGGAATAGAAACCTCAAATCATTTTAGTGATGACAACTTTAGCATGGTTCTGATTTATATTCGTTCTATAATATATAAAACAGATAAATTATTTTTGTTTCTAGAGGAATTGATATTATTTCCCCCAATGGCTGCAGTTACCGAGCACTGGCTTGAAGTCAACGAGATTTTTTTGTCGAAAAATATACCACAATTGTTAGGTATAATCGCCCAAGTTCAGCTCATGGTGACACCCTAATTTTTTTTACAAATTCTTCTCCCATAACAAAATATGACTTTCTGATAAATGATTGAGTTTTTCTTGGTTTATAACAAGAATCTTATTCTTTCACTGAACTACCACACTACTTCCACAGTCAGAACGCCGAATGACTGACCTTAGTGCAATATTCGTTCTTCGTACTCCCGGCAATAGTTTTCGAGGTATTTTAGAATGCCCTCTCATCGCCGAGTCTACGCCGAATGCCTACCTGCTAAACCAGACACTCCTCTATCATCCCGCGATCCGGAAGCGGAACGACCGCTGTAAGCTCGGCATCACTTCCGATGTACTACCTTCACTCATTTATTCACATCCACACTTCATTCGTCAGCAAGGAGACTTACTGTCTCGTTCCAAGTAGCGAGTAGAAGACCCTCATCGCTCCTAGTACGGCATCACGGAAATAATTCATTCGCCTGTGGTCACAGTCTATCCAATTTCTTATGTTCGGGATCAGCATTTTCGTCCACTGTGCCACATCCTGCGTGTTGTTCCATTCTTCTTGCCATCTTTTAATTGACATTTCTCTTTCCTGTCTTCTCTCGGTCATAGTAAGGCTCGGCCCACTCGCAACAGACTTGTTTTATCCACTCGTGCCAGGAGCCTTCTGTAGGCCGTTATCTCTACCGCCCGCTCCAGACTGGTGCTGCGTAGAGGACGATCGACTGTACAACACCGTGTAAAACTCTCCTCCTTTCGGATTTCGTCCCTCAAGGTTGGGCGTCACCCTCCTCAACGCAGCCGCACTATTCGCAGCCTTCCGAGCCACCTCCCGCACGTGCTCTCCCTATTTTCCATTCTGGTGCAATGTCACTCCTAGGTACTTTACATGTTGCTTGGGTGTTATACATGCTCTAGCACATTTCAGAACCTGCAAAATTTGTTAGACGACTTGCCCAATAAACGCAGAAAAATTCTATACGTTGACTTAAATATTAATTACGCTGTTGCTTGTGCTATCCAATTATCCTTGGTCAATATATTCAAATCGTATGGTTTTACACATCTTATCTAATTAACAGGATTACCACAACGTGTGATGAATATATGAAAGACCACGAACTAACTATATCCCCAGAAAAATCTGTATTATGATATTTAGAAGACATAGGTTACGTACGCCTGATAGTCTACACCTGTCAGGATATGATATACCTACCGTTGTCACTGAGTATAAATATCTTGGTACAATCCTAGACCCCAAATTACTATGGTCTAAACATGTCCAATATGTAAAAAAAAGATGTGAGAAAGGCATCAATCTCCTTAAATGTGTCACTTGCAGGAAATGGGGTGCTGATCGCAAAGTTGCATTGATATTTTACAGGACCTACGTGCGATCAATTTTGGATTACGGATGTGTGTTACACGGATCAGCAAGCAAAACACATTTACTAAAAATAGATCGTATTCAGTTTAAAAGTTTGAGATTAACTTTGGGTGCTATGAAATCAACACCATGCCCCCTGTTACTTGCTGAAAGTAATGAAATGCCATAAGAAAATCGTAGAAATTTATTAGCAACAAAATATGTATTAAAATTAAGGGCTAGAACAAGTGGCCTACTAAGTATGCTGTATGAATTATCCATACAAAATCTAGTAAACAATTTTTGGAGAATAAAAAATTCACCACCATTAGCAGATGCCTTTCTGGAAACCAATGATGTACCGGTTACACTTTCAACAAATTTTATTAAACCATCTTATAAATTAGAATTTAATACAATCTTGAAAAAATTAAATATTATATTTCCTAAATATTCAGATTCACATCAAATAAATAACAAGCTGTTGAACTCCATATTGAGTGAATATACTGATAAAACTATAATTTACACAGATGGCTCTAAACTGAACGATGGGAAAGTAGGGTCTGCAGTGTATATTCCTTCCAAAAACAAATCACTTAAAATAAAGCTTCCTCCACATTGCTCTATTTACACTGCAGAAGCGGTAGCTATTAGGAAAGCTCTGGATTGGCTAGAGCACGCAAATTTGCAAGATGCTGTGATCATCACAGACTCTAAGTCAATTCTTAGTGGACTTAATATACTGAGTTAAACCATAAAACATGTGAGCTGATATGTGACATTAAACAAAAAATGAGAAACAAAGATATAACATTTATTTGGGCAAAAAGTCACTCCGGGATAAAAGGTAATGAAATAGTAGACGAGCTCGCTAAGAATTCTACTCATTCAGGTATACAAGAACATATTTACACAGTATCAGACCTAATCAATTTTTATAATAAAAAAATAAATTTTAACTGACAAGACAGATGGAAAATATTGGCGAATACTTCAAATAATCATTATTACAAGATCCATCCTACGTTACCATCCCTAACAGAATTATCACACATATTCCATTATAATATATCTAAACGATCAGCAGCAACTATCACAAGATTAAAAACTAGTCACGGTGCTGTTCCTGCTCACCTGGCTAGATTAAACATTATAGAATCAGGAAAGTGTTTATGCGATAATATTTCCCAGTGTGATGTTAATCACATCCTGTTTGGATGTTTATTAAAAATAAAGCACTCTCATCTACGTTTTATGAAAACCTGGTTAAAAGTAATGTGCAACTTCCAGTAAACATAACCCACCTACCGTCTATATACGAACTCATATGTAATCACTTATATGCATCCGGATATATAATATAAATTTAGTACAATCAAGTTTTTAATTGATAAACATAACATAAATCATTTAAAAATCTGTGGCAAAAGGACTAGTTTCCATGCCAAACACACTATCATCATCATCATCTGTGATGAATATGACCTTAAGCTAAACACCGCACAACAAAAGTGATGGTCTTCAGTAAAACGCCAATACAACCGGAAGAGTTAACAGCTTATGGTGAACAACTAGAGAGAACTAACAGTATCACTTAACTTGGTTGTAATCTAAATGAGAACTGGGACATGAGCAAAGAAAATAGAATACGGATAGAGAAGGCCAGAGCTGCATTCTTTAAGATGAAGAAACTGTTATGTGGAAACAATATTACTTTAAGCCTGAAAATTAGATTAGTGAGATGTTCTCTACTCTTTTGTATGGTGTCGAAGGTTGGACTTTAACGGATACACGTCTCAAGAAACTGGAAGCCTTCGAAATCTGAGTGTATCGGAGTATCCTACGAATAAGTTGGGTGGATAGAGTTCGTAACGAAGTTGTTTTGCATCGAATGGAAAAAGTTACGAAAGTCGTCAAAACGGTTAAAAATAGCAAACTTGAATATTTTTTCCATGTTATGCGCCACCCAGAGAGATATAATATACTTTATTTAATAATACAAGGCAAGGTAGACGGAAGAAGCTGGCCAGGTCGAAGAAGAACGTCATGGCTTAGAAACCTGAGAGATTGGTTTAACAGATCCTCTGCATCTCTTTTCCGAGCTGCCGTCAACAAAATTACTATAGCCAATTTGATAGCCAACGCTCGATAATCGAGCACGGCACGGCAATATATATATATGTATATTATATATATGTATATGTATATATATATATATCAAGAAAAGGAGTACGACTGTCAATCCAATATATAATCAAGGATCACTCAGATGAGTGGCGGGTTTTTTTTTATGAAAAGGTCGAGAAAAAAGACAAAGATGATGGCTACTTCATCTATTTATTGAAGACGTTTCGCTTTCTTAATCAGAGAGCATCATCAGGTTATCTAAAAAGAACAATATAAAAAAAAACCACACAAGCATGGAAAAGTTGTTACATGTGTTACCTTAAAAAGGTATGTAGGAGACAGTGATATTAAAATATGTAAAGAAGCTTCAGTAAATGAACATTATACGATTATGATATATAAACAATAATTGAACTAACTACAATTAACAATTACTTAAAAATAAGGCTATTATCGAGCACAAGTTAATTAAATCTAGCCCAAGTACTTTCGCTTAAAATAGCATCTTCAGGGGCATTTCGTCAAAATAAGAACTATCCGGCAAGCGTAGATTGTAGAAACATTAAAAATAACATAAATTATACAAAACACTACACTAAAACGAGGTTTTAGTGTAGTGTTTGGTCCCTCGTTTTAGTGTACTGTTTTGTATAATTTATATTATTTTTAATGTTTCTACAATCATACGCTTGCCGGATAGTTCTTATTTTGACGAAATGCCCCTGAAGATGCTATTTTAAGCGAAAGTACTTGGGCTAGATTTAATTAACTTGTGCTCGATAATAGCCTTATTTTCAAAGTTCATTTATTCGAGCATTCAACCTCATTTCATTAATTAACAATTTGTTCAAACTTAGCATAGCCAAAGAACATGTGGTCTATTATACATGTATAAGTAAAAAAAACATTAACATGAGATTGAAGAACTAAGAAAATCAAAGCATTCCACATAGTTATGATTTAATTTTAACTTTAGTTTATCTTTAGGTTTAGGTTTAGGGCGCTTTCTGTGAGACTGTTAAGCATATTTTATATTAAGTATTACAATTCGTTTTTACAGAGCAGTGCTTTATCTAATATTTTGATCTTTCAACATGTTCACAATTTGTCATTTTTCTAACCGCCTACCTAACTTCCACATTTGTTTGCCATATATGAACTATCTTCTTCTTTTTCTATGTAGGCTCTGTATCACTGTCTGTTTTTCAATGAACCTCCAGTAAGTTGTCGTTCCATTATTTTCGTGGTCCTCCTACTGACCGTATTCTTATTGGGGAATCGTCTCTTGCCGTCTTTACTACTTTGTTTATTGCCATTCGGCTTATGCGATCGTTTTATTTTACTTTTTTATTTCTTACCCAGTCCTTGATGTTCTCCATGTTGCATCTGAACTTTTTTTGTGTTTATAGTGACTAGTCCTGATACCAGTATAGGAAAGAAATTTTAAAGCAAACTTTGCATAAAATTTTACATCTCAAACATCGTTTTAAGGTCTCTATTTTATATACCACTTGTATTATTTGCAATATTTCTTTTAAAATGAAGAAAAACAGAGCGAAATTAATTTTTTTTAATTCACTTCAACCATAATAATCATATAATTTATTCTAACTTATTTTCAGAAAAATTAATTACTTTTAAAGATAAAAACAGCTGTAAGTCGTTCTTAGACGTAATAAAACTTTCTTTTATCAAAGCTAAGAATGGAAAAATAACTTGCCTCGAGTATTCCCTTTTAACATAAAGATTTTCTTTATGGTCGATAAATCTTTTTGTTCTATGTACTTTAGGAAACTTGATAAATTAGATATTTAGTTAAAGTAAAAAATTAATAGTAGGTATTAAACTGCTAAAAAATAATTTAATACTTTTATTGGGAGTAGGCCACAAATTCAATTTAAAATAAATGTATTACGATGTTTCGATTTCCACTTCGGAAATCGTTCTCAAAATACAAACACATTAACAAATATTAATCTTCAATACTTATTAAGATGCCACAAGAAATACAAGAAAATAGCTTCAGAACATTATCAATGCTACAAAATAAAATTCATTTCAGTTAAAAGTTCATTCGGAATATAATTATTAAGCCCTTTCCTCTATTCAGATTGCCGAATATAGGCCTCTTCTAATTCTCGCCATTCATCTCTGTTGTTTGTACGAAATTTCTATATTGGTCCTGCAGTTTTATTAATATCGTCGCTCCAGCGCATTTGCGGTCTTAATCGTGATCTTTCGGCTTCACATGGTCGCCAATTCCCAATTTCTTTATTCCATCGGTCATCCTTAAGATGTTCCTTATGTCCAGACCATTTCCATTTCAGTTTAGCTGACTATTCGACAGCAACTTTTACTTTTGTTCTATTACGAATATGTTCATAGTTTATGGTTTTGGAGTGAGATATCAGCACCTGTCGTTCCATATGTTTGCTCAAGGTTTGAGTTTTTCTGATCTTCTTCATGTCTATTTTAGTGAATGACCAGCTTTGAGCTCTATATGTAGGTAAAGGTAGGACACAGGAATTAAACACTTTGGTTCGCAGTCTTTGAGGTATATTTTTATTTTTAAGTACGTATGAGAGTCTTCCGAATGCTGCCCATCCCATTTTTACAAGTCTGCTTATTTCGGTAGTCTGATTGTCTTTGCTTACCTTGACATTTTGACCCAGATATGTATATTCATCTACGTGTTCTATCTCTGTCTCTTCGATGTTTATAATAGGTTTGTCATCTTTGTTTGACATTAGTTTAGTTTTGCTGAAATTTGTTTTCAGTCCTTTATTTAGGGATTCTGTGTGTAGCTCCACAATCATCGTATTCAGTGCATTCCACGTGTCAACTATTAGTACTACATCATCTGCGTATCTAAAATGGTTAAAGTATCTTCTATTAATAGGGATTTTCTTATTTTCTCAGTCTATTGACTTAAAGATATCTTCTAGGGCATCTGTAAATAATTTTGAAGATGTTGTGTCTCCTTGTCTTACGCGTCGATTGATTTTTACTGGTCTTGTTTTGATTCAATACCCAGCGTCAATATCATTTCAGCTTGTTCGTAAATATTATGTATTAATATTCTGTACCTGGAGTCGATCCGGTTGTTGACTAATGCTTCTTCTATTGCCCATAGTACTACGCTATCAAAAGCTTTTTCATAATGTATAAAACGCCAGACATAATGGGAGATTGTATTTTTGTGTATTAGTATTGTTTTAGCAGTATTCCATTATTTGAGTATATTGCCTTCGAATAGATATTTCTTAAATATAATTTTAGATATGTGATTGCTTCTTCTCCGCCTTCCTTTAACATTTCTGCTAGGATGTCATCGCTTTCAGGAGCTTTATTATCTTTTATTTCTTTTACTGCTCTTTCTATTTCTTCGTGGCTTCTTTCAGGCATCACTTCTGAGTTGACATTTGTCAACTTAGTTGACATCTGCCTTTTCAAGTTCTGCTATTCGGGTATGTTGCCTTCGAATTGACATTTATTAAATAGTATTATTAGATATGTGATGGATTCTTATCCGCCTTTCTTTAGCATTTCTGCTAGGATTCCATCGCTTCCAGACTTCTGAGTTTACATTTATCTGCCTGTTCAAGTTCTGCTTTGAGGAGTGAGGAGGATTGTTTCTGGAACGATACAGATCGGCGTGAAACTTTTCAATTGAGTTTGCTATATCAGATTTACTTTTGTCCAGTTGTCCTTGTTTATTTTTAATGGTTATTAAGTTTTTCTTTCCTAGTTTAGATTTGGTGCATTTGAGACTTCGGTTTTTCTCTATGACTTGTTCTATACGGTCTTCTTTATGTTTTTTAATGATTTTTTTATCTCTTTTCTTATTACCCGATTAAGTTCCTTAAATTCTGCAGTACTCTTTTGTTTTGTCTCAGGAGATCTTTTCTTTGTTTCAGCATGTTTTGTGCCTGCACTTTTGTTATGACTTCATTAATTTAATTTAAGCTAAGTTTATCTAGGTTTAATAATTTCGCTGGTTTTAACCTGCTTTTATATTGTTCTGTATTAGATTTAAGTGTTGCTAAATTTGTTTCTATTTTTATTATGTTTTATGTCTACTTTGGGTCTAACCATACGGTGTTTGCTACTTACTGACTCCGTATTTATTACTGCTACGTCCTGTATGATATCTGTTTTGTTACACAGTATGTAATCTATTTCGTTCCGAGTTTTTCTGGGGATAGCTACATCCACTTTCTTTGAGGTTTTTTCTTATTGAATGTATTCATTGCATAGTATTTTGTGGGCTTGTAGGAAGTTAACCAAGGTTTCTCTTTTCTCATTTCTAACTCCAGAGCCAAATTGTCATATATAGTTTTGGTTTTTCAAGTCGTTGTCCGATCTTGGCGTTGAAGTCTCCGATTATCATATTATCATCGTAATAGTACTGTGATAATTTGTGCTAGTTTCTGCAAATTTTCTCATAAAATTCGTCTATCCTCTTCATCGGGATGTGCTGCGGTTGGAGCTATACTTGAATAATTGTCAGGGAGATGTTCGTCGTTTACATTTAGCCTAATCATTGCAATTCTTTTATGTACTACAAATCTTACTTGGAATATTAGAAATCTTCGCTATATAGGCCTTATTGTTCTCGCCCTTTGTAAATATAGGACGTTACCTGAGGAGCCTTAAGCTGACCATTATTCATTTTAGACGTTACAGAATAAGTTCAATCACTGTGGATTTGAGCTGATTTCATTGCTTGCCCCAGATTCCATGACGCTGTCCATTTTTCCAAAGGAGTGGGATTTGCCATTACTGTATGGTCTACCCACGTGGGACCCATTCCTTTTGTTTTAGATATCGTCATATTTCTGTTAGGAGGTTTTTTAGCCTTAAAACACCATGCTGGCTAGACGGTTGGTGAGTGATTTTATACAATCCCTAAAATCAAGGATTGTACTTCCGCCATCCACACCGTACCGAAGGTATTCTTTTCCGCAGTGGCTGCCGTTGTGAACTTCATTCGGTACCCTGGACTCTAAGTAGGTACTAGTTTCCCGGTCAGGAAATACCTGGAATCTGCGGAGGACAGGAATTGATTCCTTATTTTTCTGATAGAACTATTAAAGGAGTTCCTACCCGCTACCAAATAGCAAATAGGCTGTTATAGAAAAACATACTTTGAATTTTAGCTAAAAGTTTTAACTTTTGTGCACGCTGATCTATATATTCGTTTATTTGTTGTTTTCCTTGTAAATAAAATATGTCTCGCGTAAATCTAATTTGAGATTGATAAAGGTCCGAACAACCTCCGTCCTACATAATGTAATGACCACTTACCAATCACATCAGGTGAAGTGGAAAAAGCAATATCACAACTAAAAGATGGCAAAGCTCCTGGACCTTACAATGTATATGCTAAACTCATAAAGTTATTTAACACCGACGGTACTCAATGACTAACAAAAATATTCAATGACATGTATTTAAACGGAGTAATACCAAGATCATGGCTGAAGTCAACGTTTATTGCTCTACCAAAGAAAACAAAATTCGTATTCTGCAATGATTTCCGGACCATCAGCTTAATGAGCCACATTTTTAAGTTATTTTAAAAAATCATACATCAAAGGATATATAGACTATGACGAAGAAAAAATCAGACGTACACAGTTTGGTTTTCGGATCGCAGTGGGAACGAGAGAGGCTCTCTTTCACATAGAAGTGCTATTTCAACGATGTAGAGATGTGAATTA